>JAODUO010000082.1:0-17500 GCA_025642075.2 Ridgeia piscesae | reverse complement strand
TTCCAGCGTACGTCGATGACTTACTTCTAAGATGACCCGCTCGCTAAATGCATAACAATATTTGCATTTCTACTTATATTAAGTGGACCACCCACATACCAATCTCATGTCCGTCCACATTCGTGTAAGATCATTAAATGGACTTTGAATCAAAACGTCTTTGAAGTGTCGTCTTCCCACACTATTTATGGGTGGTAGATATGGTAAATCATTATAATTCTTAGGATGGCTCAAAGCCTCCCGCCTAGGCGGGTTTCTTCATCCGAACGTTGTCTCGACTTCACTGGGAAAACACGTAATGATCGCTTTTCACCACCATCGTACATTATAAAGCTAAGTGAAAATGAAGGAACGTGAAATCAGAGCGGTGACGATCTGTCGCCTGTTGAAATGTGCCGAGCTGTCGTTGAATGCAGACGTTATGCTGCTGTCACGTGGGGAGGGATGACGTCACTAGATTAGTCTCTTTTTCCTATGACTCGATTGCCCGTCTGGCTTACTCTACCTGGACATCACTGCAAAAGAGGCGGACTACTTTTGACCGACATTCACAGTTTTGGAAGCTAACTAAAAATTTCTCGTGATACCTCTGAATATCTCCGGAGGGGGCATATTCAAAATAGCAAGGACTTTATGTAGACCCTAGCCTTAAAATATAACCACACTGACATATTAATTAATATTATTAAGAGACACAGATTTGTTCAGTATTCTATAAAAACAACCATTATATAATTGACACAAGTTATATATGTCAGAGTGGACATCTTGTTTGGACACTGTGGAACAAACTCACGTTGTACCATATGATTCGTGGTTAGATGTAAATTATATCTAAAGTGCATAGGCCTATTGTTTTACAGTAATAACACTACTTAAGTAATATTTTTAATGAGACACGAAATCCCGTCCAAAATGACTACATCTCATACCTACGGTAGTAAGAAACGTTGTCATGGCACAGACTTCTAAATTTGCATCCGATATTTTCATGTTTTTGAATGTTAAACCAGCAACTAACCAGCATTTCTGGGAGAGTAAATTCAAGGCAAAGCAATAATAACTGGCGGCCTGAGTTACTACTACCCAAATGTAGCTAACCACAACTGCCAATTACAACGGACTCTCACTTATTTGTTACCGAACAAGAACGTATATTCGCCCACTGGGCGAGTATTTAACGGCGTTTTGTTAGAGGCTAGCGCGAGATTTGAACTAGCCTCGATTACACAGGCTACGTGAGGTGGCAGCACTGTTTAGTCCCTCGCATCCACCTGGATGATTAATGTTCTGCTAATGTTGCCACCAGGGCAGCCTTACCCCAGAATAGGGAAGAGACGCTGATTGACTTTCATGCCAACTATGAAATAAAAACTTAGATAATGATATACTTTTGTAAGCTAATACAACTCGAACTCATATTCACACAAAACAAACAAAAATTCAAAGTTGGAGTTATATGAAGCCGGAATTATGGCAGGATTAGCCTCGATTATCCAGACTCCGTGAGGTGGCAGCACCTTTTACCACCTCATGGATAATATTTAAAAGCAGGCAAAGTCACCAGACTATCTTCTCGGCGACGTTACGCAGCCGAGCGAGAGTCGGTTAAGCGAGACTAGATTTGAACGTAACTTTACCTCGGGTCCATCATCTCGTACGTGGGTGACTCAATCCAGGAGACCTTGGTCGCGCGTCAACCTGGCAACACCAGCGAGAGAGACTCACGAAGATATAAAGAAGCAACATTACAGTGGAGACCCTGGACTGAATCAGTGATGACTTATCTATCCGTGATGTATAACTACGTATGTATCAGTAACATATAACTACGTATGTATCCGTAACATATAACTACGTATGTATCCGTAACATATAACTACGTATGTATCAGTAACATATAACTACGCTCATGTGTTCATTTTATTAAAACGACGGTGCCAGTTCATTAAGTTTTATTTTTCTCATTGAGGCATACTATTCACTGGTTCACTTTGTCCTTATGTGTAACCAAACTTATTCCCAACACTATTATAGGTGATAAAATCGGAACATGAATATTTAGTGTGTAAAACGAACAGATGCTTTCTTGGTGATACTTCAAGTGATGTGACCAACATTTCAATGATGATTAATCCTGTCAGTTGATGAAAGACAGCTGGATATTTGGATTTTACGAAATGAAACAGAGAAGTGCTGATTTTGCAAACATTTATTATCCAATCTACACGAAAGCACGGCGTAGCAATCATGCGAACATTTCTGCACCGTCATCACTGTAAAGCAAAACACAGATTTGACACTTTCCCTGTTGTTGAGGTGGGAATCCGGGGCAATGTGAGTCATGCGTTATTTGCCCTAGGACTAGGAGACAATTACCGGTACATAGCGACAGGCAACGTGACTATTGGACGGACATGTCTCATTTCATTAGATATCTCCATTGTCTATTGTAAACAAAATATGTTTCAATTTGTTTTCTGGTTCACTTTGTCCTAGTCTCCCCTACTCTATTTTTAACAAGTTCGATCATTACATACCCTTCACCCAATTTGCCTAAACAGCAGACTTTGATCCAACAATACTTCAATAATAAACAACATTCCATACAGAATATAAGTCATCAGTAAACTCTGACTAACGTGTGAACCGTGGGTTGTTAACTATTACAGTAGTCGAGTTGGGTCAGTCTATACTAGTGTAAGACAAGTATATTCATACATTCAACTGAAATCGGGTCTAGTGGATGTCATCGTGACGTATTCGAAAGTGCTTAGTTAAGCTGTGCTAATAGAAAGGTCGTACATCGTGGACCCCTCAACCAAAGTGGGCCCCCGGCCGCTTGTCGTTATTCGCAGTCGTACGACTGAATTTATTTACCTACCAACCCGCCAGAGGACACCTCTAGTCAGAGGTATTTACCGACCAACCCGCCAGAGGACACCTCTAGTCAGAGGTATTTACCGACCAACCCGCCAGAGGACACCTGTAGTCAGCACCACTAGTCAGCACCCGAAAGCGAGTAACGCGAATTGAAACAGGTGAGATTAATATGTTCATATTTCCAATTTGTCTTAAATATTTACATGGGTTATTAAGTGTTACAAACCCCTTACTGCGAAAGTACGGATGGATATTGCATATGACAACCATTTATGCTAGTCACACTAAACGCAAATTTAAATTAAGTGGCGCGCATCGGTTTTTATTTAAAATGGCGCTTGTGCCGCCGTGTAGCATGTAGACAAAGTGGGCTCCTCGGTGGCCAAACTCACTCTGTCAGTTGTCTATACACTACACCGACAGACGCCGACTTAGCCTCAATTAACCAGACTCCGTGAGGTGGCAGCACTCTTCAGCTCCTCAACTCCGCCTGGAATAGTTATGGCCTGCCGATGTTTACCCTCCACTGGTAGACATGCCAGGGCGGTCTTACCCCAGATTAGGGTAGAGACGCTGATTGGTTCTCAGGCCGAATTTGAAATAGCAAATTAAATAACGATACCTTTTTATCATATAATACGGTAGTATAAAAGCTATTCAAAACTAAACTGATAGTAAGAAAAATAAATACAAATTTGCAGTTGTTTATGAATATGAATTACGGCAGGATTATCCAGGAAGGTGGCAGCACTGTTTAGCTCCACACGAATAACATTCAAACGCCGATAAAGCCACCAGACTGTCTTCTCGGCGAAGTTACGCAGCCGAGCGACAGTTGGTCAAGCGAGACTACGATCGAGTCCGACTTGATTGGTTGTGGTGTTCTGGCATAAAAACCACATTAAATTCAGATTTTTCCATAGGCGGCCATTATAACGGTTCCTTCATTTCCTATCAAATTTAAATAGGTCTGTTATCGAAAATTTCACAGCATATTTACCCTCCACTGGTAGACATGCCCTAGAAAATTCGTGACATTTTAATAGATAATTATATTAGATAAGATAGCTTTATTGCCATGTGTTCACATTGTAGTTACAATAAAACACTGGAAAGTGTAATGATATTGGTTGTCGTACTAGTACATTCACATGACAATACATTCACATGCACCAAACAATGATGATAAAATATATTACTACTTTAAATAAAAGAAATCAATAAGAACAATCACGTAAAAAGGTCCGGAAATTTGTTTTCTTTATAACATCGATAAATAATTGATACGATCTAGTAGAAATATATTAGCTTAAAGTGTAAAATATGAAATAAAATAATATATAATAAATTATGATAAAATATACACACTAAAAACTCATCGGAAAGTGGAATATGTGTTTGCTGCGGGTGGGAGAAAAATCACTTCTGTTCTGACAGGGCTTGAACGGCTAAGGGGAAAAGCTACTACTAAAGCGGTTGGTCCTGGTTTTGATGGATCTGAATCGGCGACTAGATGGAAGAGGTTCAAATAGGTCATGGGCAGGATGGGATGAATCTTGAGAGATGAGAGTGGCTCTTCCTAACAGGCGCTGCTGATACAGTATTTCAAGACTGGGAAGGTCTCTGCCGATGATTCGGGATGCAGTTTTCACAACTCTGTTTAATCTAAGCGTTTCCATCTGTGTAATCAACCTAAACCATACTGTGCGAGAAAATATCAGAACACTCTCGATTACAGCTCTGTAAAAGTTGAAGATGACCTGTGTGGTCAAACCAAACGATCTTTACCTTCTTAAAAAGAACAGCCGCTGATGGGCCTTTTTGACAATATTAACAACATTTAGCTCCCATTTAAGACGCGTCGACGTTGTTGGTGTGACTGTTGATTTTGTTGGCGCAAGCGTCGATGTTGTTGATGTGACTGTTGATTTTGTTGGCGCAACCGTCGATGTTGTTGGTGCGACTGTCGATTCTGTTGACGCAGCCGTCGATGTTATTGATCCGACTGTCGATTCTGTTGGCGCAACCGTCGATATTGTTGGTGCGACTGTCGATTCTGTTGGCGCAACCGTCGATATTGTTGGTGCGACTGTCGATTCTGTTGGCGCAGCCGTCGATGTTGTTGGTGCGACTGTCGATTCTGTTGGCGCAACCGTCGATGTTGTCGGTGCGACTGTCGATTCTGTTGGCGCTGGATGTTCCCTCAAGCCTACAGAGCCGCCATTGTCCTGTGTGGGGTGGACGAAATTGCCTAAATTTCGAAACGGCGGTAGGTGGGATTGAACCACCGTCCCCTCGATTGACAGTCCGGTGCTTTACCGCGCGACCACCGCTCCCTATTTCAAATGACACGTAGCATCATCTGATTGCACGTCAACAATAAAAACACCACACGTCTATTTATGAAGTGTGACATCATCTGATTGCACGTCAACAATAAAAACACCACACGTCTATTTATGAAGTGTGACATCATCTGATTGCGGGTAAACAATGAAAATACCAAACGTCTATTTATGAAGTGTGGCATCATCTGATTGCTTGTAAACAATGAAAACACCACACGTCTATTAATGAAGTGTGACATCATCTGATTGTGTGTAAACAACGAAAACACCACACGTCTATTAATGAAGTGTGACATCATCTGATTGCGCGTAAACAACGAAAACACCACACGTCTATTAATGAAGTGTGACATCATCTGATTGCTTGTAAACAATGAAAACACCACACGTCTATTAATGAAGTGTGACATCATCTGATTGCGCGTAAACAACGAAAAGACCACACGTCTATTAATGAAATGTGACATCATCTGATTGCGTGTAAACAATGAAAACACCACACGTCTATTAATGAAGTGTGACATCATCTGATTGCGTGTTAACAATGAAAACACCACACGTCTATTAATGAAGTGTGACATCAACTGATTGCGTGTAAACAATGAAAACACCACACGTCTATTAATGAAGTGTGACATCATCTGATTGCGTGTTAACAATGAAAACACCACACGTCTATTAATGAAGTGTGACATCAACTGATTGCGTGTAAACAATGAAAACACCACACGTCTATTAATGAAGTGTGACATCATCTGATTGCGTGTTAACAATGAAAACACCACACGTCTATTAATGAAGTGTGACATCAACTGATTGCGTGTAAACAATGAAAACACCACACGTCTATTAATGAAGTGTGACATCATCTGATTGCGTGTAAACAATGAAAACACCACACGTCTATTAATGAAGTGTGACATCATCTGATTGCGTGTTAACAATGAAAACACCACACGTCTATTAATGAAGTGTGACATCAACTGATTGCGTGTTAACAATGAAAACACCACACGTCTATTAATGAAGTGTGACATCATCTGATTGCGTGTTAACAATGAAAACACCACACGTCTATTAATGAAGTGTGACATCAACTGATTGCGTGTAAACAATGAAAACACCACACGTCTATTAATGAAGTGTGACATCATCTGATTGCGTGTTAACAATGAAAACACCACACGTCTATTAATGAAGTGTGACATCAACTGATTGCGTGTAAACAATGAAAACACCACACGTCTATTAATGAAGTGTGACATCAACTGATTGCGTGTTAACAATGAAAACACCACACGTCTATTAATGAAGTGTGACATCATCTGATTGCGTGTTAACAATGAAAACACCACACGTCTATTAATGAAGTGTGACATCAACTGATTGCGTGTAAACAATGAAAACACCACACGTCTATTAATGAAGTGTGACATCATCTGATTGCGTGTAAACAATGAAAACACCACACGTCTATTAATGAAGTGTGACATCATCTGATTGCGTGTTAACAATGAAAACACCACACGTCTATTAATGAAGTGTGACATCATCTGATTGCGTGTTAACAATGAAAACACCACACGTCTATTAATGAAGTGTGACATCAACTGATTGCGTGTAAACAATGAAAACACCACACGTCTATTAATGAAGTGTGACATCAACTGATTGCGTGTTAACAATGAAAACACCACACGTCTATTAATGAAATGTGACATAATCTGATTGCGTGTTAACAATGAAAACACCACACGTCTATTAATGAAGTGTGACATCATCTGATTGCGTGTTAACAATGAAAACACCACACGTCTATTAATGAAGTGTGACATCAACTGATTGCGTGTAAACAATGAAAACACCACACGTCTATTAATGAAGTGTGACATCATCTGATTGCGTGTAAACAATGAAAACACCACACGTCTATTAATGAAGTGTGACATCATCTGATTGCGTGTTAACAATGAAAACACCACACGTCTATTAATGAAGTGTGACATCAACTGATTGCGTGTAAACAATGAAAACACCACACGTCTATTAATGAAGTGTGACATCATCTGATTGCGTGTAAACAACGAAAACACCACACGTCTATTAATGAAGTGTGACATCATCTGATTGCGTGTTAACAATGAAAACACCACGCGTCTATTAATGAAGTGTGACATCATCTGATTGTGTGTAAACAACGAAAACACCACACGTCTATTAATGAAGTGTGACATCATCTGATTGCGTGTTAACAATGAAAACACCACACGTCTATTAACGAAGTGTGACATCAACTGATTGCGTGAAAACAATGAAAACACCACACGTCTATTAATGAAGTGTGACATCATCTGATTGCGTGTAAACAACGAAAACACCACACGTCTATTAATGAAGTGTGACATCATCTGATTGCGTGTAAACAACGAAAACACCACACGTCTATTAATGAAGTGTGACATCAACTGATTGCGTGTAAACAATGAAAACACCACACGTCTATTAATGAAGTGTGACATAATCTGATTGTGTGTAAACAACGAAAACACCACACGTCTATTAATGAAGTGTGACATCATCTGATTGTGTGTAAACAACGAAAACACCACACGTCTATTAATGAAATGTGACATCATCTGATTGTGTGTAAACAACGAAAACACCACACGTCTATTAATGAAGTGTGACATCATCTGATTGCGTGTTAACAATGAAAACACCACGCGTCTATTAATGAAGTGTGACATCATCTGATTGCGTGTAAACAACGAAAACACCACACGTCTATTAATGAAATGTGACATCATCTGATTGTGTGTAAACAACGAAAACACCACACGTCTATTAATGAAGTGTGACATCATCTGATTGCGTGTTAACAATGAAAACACCACGCGTCTATTAATGAAGTGTGACATCATCTGATTGTGTGTAAACAACGAAAACACCACACGTCTATTAATGAAATGTGACATCATCTGATTGCGTGTAAACAATGAAAACACCACACGTCTATTAATGAAGTGTGACATCATCTGATTGCGTGTAAACAACGAAAACACCACACGTCTATTAATGAAATGTGACATCATCTGATTGTGTGTAAACAACGAAAACACCACACGTCTATTAATGAAGTGTGACATCATCTGATTGTGTGTAAACAACGAAAACACCACACGTCTATTAATGAAATGTGACATCATCTGATTGCGTGTAAACAATGAAAACACCACACGTCTATTAATGAAGTGTCTACGACCTACGACACGTTGCTGACTGTTCCTTTCTTTATGTTTGGTTAGTTTAGTTTAGTCTAGTTTTGTTTAGTTACAAAATATAGATGTAATGATAATGTGATGTGAAGAAAGGCTAGACTATTATATACAATGTTTTTAACATGTTGTATCGTACTTCATATGTTAATACTTAATATGTATGTAATGATTATCAAACATTATCAAAATCCATGTAAACAGACTAATAAAAACATACTACATAAACAAATAAAATATAGAAGGCTAAAAATGTAAATCTAAAATGTAATTTAAGAAGGTAGATGTAATGTTCTAAGAATGATGAATTCACAAATTGTCAGCTCACATACTGTCACAGCATCAGTTACAATTTTGTCTTAAAATATAGTGACTTTAAGACACTCTTAAAAGCGTCGTCGTTGTACAGTTCTCGTATTGGAAAGGTAGTTGGTTCCAAATCATGAATCCATATCATATATTGTTATATATACGAGCAGCATTCGTAGCGATAACCTCTGATAAAACCGCTTTACTGTGAGTTCATGATCAAACAATAATCAAACAATTTCAATGATAAATGTTTTGGAGAAACACATAAACGCCGGCAGTGAAATAAGGACGCCGCTGAAGAAACTTGCTTTACAACAATGACATAACACGAACTTAGCTTTAAATCACTAAATCACCAGTAGTATAGAGTGGGTAAATCAAGGGATGGAGGAGGGGAGGAGGGAGTCAAAGGTAAAGTGGCGCCACCTGGTGAATAATGTGGTAACTGATACTAATAGTATCTAAATTCGTGCGTCTTAATTCTAGATCCGCGCCACGACGGCAGGCTGCTATGCCACTGTCGTTCTCACGTCAGCATCCCTTTCTGGCAACTAGAGGACGTGGTTCAGGACATCCCATTCGCCAACGAGGAGGACGACGACACATGTCATGACTACCTGTGTCCCAGGCCTCAGACAATGGTCAGCCCAATCGTTACGCGACCTTTGAACCTCTACCCTTCGTCTGCGTTTGTAGACAAGGGCTCTATCATGAAGCGCATAGTCCTCTGGTCACTGATACAGCCATGCAACAAAACAACGTTGTAGAGGTAGTCCGCGACACTACATCTCCTGGGTCTTACAGTCACCTCTTCCTTGTCCCAAAGAAGTCAGGAGGTTGGAGACCAATCATCGACCTCTCATTTCTCAACTCCTTCCTAGAGATTCCCCACTTTACGATGAAGAGTGCGGAAAGCATTCGGCGATCTCTCCCTCGAGACGCCTAGGTCACTTACATCGATCTTGTGGATGCCTATTTCCACATACCCATCCACAGAGGTTACCGAAAATGTCTTCGATTTCAGACTCGGGACACCATATACCAATTCCGGGCACTACCGTTTGGCCTTTCTCCAGCACCTTGGGTATTCACCAAGATTATGACAGAGATCAAAATGCTGGTACACGTGATGGGCATCAATCTCTGTCAGTACCTGGACGACTGGCTCATCTATTCACCATCTCACGACCAGTGCCTCCGAGACACTGTACTAGTGCTCAATCTCTGCCACACGATGGGCCTCCTCATTCACGACAAGAAGTCGGAACTGATCCCAAAACAGAAATTCCTTTTTCTGGGATACCAGTTCGACCTAGTTTCCTTCCAGGTCACTCCAACTCTGGATCGATGTCAAAAAATCAAAGCACTGATTCGCTCATTCCTGCTAAGCCAAAGAGGATGTGCTCATACGTGGCAGATCCTGCTCGGTCTCTTTGCGTCCACAGAACAACTGGTTCCTCTGGGACGGCTACACGCCCGTGAAGCCCAACATTGCACCTCTCAACATTGGGATTTCGATGCTTTAACCAGCAATTTGTGGATACCTCTCCCCCCGGCGGAGGAAGATCTCCAATGGTGGAAATCAGCACACAATGTTCTGAGGGGAGCCCCAGTCACCCAGACAGCACCAGACACCCAGTTGTTCACAGATGCATCGAACATCGGCTGGGGAGCACGTTGGAATGCATTGACGGTGTCCGGTGTATGGACAACAACAGAGAAAACACTCCACATCAATGTACTCGAGCTAGAAGCCATACACAGAGCCATGCTCCACTGGATGCGGAAGCTTATGGGTCTGACAATCCTGGTTGCGTCAGACAACTCCACTGTAGTGTCCTATATCAACAAGCAGGGCGGAACACGGTCAATACAACTGTGCAGACGGACCAAGAGGCTACTCCTCATGTGTCAGGCCAACCTAATAGTGCTTCGGGCACGACACATCCCTGGGAGATTGAACGTCCTTGCAGACATACTGTCGCGCCCTTCCCAGACGTCAGGTACAGAATGGTCTCTGCATCCATCTGTCTTCCGAGCATTGACTTAGGAATGGGGAATCCCATTATTGGATCTGTTTGCAACGAGGTGGAATCACAAACTTCCACTATTTGTATCCCCCGTTCCAGATCCATCAGCCATGGCAGTAGATGCTCTGTCAATGAGCTGGAAGGCACTGTGGGCATACGCATACCCACCACAAGCTCTGTTACCATCTCTACTCTTGGTTGGTGACTCGCCCATAGATACCACCTTATCCAGCAGGGTTCCATAAATTTAATTAGTAATCCAGCATTAAATGATTCATCGAATACCTGAGAAAATCGTCTAATTATTAATAACAATAACATCTGGATAGTGGATAGCAGTAATCAGTTAGAACATTAGTGACACAACAACAGAACAAGAATGACACCTAGGGATTCCACGAAAGTCGCCTTTATGTTAGAAACAGGATATTCATTAAAGTAATCATGAAAGTAATCATGATTACGAGTACGAGTACTTAGAAAACAAATGTACTCGAGTACGAGTAGGATTACATTCTAATGTAATCGTACTTGTTCTCGAGTACATTTGTTTTCTGAGTACTCGTACTCATGCATGTTCAAAGTATTCCTACTCGTACTCGAGTACATTTGTATTGTACTCACTCCATCTCTGGCATCCAGCACATAGTATATCAAATACTAATTAGTTCAAAAACATGAATCCCATTCATCACGCTTTCAAATTATGCCTTTCACAGAGAATACGTTAGCTTTAGCAAACATGTGCTTAGTGATACATGTTCAATATTATGAAAGAATTGTCGTACTAAAACATATTTCTGGAAATTTACTTTTGCAGAGTTCACCCATAACACACACACATGATTGTTACAGAAACATGCTATAAATAGATATCATATACATACTATGTACATATAATAACATTATGTACAGCACTTTGACCATGTTGGATATTGTGCTTTAGAAATAATAAATATATTACATAAAGTAACTAGATTATACTTTATTAAAAAAAACAGTAGATATAATTATATATATTTAATGCTATGTATCTTTACACCTAAAAAGTGGCTAAACTAGTCAGGGTCCTTGACACGTGGCTGAGATTTACATGTGCAATTGCGATATGTTTACTCAATTCAATGAAGCGTACTGGCTAGAGACAGTGGTGAATACTTTTCCTTTGTACAATTAGTATTTTCACATATTAATTTCAGTGTGGCAGAATGTTTCCCACATTAGTAGAAATGTTCAATATAACAGGTCTGAGTAATGTATATGTAACATGTGGGCATGCAAATTTTATAACATGAATAAAACAATTATATTACCATGGTATTGACTTTGGCTAAGTGTGTCGTCACATATAAAATATCATACATGTCAGAGCCATGTTAATTGTCACTTTGTTTCTTGTATAGGCAGATGCGGATGTACAGTGAAATGCCAGGAAGCTGGTATGCAGTATCATCAAAGAGAGTGAACTCACACAGTGTCATCGATATCCAAGCTGATGTAGTTCACTAAAGAATGTCGAACCTGTCTAACAGTGTCGAGAGAGGTTGACCAAAGGGTTACGCCATGTTTGACAGACCATGGCATCCACCGTTCCATCACCAACTGCAAAGCTAGTCAGGCTTCACCATATTCGCATGCCAAGCACTCTGCATTCTGCATTGGTCTCTAGTCAGTCAGGGTACCTGACCGGCATGGAAGCCAGTGTACACACCACCAGTACTGTGGAGTCTGTCATGATGCAACACACAGTACAACTGGGATCACTTCACTTGGTCGACATTCAAATACATGACATTTAATATGCAGCATATTGCACGGCTCATTGTTGTATAATCTTGTCCACAAATACAACTGTCCTGTATAGCATATTAACTTGTTGAACTAGTGGTAGTAAGCATTGTTCAGTTTCTTGTTGACCTGTAAAGAAAAGCATGTACTGTATTCAATTTCAGTAAACAAAAACATGCATCATGGTAGTGGAGTTGGGAGTAAATAATGATGCCATGTAATAACTATTACATGATGTACACATATTCATTTTAGACATTTTATGTCAAACATGAATATGTAAGATTGTCTGGTCAAAGCAAATGTTGGAAATGACAAAATAAGGTTATTGTGATGCCAACAGCACATTCCCTCAGAAAATATTCAAGCATTCATAATATGTATGTCTACCTTCTTCAACACTGTATTATTGATTTTTTAGTCATCGCTGCAGTATTTCCCTGCTATATGATGAGTGAGGTGGACCACCTCAGTGTTTTTCTAAGCCAATTTGCTCAAAATATGCCTCATAGGTATTTCTTGCTATAAACATGTTTACACTTGTAGCTGTGCATTTGTTTCCTCTCTATTTCCCAGGGAATAAGTTAAAACATCCTTCAGAATGCACCATTTTGAAGGTAATTTTTTTATTGATCTACATACATAGTGTATGTGCATTAATGTCTGTGTTGACACACTGGGTGTAATATGCATTATACAAGACTAACAAGAACAAAGGTCATTCTAGTTTTCCATGTTCAAGATAATATGTGAATGAAAACAATGTGTATTTAAATGGACATATTAAAATATTTTTATAATTTATACGTTGTTGATTGTTAAAATGTTTAATTTACCTGGATTGATCAGATGTGAGACTCCCACAGACTGCGTATCCTCCCGGCATTTGCCATACCCATGTGACTGCCTTAATCTTAGCCCCTCCTCTGCCTTGTCTCACTTTTGCATTGTAGTGTGGCCTGTAGCAATATTATAATTCGAATATATTATGCATTCATATAATGCTGTGATGAAAATTTTGATAAATATTTGAAAACAACTGGCACGTGTGAGTTGAAAGGTACCAGGTACATAGACTACAGCCAGGCATCATTGACTACAATGGAAACAAGTGCAAGAATGTTATATGTAATACTTGCATGATATAATAGTGTACACCTATTGTATTAACATTTTAATCAATCATGGCTGTCATAAAAATCTAAATTATTTTGTATAAAATGTAATGGAAATAACAACATTCAGTAATATATAGTACTGAAATGTGAGTCGCTAAAACACTGTTTTAATAATTGTGAGATTAATGTAATTCTCCGTTTGACGTTCTGTTAACGAGATAACGGATGCTCCGCCTAAAAATACAACGCTTCTTGCCCGACCAACAAGTGCCTACTACCAGTCTCCCATGTCAGTTTTATTTATCATTCCGTCCCTCCCGTCATCTATTCTCTATGGATATGTACTTTCGCAATTACTAAGTTTATTAACAAGATCCTGCGTAATCAAATACAATACCGATACATATCAACACAGGTTGTGTCTGGCTGAGTGATACCGAGCGATATTGATGGCGACTGTCAACTCAAACTCGCTTGCCTTATCAGCGACACTGATAATCTTACAAGTTAGAGAATCCGCGTCGAGTAGACGTTCACAAGAGTGGATTAGCCCCCGCCTACTCGCTCTTGTTGCTAACTGCGATAATGCACTTAATGCGTACCTTCATAGAAGAATCACTTTGCCTTTGGAATCTTAGTCATGACGCGCAAAAGCACGTGCGATTTGTTATTGTGCCGCAGTAGGTCGATCTCGCATAAAGCACGTGACCCAAAAAGCAAAGGACGTCGGCAGCTGCTGATTGTTTCGCCAGTTATACCCGGTGTAACGGCGATTATATTTTTACGGGAAAAAAATGAAAAGTACGCATTTAAAAAATTAACTGACTGTGCATACAATTTAAACTATTAACACATTACACATCTGGTCATAAAAGAACCGGTTTGGCGATTAGCAAACGAGTGGAGGGAGCAGCTTTAATGTTTTTTTTAATAAACATGCATATACGTATCATATTTTGTGGTGCTGTTTTGGCAACAAACGCTTAGTCTTAGAATTAAATATCTTATAACTTTTATAGGTTCTTAGGTGATTACCTCCAAACAGCCCAAACTTGGGCAAACGCAGGAGTTGTTCTTCTGTAGAATTTGTGAGTCCACTACAGGTTACACATTTACCCCCTGTGTGGGATCTTTTACTTCCCCTGGCATAGACACCAGACAGAAGGGACCACCGGCTTTTAGTGTCTCTTCTGAAGCAGTGGCTGAAAACGACCAAAGACGAACTTCCAGCACAGTGAATGACAACGCTGTACATTATGTAATCTGTATCTGTATCTTAACTGGCAAAATGTCCTATAGAGTGTAATCTGCAATTTTACTGAAAAGCATCTGTTGAAGAACAGCAATTTGTGTACAGATATAACAAGTTGGCTAGATCAGAATGAGTAGGGCCTACTATATTTGTTATTTTAAGAAAAGCAACGATGTTTCGGTGGCTATTACGCAATTTTTTAAAGGCATACATAGGCTAAGAGAGAAGACGCTCCCTGTTGAGGTCGGTTTAGAGCAAGGATTTTGTTATTCCAGGTTTTTTTTAAAGCATTGTGCAAATCATGCATTGGTACACAGCCAATTGACTGAAAGGCATTGTCCACCTCTACGTTAATGATAAAACTAAAAGCATTCTTATCCCTCACATTATCTGACTTAAACTTTCTGAAGACCAAAGACGAACTTCCAGCACAGTGAATGACAACGCTGTACATTATGTAATCTGTATCTGTATCTGTATCTTAACTGGCAAAATGTCCTAGGGACACATCGCGCCAGTGCGCATGGTGGGTCATCTGACTTAATTGTTAAAATGTTGGATTAAACTATTCTGAAATGATTTTAGTGATTTACTTGAGACAGTGTTTGAGGGGAGAGAATTCCATTCCTTAATTGTTGATGGGAAGAAGCTGCTTCCAAATATGTTTGCAGAGTATCTAATTTGCAAGAACTGACTGTCATGTTTACGTGAGGTTCTAGTGTTGTGTTGGATATAGTGATCTAGCGGGATATCTATAAGGTTATGTTCCATTTTGTATATTATGCTAAGTCTTTTAATTTTTCTTCTTGTTTGGAGGGTGTCCACTGGAGGTCTTTAAAAGTTGGGTTACTGTTCCTGGTTCTCTAGAATAGTTATGTGTACAAAATCTGGCAGCTTGTCTTTGGATTCTTTCTAAGGTTTTAATATGTTTTAGGCAGTGAGGATCCCATGATGCTGATGCATATTCAAGTATTGGTCGGACAATGGTTGTGTAGGCTATTGACTTAAAGTGGGTTGGGCATTTGTTTAGATTTCTCCTAATGACTCCTAGAGTCTTTTTGTGCTTTCCTAGCGACTGAGTTGCATTGTGCTGTCCAATTTAATGTATTTTTATATTTGTACACCAAGATAACAATGTGATTGAACAGATTTAAGTTGTTGGCCACAGAAGGTGTAAATATTTGGTGTCGGTTTTCTTGAGGCTAATGTCATTGTGAAGCATTTGGTGGGATTGAATTTCATAAGCCAGGTGTTTTGCCATTCCTCAAGTTTGATTAGATCATTTTGGAGGAGAGAAATGTCATTGTCTGATTTAATTGGTTGATATAGTAGGCAGTCATCTGCAAAAAGGCGAACGTTTGAAGTGAGATTGTTGGGTAGATCATTTATGTAAAGTAAGAAAAGTAAGGGCCCCAGTACGGTTCCCTGTGGTACCCCTGAGGTGACTTTAATTGGTTTGGATGCTGATCCATTTATTACAACCTTTCTGCAAGGAAGCTTTCTATCCATGACGATATTGGGCCTGTGATGCCATAGTATTTTAGTTTGTGGATTAGTCTTTTATGTGGAACTTTATCGAATGCTTTAGTGAAGTCTAGAATGGCCATGTCTACAGATTTCTTTTCATCTAGATATTTGCTTATGTCATGGACAGTTTGAATTAATTGAGTTTCTGTTGATCTTTTTGCACGAAAACCATGTTGGTGGTCAGTTAGGATGTGATGTTGTTCAAGGTGTTTCATGATGTGGCTATGAATTATGTGTTCAAGAAGTTTAGAAATCACAGGTGTTAAGGATATTGGTCTGTAGTTTGAAGTTTCTGCCCTGTTTCCTTTCTTGAAAATTGCTGTTATGTTTGCTTCGTTCCAGGCTTTGGGGACTTGACCAGAGTCAACTGATGATTGGAAGATATCATGTATTATTGGTGTTAGGTGGTAGGCATATCTGTTTAGAAACCATGGTGGAATGCCATCTGGTCCTTGCAATTTAGAGGTGTTAATTTTTGATAGTTGGTCATGTACTCCTTTAAGTGAAATTGTTAATTCGGGTATTTTTCCCGAATTAACAATTTCACTTAAAGGAGTACATGATCTTCCTCACATTCCATGTATCTGACTGTGTCATCTCCTCAGAATGATTGCCGGATATGCTAACACTAGTAATACGACATGGTTGAGAACCAGAACTTTGACCACCAGAAAAGTCAAGTAATATGCTTGAACAATGGAAACTGAAAAAGGTAACTGTAACGGATAGTACAAGAAAGGTGCTCCATGGCCACGGATAGGGAATAATTGAAATGGCCTAAGGCTAAGCAGGTACCCAAGGTCTGGCTGCAGCCGCAGGTGGGATGACCTCCATCGATGCTATCAGTTGATTCTTCATGACAATGCCATCTTCTCTCCGCTGTGAAGGATACATGTGTTTATGTACTATAAACAACATCATTGTAAATATGTATGTTAATGGTTAATGCGATGTGCTGTCAACAAGT
>JAODUO010000081.1:430000-617053 GCA_025642075.2 Ridgeia piscesae | reverse complement strand
GCCAAAGAACTCGCTGTATCTATGTCTGATGTGTTGTGTGTTTTTCTGCAGTCAATGAACTCTGCTGTATCTATGTCTGATGTGTTGTGTGTGGTCTGCAGTAAATGAACTCTGCTGTATTATGCTGATTTTTTGGTTTTTCTCAGTCAATGAACTCTGCTGTATCTATGTCTGATGTGTTTGTGTGTTTTCACATTGAACTCGCTTATTTTCTGATGTTTGTGTGTGTTCAGTTGAACCCGTTTATGTTTTGTTGTTGTGTGTTCAGTAAAAATTTGTTATCTATGTCTGATGTGTTGTGTGTGTTTTTCTGCAGTCAATGAACTCTGCTGTATCTATGCCTGATGTGTTGTTTTTTTCAGTCAATGAACTCTGCTGTATCTATGCTGATGTGTTTGTGTGTCTGCAGTCAATAAACTCTGCTGTATCTATGCTGAGGGTTTTGGGCCAAGCAATGAACTCTGCTGTACGTCTGATGGGGTGTGTGTGTCTCAGTCAAGAACCTGCTGTATCTATGCCTGATGTGTTGTGTGTGTGCCCAAAATGAACCCCCTGCTGTATCTATGTCTGATGTGTTGTGTGTGTGTTCAGTCAATAAATTTGGTTTTTTGTGTTGTTTGTGTGTGTGTCTGCAGTAAGAACTCTGCTGTATCTATGCTGATGTGTTTTTGTGTGTCTACAGTCAATGAACCCCTGCTGTATCTATGTCTGATGTTTTGTGTGTGTCTCAGTCAATGAACTCTGCTGTATCTATGCTGATGTGTTGTGTTGGCCAGTCAATGAATCCCTTTATTAGCCTGATGTGTTGTTGTGTTCACAGTAAGCCCTTTTATTATCCCCTAGGTTTGTGTGTGTCTCAGTAATGAACTCCCGGGTATCTATGCCTGATGTGTTGTGGTGTTTTTGTCTGCAGGAGGTTTTGGGGTGCCTTTTGCCTTGTTTTCTATGTTGTGTTTTGTGTGTTGCACGTCAAGAATCTGCTGTATTTTGTCTGATGTGTTTTTTTTCACAGTCAATGAATCTCTGTACTACCCAGTGTTGTGTGGGGTCCAGAAAGAACCCCCTGGCACTGATGTTTGTGTGTGTGTCTCAGTAAATGAACTCTGCTGTATCTATGCTGATGTGTTGTGTGTGTGTCTACAGCAATGAACTTTGACTATGTCTGATGTGTTGTTGTGTGCTCAGCAATGAACCCCCTGTGTATTATGCTGATGGTTGTTTTTTCCAGTCAATGAACTCTGCTGTATCTATGTCTGATGTGTTGTGTGTGTTTCAGTCAATGAACTCTGCTGTATCTATGTCTGATGTGTTGTTGTGTGTCTCAGTCAATGAACTCTGCTGTATCTATGTCTGATGTGTTGTGTTTTTCTTCAATGAACTCTGCTGACTTGTCTGATGTGTTTTTGTGTGTCTCGTAAAGAACCCCCTGCTGTATCTATGTCGATGTTTTTTTTCCAGTCAATGAACTCTGCGTATCATGTCGATGTGTTGTGTGGTTCACAGTCATGAACTCGCGTATCTTTCGATGTTTGATTTTTTCTAATCAATGAACTCTGCTGTATCTATGTCTGATGTTTGTGTGTGTGTCTCAGTCAATGAACTCTGCTGTATCTATGTCTGATGTGTTGTGTGTGTGTCTACAGTCAATGAACTCTGCTGTATCTATGTCTGATGTGTTGTGTGTGTGTCTACAGTCAATGAACTCTGCTGTATCTATGTCTGATGTGTTGTGTGTGTGTCTACAGTCAATGAACTCTGCTGTATCTATGTCTGATGTGTTGTGTGTGTGTCTACAGTCAATGAACTCTGCTGTATCTATGTCTGATGTGTTGTGTGTGTGTCTACAGTCAATGAACTCTGCTGTATCTATGTCTGATGTGTTGTGTGTGTGTCTGCAGTCAATGAACTCTGCTGTATCTATGTCTGATGTGTTGTGTGTGTGTCTACAGTCAATGAACTCTGCTGTATCTATGTCTGATGTGTTGTGTGTGTGTCTACAGTCAATGAACTCTGCTGTATCTATGCCTGATGTGTTGTGTGTGTGTCTACAGTCAATGAACTCTGCTGTATCTATGTCTGATGTGTTGTGTGTGTGTCTACAGTCAATGAACTCTGCTGTATCTATGCCTGATGTGTTGTGTGTGTCTGCAGTCAATGAACTCTGCTGTATCTATGTCTGATGTGTTGTGTGTGTGTCTACAGTCAATGAACTCTGCTGTATCTATGTCTGATGTGTTGTGTGTGTGTCTACAGTCAATGAACTCCCTGCTGTATCTATGTCTGATGTGTTGTGTGTGTGTCTACAGTCAATGAACTCTGCTGTATCTATGTCTGATGTGTTGTGTGTGTGTCTGCAGTCAATGAACTCTGCTGTATCTATGTCTGATGTGTTGTGTGTGTGTCTGCAGTCAATGAACTCCCTGCTGTATCTATGTCTGATGTGTTGTGTGTGTGTCTACAGTCAATGAACTCTGCTGTATCTATGCCTGATGTGTTGTGTGTGTGTCTACAGTCAATGAACTCTGCTGTATCTATGTCTGATGTGTTGTGTGTGTGTCTGCAGTCAATGAACTCCCTGCTGTATCTATGTCTGATGTGTTGTGTGTGTGTTCAGTCAATGAACTCTGCTGTATCTATGCCTGATGTGTTGTGTGTGTGTCTGCAGTCAATGAACTCTGCTGTATCTATGTCTGATGTGTTGTGTGTGTCTACAGTCAATGAACTCTGCTGTATCTATGTCTGATGTGTTGTGTGTGTGTCTACAGTCAATGAACTCCCTGCTGTATCTATGCTGATGTGTTGTGTGTGTGTATGCAGTCAATGAACTCTGCTGTATCTATGTCTGATGTGTTGTGTGGTGTGTCTGCAGTCAATGAACTCTGCTGTATCTATGTCTGATGTGTTGTGTGTGTGTCTGCAGTCAATGAACTCTGCTGTATCTATGTCTGATGTGTTGTGTGTGTATGCAGTCAATGAACTCTGCTGTATCTATGCCTGATGTGTTGTGTGTGTGTCTGCAGTCAATGAACTCTGCTGTATCTATGTCTGATGTGTTGTGTGTGTTCAGTCAAGAACTCGCTGATCATGTCTGTGTTGTGTGTTCTGCAGTCAATGAACTCTGCTGTATCTATGCCTGATGTGTTGTGTGTGTGTCTGCAGTCAATGAACTCTGCTGTATCTATGTCTGATGTGTGTGTGTGTGTGTGTCTGCAGTCAATGAACTCTGCTGTATCTATGTCTGATGTGTGTGTGTGTGTTGTTGTGTGTGTGTTGTGTGTGTGTGTGTGTGTTGCAGTCAATGAACTCCTGCTGTTTATGCTGATGGGTGTTCATGATGCGTAGTATGTGTGTGTGTGTGTCTGCAGTCAATGAACTCTGCTGTATCTATGTCTGATGTGTTGTGTGTGTGTGTGTCTGCAGTCAATGAACTCTGCTGTATCTATGCCTGATGTGTTGTGTGTGTGTGTGTGTGTGTGTGTGTGTGTGTGTGTGTGTGTGTGTGTGTGTGTGTGTGTGTGTATGCAGTCAATGAACTCTGCTGTATCTATGCCTGATGTGTTGTGTGTGTGTCTACAGTCAATGAACTCCCTGCTGTATGCTATTTTTCCTCGATGTGTTAGATGTGTGTGTTTTCTGCAGTCAATGAACTCTGCTGTATCTATGTCTGATGTGTTGTGTGTGTGTGTCTGCAGTCAATGAACTCCCTGCTGTATCTTGACGTCAGCTGGAACACTCTGAGTAACACGCGGGATGAGATGGCAGTGCTGAGGAAGTACATGCCAGTTCTGTCTGTTCTCGACATCCGACACAACTACTGGCAGAAGGTGACTAAATACCTTCATCCATCCACAATTACATTACACCTGATATGATATCTAACTACATGTCACCTGATGAATAATTACATTATTACTGATTGTATTAAAAAGGCAATACGCTTTGTGTTTGGTAAAAACATGAAAATTGTCTTCCTTTATCCCATAAGCTTCGTTGTTTTTTCACTCAAGAGTAAATGTCGACAAGTAGGGCAATAGGCTGCAATAGATGTGCTTCTAGTAAGACTTGCAATAAAACTTATTCCTTTTCTTCCCCTACAGCCGGAAGGGTTGCGACTGAGGATCATAGGGCGACTGAAGACCCTCACCAAGTTGGATGGGGTCCAGGTTGGAGACGAGGAGACGGCCGCTGCCCTCAGGATGGCTGCTGGCTCTCGCATCTCCCAGGTGTCGCTACTGATGCACTCGCGCACGGACACAGAGCCACTGCGCACCCTCAGTCTACAGACCCACGCCCACACACTCGCCATGTACAGCAACAAGAAGCCAGACCGGGCCGTCGACCTCGACAACAACTGGTACCTCAAGGTGAGGCTGGGGCAGGAATAACTGGAACATTGTAAGTGAAACACCTCCTGGGGCTGAGCTCCACTTGCCTCTTTCCGTGTTCTTTATTTCCCTGGGCCATAAGGCCTCTGATCTACCGAGGTATTTAAACAAAATAAAGGTAGTTATTTAGAGATGATCACTTGGTCAGTGGAAAAATTATATGATGAAACAGTCCAAAGAGGGCAGCACTGAGCTTCTTGCTCCATTGACAGGCGAAATTGTGGTAATTGTCAATGCCAGTCAGGAATAATATTTCTATTTACTTTCTTATGTCATCTCTTAATGTGATAACACATAGAAATCCTTGCAGTGGTTATGATTTGTCATGGAGTCTACCACACTTTCATAATGATCTCACAAACAATTGGTTTTAGTGAGCTCAACTACGAATGTCCTCGTGATGTTTAAATAAACATTTTCATAACTTGGTTTAATTATATTGGGTTCTAATTCAAATATATGGCAAGCTGCATCATACCTACATAGCAGGAAACACTGTTTAGAGAGCCCTCTGACCTGTTTAAACTTCACAGATCCTGTATAGTGCTACACCACCTGCTACGTCCTCCACAACTCAACAATCACATCCGTGTAGCTAGATATCACTGTCATTCTGCACTTGGCTATTTTCCATTATATTTCATTCAATAATATGTATTCTGCTTACTCACAGTCAGTTGTTATTCACAGTCAATTGTTATTCACAGTCAGTTGTTATTCACAGTCAGTTGTTATTCACAGTGTCAATTGTTTAACGTCAACTGAGATTTACTAGGTTTTACTTCAGTGACATTTTCAGAGTTACTGTATTACTGTAGGTGACACCTATGAACCTGTTGTATTGTGTCACTACAGGTGACAACTATGAACCTGTTGTATCGTGTCACTACAGGTAACAACTCTGAATCTGGATGGTCAACACATCAGTAAACTGTCGAATCTGGAGCGCCTGGAGAACCTGCAGTGGGCGTCATTCAACAACAACGACCTCACCAAGATAGAGGTGTGTCTCACGGCATGTGTGTCATCTCACTCTTAGTTGCAACGTGTCTCTAGCAGCAGGTGGCTGCAGTTGATGTGTCACTTAGCCTGTGTCACTGCAGCAGAATTCTACCTACCATTCTGCAGAGTAGTACAACAGTAGTATTGATACGTTTGATACGTTGCACAGTATAGAACACTGCAGCATCTGCAACGTGTCTTTGCTTCCTTGAGACAGACACGGAGCGGGCCACTCAGTCAGGAGCACCTGGTTGCAATCATGTCACTACCTCTTGCAACCTTCACACAGTTATTTCACACTAAATTGCTCCAGGTCACTCAGCACTCAATACCAGTGAAAACCAGGCTGTAGACAGTGGTTGGTATTTGTATAGGAGTAGTCTTTGTGCATTAATTGTAGCGTGGCTGAATTCTCAGAGAATTCAAGATGGTGTTCACTTGAACAGGACTGCCATAGAATAAATGTCAACTGACCATTACTTGCCAGGGCTTGGACAACTGTCAGAAGCTGGAGGAGTTGTCTCTGGAGAGTAACTGTATCACTCGCATTGAGGGCCTCACGAGGCTGGAGCAGCTGCGACACCTCAACCTCAGTCACAACTACATCGACTGCCTCGAACACACAGGCTTCGACCGTCTACCGCAACTACACTATCTCGACCTGGAGGACAATTGCATCACTTCACTTGCTGGCCTCCAGAGGGCGCTGTCACTCACCGAACTCTACATCAGCAACAACCTGGTGGAGAGTGTGCGGGAGATCTTCTACCTGAAGGTGTGTCTGTGAGTGTGTGTATGTGTGAGTGTGTGTGTGTGTGTGTGTGTGTGTGTGTGTGTGGTGTGTGTGTGTGTGTGTGTGTGTGTGTGTGTGTGTGTGTGTGTGTGTGTGTGTGTGTGTGTGTGTGTTTGGGTTATCTGTAGGTGGGTGTGTCTAGGTGGCCAACCAGTCATGTATGACAGACATACGTGTTTAGTTACATACATAATTGGTTGGGTGGTATTGTCCTAAAACACGAGATCTCATCAAAACATTTTCTAAAATTACTATTATGTATTACATCTAAGAATTACATCTAAGAATACTCGGTGATACTATTGAATAGTAACATAGACGTTTCTGCTGTATTATAACAACCTGGGTTGTGTCTTGCATTTCATGACACTGCCAATATTATCTTCAACTGTAAAGATACTGTTTCTTGGTTCATGTTATTTAGTAAATGACTTATCTCTGAAGAAATGGGGGAAAAAGTCATTTACTAAATGTCAGTGTGATGTTTTTGTATTTAGACAAACGTGAACCTTGTGATCATAGACATCTTTGGGAACCCAGCTGCGAGTTCTGTTGACAATTACAGATTGTTTGTCATCTACCATCTGAAGATGCTGAAGGCCCTGGATGGGAAGTCTGTTGTAAGTTCTATTTGCTTCCACAAGTTGATGTCTCGTAAAGCTGTGGTTGGTTTGCTATGTACACGTCAATGTTGACAATTAATGTAAATGATGCACTGTCACCATTTTCAGGGTTTAATCTTGTTTAATCGTTATGTATTCTTTTTATAACACAAAAAGCTCAGTTATATAACTTAAACAGCACGTTGTTAATCTGATAAGGAGCTGATAGTTTAGGATGAAGGTGAGTGTTTCTTTCCTAGAACAATTTTAAATTGAACTATGTGTGATTTCAAAATTTACTTGTTCAATGGACAAGTACAAATTCTTGCTTATTTCTAACGCCGAATATACACATTTTATGCCAGTCTACCCATGTCACCCTAAGTCAGATGAGCTCACATGTAGTTTATTGTGTCTATGGGTTATTCGAGAAACCCCTCGAGTTGACCTAGTTAGGTCACTGCGCATGCCCAATGCCAGTCTCTCAAGGACGCTGGTTGCATGGCAGTTTCATTTTCAGGTAAATATTCTATTCTGTCCATGTGTTTTTGCATTCGAAGCAGGCAGCTTAGCCCTAACAGTACTCATATATTATATGTACAGTTTATAGCAGTAAAACTAATATACTAATCTATATTACATACTCCTTATCCTTGTCATACTTAAACTTATTCTGATCATTATTAGAAAAATTGATAATGATTAGAATGAGTAAAGACAAGCAGAAGTGAAGAAGGCAACAGTTGATATGTATTATATATATTAGAAGTACAACAGAGAGAGAAGACCACACACGAGATGGATGAGAACAGAGATACAACAGAGAGAGAAGACCACACACGAGATGGATGAGAACAGAGATACAACAGAGAGAGAAGACCACACACGAGATGGATGAGAACAGAGATACAACAGAGAGAGAAGACCACACACGAGATGGATGAGAACAGAGATACAACAGAGAGAGAAGACCACACACGAGATGGATGAGAACAGAGATACAACAGAGAGAGAAGACCACACACGAGATGGATGAGAACAGAGAAACAACAGAGAGAGAAGACCACACACGAGATGGATGAGAACAGAGATACAACAGAGAGAGAAGACCACACACGAGATGGATGAGAACAGAGATACGACAGAGAGAGAAGACCACACACGAGATGGATGAGAACAGAGAAACAACAGAGAGAGAAGACCACACACAAAATGGATGAGAACAGAAATACAACAGAGAGAGAAGACCACACACGAGATGGATGAGAACAGAGATACAACAGAGAGAGAAGACCACACACGAGATGGATGAGAACAGAAATACAACAGAGAGAGAAGACCACACACGAGATGGATGAGAACAGAGAAACAACAGAGAGAGAAGACCACACACAAAATGGATGAGAACAGAAATACAACAGAGAGAGAAGACCACACACGAGATGGATGAGAACAGACATACGACAGAGAGACAGAGAAGACCACACACAAGATGGATGAGAACAGAGATACCACAGAGAGAGAGAGAAGACCACACACGAGATGGATGAGAACAGAGATACGACAGAGAGAGAGAGAAGACCACACACGAGATGGATGAGAACAGAAATACAACAGAGAGAGAAGACCACACACGAGATGGATGAGAACAGAGAAACGACAGAGAGAGAAGACCACACACGAGGGTGGATGAGAACAGAGATAAAAAAGAGAGAGAAGACCACACACGAGATGGGTGAGAACAGAATACAACAGAGAGAGAAGACCACACACGAGATGGATGAGAACAGAGATACACAGAGAGAGAGAAGACCACACACGAGATGGATGAGAACAGAGATACAACAGAGAGAGAAGACCACACACGAGATGGATGAGAACAGAAATACAACAGAGAGAGAAGACCACACACGAGATGGATGAGAACAGACATACGACAGAGAGACAGAGAAGACCACACACAAGATGGATGAGAACAGAGATACCACAGAGAGAGAGAAGACCACACACGAGATGGATGAGAACAGAGAAACAACAGAGAGAGAAGACCACACACAAGATGGATGAGAACAGAGATACAACAGAGAGAGAAGACCACACAGGAGATGGATGAGAACAGAGATACCACAGAGAGAGAGAGAAGACCACACACGAGATGGATGAGAACAGAAATACAACAGAGAGAGAAGACCACACACGAGATGGATGAGAACAGAGATAACAACAGAGAGAGAAGACCACACACGAGATGGATGAGAACAGAAATACAACAGAGAGAGAAGACCACACACGAGATGGATGAGAACAGAGATAACGACAGAGAGAGAAGACCACACACGAGATGGATGAGAACAGAGATACAACAGAGAGAGAAGACCACACACGAGATGGATGAGAACAGAGATACGACAGAGAGAGAAGACCACACACGAGATGGATGAGAACAGAGATAACAAGAGAGAGAGAAGACCACACACGAGATGGATGAGAACAGAGATACGACAGAGAGAGGGAGAAGACCACACACGAGATGGATGAGAACAGAGATACAACAGAGAGAGAAGACCACACACGAGATGGATGAGAACAAAATACGACAACAGAGAGAGAAGACCACACACGAGATGGATGAGAACAGAGATACAACAGAGAGAGAAGACCACACACGAGATGGATGAGAACAGAGATACGACAGAGAGAGAAGACCACACACGAGATGGATGAGAACAGAGATATGACAGAGAGAGAAGACCACACACGAGATGGATGAGAACAGAGAAACAACAGAGAGAGAAGACCACACACGAGATGGATGAGAACAGAGATACAACAGAGAGAGAAGACCACACACGAGATGGATGAGAACAGAGATATGACAGAGAGAGAAGACCACACACGAGATGGATGAGAACAGATAAACAACAGAGAGAGAAGACCACACACGAGATGGATGAGAACAGAGATATGACAGAGAGAGAAGACCACACACGAGATGGATGAGAACAGATAAACAACAGAGAGAGAAGACCACACACGAGATGGATGAGAACAGAGAATACAACAGAGAGAGAAGACCACACACGAGATGGATGAGAACAGAGAAACAACAGAGAGAGAAGACCACACACGAGATGGATGAGAACAGAGATACAACAGAGAGAGAAGACCACACACGAGATGGATGAGAACAGAGAAACAACAGAGAGAGAAGACCACACACGAGATGGATGAGAACAGAGAAACAACAGAGAGAGAAGACCACACACGAGATGGATGAGAACAGAGAACAACAGAGAGAGAAGACCACACACGAGATGGATGAGAACAGAGATACAACAGAGAGAGAAGACCACACACGAGATGGATGAGAACAGAGATACAACAGAGAGAGAAGACCACACACGAGATGGATGAGAACAGAGATACAACAGAGAGAGAAGACCACACACGAGATGGATGAGAACAGAGATACAACAGAGAGAGAAGACCACACACGAGATGGATGAGAACAGAGATACAACAGAGAGAGAAGACCACACACGAGATGGATGAGAACAGAGATACAACAGAGAGAGAAGACCACACACGAGATGGATGAGACAGAAATACAACAGAGAGAGAAGACCACACACGAGATGGATGAGAACAGAGAAACAACGAGAGAGAAGACCACACACAAAGATGGAAAAGAGGGAAAAGTGTTACAACAGGGGTTGAAAAAGGAAACCACACCCCCCAATGGGGTGAAAGAAACAGAAATACAACTTGATAAAGAGAGATCAACACAAATGGAAAAAAGAAAACAAAGTAAAAGGAAAGCCACACCCCAAGGTGTAAATTTAATTTAAAGCAAATGTTTGGGTTATACATTTCAATGCATTTGTTTTTATAAGTTTTCCTTTCATATTAAATTTCCAAAATGGGACCTGATATTTGATAGTAAAATATGTCACTTTGCTTGATGTGCAAATGAGATCAACACTTTTAAAAATGTTTTGGGGAGTCCAGATATATTTTTAAAACCCGTGGATAAACGGAAAAGCCACTTACCACAATTGTATTCAGATGTGAATGCAAATGTTTTGGTTATACATTTGCAAATGCATTTGAATTCATTTGATATGTTTTCCTTTTATATTAAATTTGTAAAATGTGAAGTACACCATATTCGTGATGAGTAAAATATGGTCAGCTTTGCTTGGTGTGCAATATGAGCCAAGCATTCTTTTGAAAAATCAGTGTTTTTGGGGTCACGTCCAGATGCATTTGTTAACAAGCCTGTGGCATGACAGAATCTCACATTGACAACAATGAATGACATTAGTACATCTGAACATGACACTTTTCATGAGTGTTTGAGATTATGCAGTGATTAAGATCAAAGAGTATTTATTTAGTATTTACCAACTGTCTTTATGTAAAACTTTCACAAATCTAACATGGGTTCTGTTATCTATGTTCTTGCTAATAGTAGTTATGATAGGGTTAGTTTTACCAGTGACAACTTTGTTTCACCAGGGTGGTTGGTGAAACTGGTGATAGCCCAGCCACAGGTACAATGATTACTTCTGACAAAACTGTCAAAAGCCCATAAAATAATGTTGATGTTTTTTTATTTACAAAATAAACAGCAATATTATTTTAACGTTTTTTCTCTGCACTCAAAGCAAATTGAGTTAAGCATCAGTTTAGTTATTTAATCAATTATATATATAATATTTGTTAGCATTTCATGAACAATGGTGAAGTGAGATAGGTTGTTTCTATATAATATACATATTCTATGCACATTTGTGCATAGAATATACTTGTCACTTGTAGGTATGATAGATAATAACACCTCCATCTGCCTGTGCATGTTTATTTATATGTTTGTGGCATATATGTGTTAACACCTGATCTGTCAGCAGTTTTATGGCATCCCTCATACTCTAGTCTGCCCGTTTCCCTGTAGCCTTGTTGCTTCTCAACCTCTGCTGTCCCTGTCAGTGTCCTTGTCATCTCCACCAAGTCAACCGCCCTCATCCCGGTGTTTCTTATACATCTTCTCAACTGCATCCTGAATTATATAGCGTTACAGTTTCAGTTCTGGCTTTCTAATTCTCTCTCCTCTCTCTTCTCTCCTCTTCCTCTCTCTCCTCTCCTCTCTCTCTCTCTCCTCTCTCCTCTCTCCTCTCTCCTCTCTCCTCTCTCCTCTCTCCTCTCTCCTCTCTCCTCTCTCCTCTCTCCTCTCTCCTCTCTCCTCTCTCCCTCTCCGCTCTCCCTCTCTCCTCTCTCTCTCTCTCTCTCCTCTCTCCTCCTCCTCCCTCCTCCCTCCTCCCTCCTCTCCTCCTCCTCCCTCCTCCTCCTCCCTCCTCCCCTCCCTCCTCCCTCCTCCCTCCTCCCTCCTCCCTCCTCCCTCCTCCCTCCTCCCTCTTCCCTCCTCCCTCCTCCCTCCTCCCTCCTCTCTCCTCTCTCTCTCCTCTCTCTCTCTCTCTCTCTCCTCTCTCTCTCTCCTCTCTCTCTCTCTCTCGCTCTCTCTTCTCTCTCTCTCTCTGTCTCTCTCTCTCACTCTCTCTCTCTCTCGCTCTCTCTCTCTTCTCTCTCCTCTCTCTCTCTCTCTGAAGCACCCAAAAAATATTTTACTCCCAAGATACACATCCACCCCAACCACCCACCCATGACACACACAGCCGCATCCTTCCATGATCTTTTACAAAGTGTATTTTGAAAATAAATCAGATTTGTGGCTTATCAGATGGAAGAGCGTTTCTGTTGCCCCAGCCTCTGTGTCCACCAGGTGGTGTTTACCAGTAGAAGTCAGTGTTACTAACATAGTTTGGTTGTGCTATGAGAACACTGATTTAGTGCATTGTGTATTAGTTACATTCATTGTATAGTACCTGTGTTTGCTGTTTGACATTATAAGGATCTTGTCTGGTCAAAGTACAGATATTTCTCACAAACATATTACCAAAGAGATCTAAACAAACAACACAACCACCAAGTGACAACCTAAATAAACCACAGCTTCAAAAACAGTTGCAAGCTATAAACAATACACAATCTGTTTTTAAGGGACACTTTCAGGTCTATTACATTCAATTGACCATGTGATTTATTGCTTAGCAACAAGGACACTCACACTATCAAAATGGATACTGCACATGTGAACATTCTGACCCAATTTATATATTTTAGACAAATATAAGTTAATGTGGTGGGAAAGACTGAGCTGGCAGATGTTGTGTTCCTCTGGTAATGCACAGCACATACTTTCTGTTGGCAAGGCAACGCTTTGTGGAAGTTACATGCCTGTTTTGTTGTAATTGTAATGACACTGACAACCAGCAATGTACTGAAGGCAGTAGTTAGAGTAGTACTGCTCACTTGACGTCACTTGACGTCACTTGACGTCACGTATTGCTCATTCTCACTGTTGTTTGTGGTTTCAGGAGGGGACAGAAGTGAGTCAAGCTAAGGACATGTTTGGTGGCCGTCTCACTCAGGACTTTGTGGCCGAGAAGCTGTGTGTGTCTGACTTCAACAAGCTCATGGAACTTGACTTCCCTAACATGAACATTCGCAGCATTGACCTCGGACACGGAGACACTTTCCTCAACCTGAGGAGGTGGGCCACTGCCTCACTTCCGTCTTGTGCTTCCACTCACCTAGCCTCCTGTTGCCTAGCAATAAGTATAAGGCCCATCAAGATATCCAAAATGGATGTCAAACACATGAAACATACCAACATTCCATTTAAATTTCTGGCCCTAGATGTTTATGTAGGTCCTAATGCACAGATGTTACAATTCAATTTTTTGTTAGGCAAAGCATAGCAGACATCACATGTGTAACATTGATTGTGATTTAACTAAACAACGACATACTGCATCCATCAATTGGTCAGTATTCCTCCAAATTTAACTGGCTGATACCCACGTATTATACATCACAGCTTCAGGTGGTTTCTGAATTTACAAAACGGGTTGTTTTAATAATATTCTACCTGTTCTATTTGAACAAATGTTGCAGTCTGTAAGTTGTGCAATCCCTGTAAGAACACTGAAATATTCTTGTCCGTCAATCTTCATATATTTCTGTGCTTCCAGTGTCAATCTAGAACACAACAATTTGGTGTCGTTCGGTGGCCTGATTTACCTGCTCAATCTGAAGGTACGTCTATATTATGTTTTGTGTGGTTGTTCCAAGTTGTGTCCATCAGTTAGGGACATTTTACATGGGTGATAATTGCAAAATAATGACATCTTGAAGAGTAATAGCAATAGGGGAAATTTACTGATGAGTAGTTATTGTTGCTGCATGGCTGAATGCTTCCCAGAGTAGTGAATATGTGTTCCAATGAAAAGGTGACCATCTCAAGCATTCTTGTTAGCTCTTAGGTCCAGTTTTCCCCTGTATAATTTTGCTCTGTACCAGTGATAGTTCAAATTGTCAGCACCAGATGTGCCACTTCATTGATGTTTCACTGAAATAGTCTCCAGTGTAATACAGCAGTAGATTATTTGTTCTTTGTACAACAAACTCCTTGAAATTAACAAGGGACATTGTGTATGATGGATTTTCCGTATGCACTCTTTATATTAACAAGTCGGCCCCCAGATCTGCCAGGGAGGACAGAATAATGACAGCAGTGTGTAAACAACTTGTGTTTGTGTAGTTTATCTCTGCTACATGTTTGTGTGCAGGTGTTGTGTCTTTGTGTAGTTTGTTTCTACATGTTTGTGTGCAGGTGGTGTATCTTTGTGTAGTTTGTTTCTACATGTTTGTGTGCAGGTGTTGTGTCTTTGTGTAGTTTGTTTCTACATGTTTGTGTGCAGGTGTTGTGTCTTTGTGTAGTTTGTTTCTACATGTTTGTGTGCAGGTGTTGTGTCTTTGTGTAGTTTGTTTCTACATGTTTGTGTGCAGGTGTTGTGTCTTTGTGTAGTTTGTTTCTACATGTTTGTGTGCAGATGTTGTGTCTTTGTGTAGTTTGTTTCTACATGTTTGTGTGCAGGTGTTGTGTCTTTGTGTAGTTTGTTTCTACAATGTTTGTGTGCAGGTGTTGTGTCTTTGTGTAGTTTGTTTCTACATTTTGTGTGCAGGGTTGTGTCTTTGTTCAGTTTGTTTCTACATGTTTGTGTGCAGGTGTTGTGTCTTTGTGTAGTTTGTTTCTCTACATGTTTGTGTGCAGGTGTTGTGTCTTTGTGTAGTTTGTTTCTACATGTTTGTGTGCAGGTGTTGTGTCTTTGTGTAGTTTGTTTCTACATGTTTGTGTGCAGTGTTGTGTCTTTGTGTAGTTTGTTTCTACATTTTGTGTGCGGGTGTTGTGTCTTTGTGTAGTTTGTTTCTACATGTTTGTGTGCAGGTGTTGTGTCTTTGTTAGTTTGTTTCTACATGTTTGTGTGCAGGTGTTGTGTCTTTGTGTAGTTTGTTTCTACATTTTGTGGCAGGGTTGTGTCTTTGTTAGTTTGTTTCTACATGTTTGTGTGCAGTGTTGTGTCTTTGTGTAGTTTTTTCTACATGTTTGTGTGCAGTGTTGTGTCTTTGTGTAGTTTGTTTCTACAATGTTTGTGTGCAGGTGTTGTGTCTTTGTGTAGTTTTTTCTACATGTTTGTGTGCGGTGTTGTGTCTTTGTGTAGTTTGTTTCTACATGTTTGTGTGCAGGTGTTGTGTCTTTGTGTAGTTTGTTTCTACATGTTTGTGTGCAGGTGTTGTGTCTTTGTGTAGTTTGTTTCTACATGTTTGTGTGCAGATGTTGTGTCTTTGTGTAGTTTTTTCTACTACATGTTTGTGTGTGGTGTTGTGTCTTTGTGTAGTTTGTTTCTACATGTTTGTGTGCAGGTGTTGTGTCTTTGTGTAGTTTGTTTCTACATGTTTGTGTGCAGGTGTTGTGTCTTTGTGTAGTTTGTTTCTACATGTTTGTGTGCAGGTGTTGTGTCTTTGTGTAGTTTGTTTCTACATGTTTGTGTGCAGGTGTTGTGTTTTGTGTAGTTTTTTCTACATGTTTGTGTGCAGGTGTTGTGTCTTTGTGTAGTTTGTTTCTACATGTTTGTGTGCAGATGTTGTGTCTTTGTGTAGTTTGTTTCTACATGTTTTGTGCGGGTGTTGTGTCTTTGTGTAGTTTGTTTCTACAATTTTGTTGAGGTGTTGTGTCTTTTTTAGTTTGTTTCTACATGTTTGTGTGCAGGTGTTGTGTCTTTGTGTAGTTTGTTTCTACATGTTTGTGTGCAGGTGTTGTGTCTTTGTGTAGTTTGTTTCTACATGTTTGTGTGCAGGTGTTGTGTCTTTGTGTAGTTTGTTTCTACATGTTTGTGGCGGGTGTTGTGTCTTTGTGTAGTTTGTTTCTACATGTTTGTGTGCAGATGTTGTGTCTTTGTGTAGTTTTTTCTACATGTTTGTGTGCAGTGTTTTTCTTTGTGTAGTTTGTTTCTACATGTTTGTGTGCAGGTGTTGTGTCTTTGTGTAGTTTGTTTCTCTGTTTGTGTGCGGGTGTTGTGTCTTTGTGTAGTTTGTTTCTACATGTTTGTGTGCAGGTGTTGTGTCTTTGTTAGTTTGTTTCTACATGTTTGTGTGCAGATGTTGTGTTTTGTGTAGTTTGTTTCTACAATGTTTGTGTGCAGGTGTTGTGTCTTTGTGTAGTTTGTTTCTACATGTTTGTGTGCGGGTGTTGTGTCTTTGTGTAGTTTGTTTCTACATTTTGTGTGCAGGTGTTGTTCTTTGTTAGTTTGTTTCTACATGTTTGTGTGCGGGTTTTGTGTCTTTGTGAGTTTGTTTCTACATTTTGTGTGCAGGTGTTGTGTCTTTGTGTATTTTGTTTCTACATGTTTGTGTGCAGGTGTTGTGTCTTTGTGTAGTTTGTTTCTACATTTTGTGTGCAGATGTTGTGTCTTTGTGTAGTTTGTTTCTACAATTTTTGTGTGCAGGTTTGTGTCTTTGTGAGTTTTTTCTCATGTTTGTGTGCAGGTGTTGTGTCTTTGTGGTTTGTTTCACATTTGTGTGCAGGGTTGTGTCTTTGTTAGTTTGTTTCTACTACATGTTTGTGTGCAGGTGTTGTGTCTTTGTGTAGTTTGTTTCTACAATGTTTGTGTGCAGGTGTTGTGTCTTTGTGTAGTTTTTTCTACATGTTTGTGTGGAGGTGTTGTGTCTTTGTGTAGTTTGTTTCTACATGTTTGTGTGCAGGTGTTGTGTCTTTGTGTAGTTTGTTTCTACATGTTTGTGTGCAGGTGTTGTGTCTTTGTGTAGTTTGTTTCTACATGTTTGTGTGCAGGTGTTGTGTCTTTGTGTAGTTTGTTTCTACATGTTTGTGTGCAGGTGTTGTGTCTTTGTGTAGTTTGTTTCTACATGTTTGTGTGCAGGTGTTGTGTCTTTGTGTAGTTTGTTTCTACATGTTTGTGTGCAGTGTTGTTCTTTGTGTAGTTTGTTTCTACAATGTTTGTGTGCAGGTGTTGTGCTTTGTGTAGTTTGTTTCTACATGTTTGTGTGCAGTGTTGTGTCTTTGTGTAGTTTGTTTCTACATGTTTGTGTGCGGGTGTTGTTCTTTGTGTAGTTTGTTTCTACATGTTTGTGTGAGATGTTGTGTCTTTGTGTAGTTTGTTTCTACATGTTTTGTGCAGGTGTTGTGTCTTTGTGTAGTTTGTTTCTACATTTTGTTGAGTGTTGTGTCTTTGTGTAGTTTGTTTCTACATGTTTGTGTGCAGGTGTTGTGTCTTTGTGTAGTTTGTTTCTACATGTTTGTGTGCAGGTGTTGTGTCTTTGTGTAGTTTGTTTCTACATGTTTTGTGCAGGTGTTGTGTCTTTGTGTAGTTTGTTTCTACATTTTGTTGAGGTGTTGTGTCTTTGTGTAGTTTGTTTCTACATGTTTGTGTGCAGTGTTGTGTCTTTGTGTAGTTTGTTTCTACATGTTTGTGTGCAGGTGTTGTGTCTTTGTGTAGTTTGTTTCTACATGTTTGTGTGCAGGTGTTGTGTCTTTGTGTAGTTTGTTTCTACATGTTTGTGTGCAGGTGTTGTGTCTTTGTGTAGTTTGTTTCTACATGTTTGTGTGCAGGTGTTGTGTCTTTGTGTAGTTTGTTTCTACATGTTTGTGTGCAGGTGTTGTGTCTTTGTGTAGTTTGTTTCTACATGTTTGTGTGCAGGTGTTGTGTCTTTGTGTAGTTTGTTTCTACTACATGTTTGTGTGCAGGTGTTGTGTCTTTGTGTAGTTTGTTTCTACATGTTTGTGTGCAGGTGTTGTGTCTTTGTGTAGTTTGTTTCTACATGTTTGTGTGCAGGTGTTGTGTCTTTGTGTAGTTTGTTTCTACATGTTTGTGTGCAGGTGTTGTGTCTTTGTGTAGTTTGTTTCTACATGTTTGTGTGCAGGTGTTGTGTCTTTGTGTAGTTTGTTTCTACATGTTTGTGTGCAGGTGTTGTGTCTTTGTGTAGTTTGTTTCTACATGTTTGTGTGCAGATTTTGTGTCTTTGTTAGTTTGTTTCTACAATGTTTGTGTGCGGGTGTTGTGTCTTTGTGTAGTTTGTTTCTACATGTTTGTGTGCAGGTGTTGTGTCTTTGTGTAGTTTGTTTCTACATGTTTGTGTGCAGGTGTTGTGTCTTTGTGTAGTTTGTTTCTACATGTTTGTGTGCAGGTGTTGTGTCTTTGTGTAGTTTGTTTCTACATGTTTGTGTGCAGATGTTGTGTCTTTGTGTAGTTTGTTTCTACATGTTTGTGTGCAGGTGTTGTGTCTTTGTGTAGTTTGTTTCTAAATGTTTGTGTGCAGGTGTTGTGTCTTTGTGTAGTTTGTTTCTACATGTTTGTGTGCGGGTGTTGTGTCTTTGTGTATTTGTTTCTACAATGTTTGTGTGCAGGTGTTGTGTCTTTGTGTAGTTTGTTTCTACATGTTTGTGTGCAGGTGTTGTGTCTTTGTGTAGTTTGTTTCTACATGTTTGTGTGCAGGTGTTGTGTCTTTGTGTAGTTTGTTTCTACATGTTTGTGTGCAGGTGTTGTGTCTTTGTGTAGTTTTTTCTACATGTTTGTGTGCAGGTGTTGTGTCTTTGTGTAGTTTTTTCTACATGTTTGTGTGCAGGTGTTGTGTCTTTGTGTAGTTTGTTTCTACATGTTTGTGTGCAGGTGTTGTGTCTTTGTGTAGTTTGTTTCTACATGTTTGTGTGCAGGTGTTGTGTCTTTGTGTAGTTTGTTTCTACATGTTTGTGTGCAGGTGTTGTGTCTTTGTGTAGTTTGTTTCTACATGTTTGTGTGCGGGTGTTGTTCTTTTTTAGTTTGTTTCTACATGTTTGTGTGCAGGTGTTGTGTCTTTGTGTAGTTTGTTTCTACATGTTTGTGTGCAGGTGTTGTGTCTTTGTGTAGTTTGTTTCTACATGTTTGTGTGCAGGTGTTGTGTCTTTGTGTAGTTTGTTTCTACATGTTTGTGTGCAGGTGTTGTGTCTTTGTGTAGTTTTTTCTACATGTTTGTGTGCAGGTGTTGTGTCTTTGTGTAGTTTGTTTCTACATGTTTGTGTGAATGTTGTTCTTTGTGTAGTTTGTTTCTACATGTTTGTGTGCAGGTGTTGTGTCTTTGTGTAGTTTGTTTCTACAATGTTTTTCAGGTGTTGTGTCTTTGTGTAGTTTGTTTCTACATGTTTGTGTGCAGGTGTTGTGTCTTTGTGTAGTTTGTTTCTACATGTTTGTGTGCAGGTGTTGTGTCTTTGTGTAGTTTGTTTCTACATGTTTGTGTGCAGGTGTTGTGTCTTTGTGTAGTTTGTTTCTACATGTTTGTGTGCAGGTGTTGTGTCTTTGTGTAGTTTGTTTCTACATGTTTGTGTGCAGGTGTTGTGTCTTTGTGTAGTTTGTTTCTACATGTTTGTGTGCAGGTGTTGTGTCTAAAAAATTGTCTCATGGGTGAAAAGGGTGCGGGGCTCCCCAGGGGCGGGGTGGGCCCCCCCTTGTGTATCCCCCAACTCATGTGTTGCGGGGCTGGAAGTCTACTCAGGGTGAGTGTTGGTCGTAGTTTTACAACATTGGGTGGTGTTGGTCTAAAAACACTTTGGGGTGAATTGCCCTCACGAGCAGAATTTGCTACCAGGGGAGTGACTCCCCTGAGTCTAGAATATGTACACATTGGGGTGGGAACTGGGAAAATTTGCTACATCTAGGGTGAGTGACTCCTCACTGAGTCGTAGTAATATGTACTACATCTAGGGTGAGTGACTCACTGAGTCGTAGTAATATGTACTACATCTAGGGTGAGTGACTCACTTGAGTCGTAGTAATATGTACTACATCTAGGGTGAGTGACTCACTCACTGAGTGTAGTAATATGTACTACATCTAGGGCGAGTGACTCACTCACTGAGTTGTAATAATATGTACTACATCTAGGGTGAGTGACTCACTTGAGTCGTAGTAATATGTACTACATCTAGGGTGAGTGACTCACTGAGTTGTAATAATATGTACTGCTTGTGTTGTCAATAGCAAAGGGAATGTTTATAAGTAAAATGGATTGGTATCTGGCAAGAGTGGATTAGAGAATATGTGAAACATGATTAAGGCAACGGCATAATTGTAATTGACCAAGCAGTGTGTGTGTACGTGTAATACATATAGGTGTGATTGCATTAATGCAAGAGTGGGTCAATACATTTCTTAGTTGTTCACAGTGTTTAATCGTATCTTAATTTTTGTAGGCTACAGGTGTGTCAAATTTCTGTGAACAAAAGTGGTTGTTGACAGTTGAAATTAGTTTTAAAATATGATCTCTGCATGTTGCAGCTACAATGGAATCAAGGATGTGGCCGCCCTGCAACTCTTCCGACTGCCTTCACTGAAGGCTCTCTTCCTTCAAGGTATGTAGGTGAATGTTTGCCCTGGTACTCCATAGTCCCTGCCCCTGCTGCTCCCCTTCCTCCCTCTCTACCCTTTGTCCAGTCTTATCACCTTCTGCCTGTCTCAGTCTGATCCCAATAACATCTGAATACAGCTAGTATTAGTTAATTTACATATCTGTCACATGACACAATGCCTGCCAACAAGGTTCATCAAGTTGTCAATAATGGATGCCAAATATGTGCAATGTGTATTCAGACATTGTTCATGTATATTTTTGTGACATTTTATTTTGTGACATTTTATTATTTTGTTTAGTAAAAAACTGTAAAATTGTTCAAATATGATTTAGCAGATGTCATGTCACTCTATCGATGTAGAGTACACAGTAGTGGCTATGTTGACTTACTGCAAACACAAAGCTTGACAGAATTCAGACACATTAATTTTGATTGGATTGTAGTAGACAGATACACAGATAAATAGTAACAAATGACAATGACACACTCCACTGACTGGTGCTTCCTCACAGTTCTGTCTGATGACATGCTCCACTGACTGGTGCTTTCTCACAGTTCTGTCTGACGACACGTTCCACTGACTGGTGCTTCCTCACAGTTCTGTCTGACGACACGCTCCACTGACTGGTGCTTCCTCATAGTTCTGTCTGACGACACGCTCCACTGACTGGTGCTTCCCCACAGTTCTGTCTGATGACACGCTCCACTGACTGGTGCTTCCCCACAGTTCTGTCTGACGACACGCTCCACTGACTGGTGCTTCCTCACAGTTCTGTCTGACGGCACGCTCCACTGACTGGTGTTTCCTCACAGTTCTGTCTGACGACACGCTCCACTGACTGGTGCTTCCTCACAGTTCTGTCTGATGACACGCTCCACTGACTGGTGCTTCCTCACAGTTCTGTCTGATGACACACTCCACTGACTGGTGCTTCCTCACAGTTCTGTCTGATGACACACTCCACTGACTGGTGCTTCCTCACAGTTCTGTCTGATGACACACTCCACTGACTGGTGCTTCCTCACAGTTCTGTCTGATGACACACTCCACTGACTGGTGCTTCCTCACAGTTCTGTCTGACGACACACTCCACTGACTGGTGCTTCCTCACAGTTCTGTCTGATGACACACTCCACTGACTGGTGCTTCCTCACAGTTCTGTCTGACGACACACTCCACTGACTGGTGCTTCCTCACAGTTCTGTCTGACGACACACTCCACTGACTGGTGCTTCCTCACAGTTCTGTCTGACGACACACTCCACTGACTGGTGCTTCCTCACAGTTCTGTCTGACGACACACTCCACTGACTGGTGCTTCCTCACAGTTCTGTCTGATGACACACTCCACTGACTGGTGCTTCCTCACAGTTCTGTCTGACGACACACTCCACTGACTGGTGCTTCCTCACAGTTCTGTCTGACGACACACTCCACTGACTGGTGCTTCCTCACAGTTCTGTCTGACGACACACTCCACTGACTGGTGCTTCCTCACAGTTCTGTCTGACGACACACTCCACTGACTGGTGCTTCCTCACAGTTCTGTCTGATGACACACTCCACTGACTGGTGCTTCCTCACAGTTCTGTCTGATGACACACTCCACTGACTGGTGCTTCCTCACAGTTCTGTCTGATGACACACTCCACTGACTGGTGCTTCCCCACAGTTCTGTCTGATGACACACTCCACTGACTGGTGCTTCCTCACAGTTCTGTCTGACGACACGCTCCACTGACTGGTGCTTCCTCACAGTTCTGTCTGACGACACACTCCACTAACTGGTGCTTCCTCACAGTTCTGTCTGATGACACACTCCACTGACTGGTGCTTCCTCACAGTTCTGTCTGTGATTCAGGGAATGAGATCGTGAAGATAGAAGGACTCGAAGCCTTGCATGAACTACGCGAACTTGTCCTTGATCGCAACCGAATCAAGAACATCGGTGAGATGTCATTCACCAGCCAGTGGCAGCTACAGGAGCTCCACCTGGAGGAGAACCGACTGCGTGAACTCACGAACATCACTGTTCTGAACAGTCTCAAACGACTCTTTCTTGGAATGAACCGAATACAGGTGCAGAAAGACACTACTCTCAGATATTTAGTCTTATTTCTTCTACATTTTAATAGCAACTCTTATATTTTAAACATGTCTTTTTTTCTTATTAATCATTTATTTTTCTTGCAGTATACCGCTTCAAAATTTAAAATGCTGTAGAAATACACATATCAGACATTATCAATGGCAACTGATGTGTGGGAATCTGATTGTCGTGTGATGTGATTCAACCATGTTATAATCAGATCAGTGAAATTGGATAATTTCCCAACATCCTGTTGACAGTCAGTGGTGGCTGATCTATGGTATCTTAAGTGATGGGATCTGATAATGCCACATGACATATGTAGGTGCTGCAACTGTTTTACTCAGGCCAGTGAATGTGAATGTTTTGTTGTCTGCTACTGATTGGGGTCATTATTCTGTACACTGCAGTGTATTGTGCTTGTGATGCAGGACTTTGGTGAACTGGACAAGTTGGAGTCAATGACCACTCTTGTGGAACTGTCCCTGGTCAGCAATGCTGTAAGTAGTGGTCAGTGGGTCATTAATGTGTCATTAATGTCACCAACACTTACTCTAAATTTGGTTATTTATTATTACTTAATTAAAATTTGGGTTGACATCATAAAGTAATACCAGTATGCAACACTGACTAGTAGTAGTAGTAGTAGTTGTTGTAGTAGTAGTAATACTGGTAGTAGTAGTAATTGTTGTTGTAGTAATAGTATTGTTAGCAGTAGTAATGACAATATGACCTGACATCCATTGGCTTGCAGAATTTTGTGTTAGGACTTATATGTAATATTTTTCTACTTTCAGTAGTTTAATTTTTAAAGTGGTTCCATGTATAAGTAGTATTTATTTAAGATTATTATTCACATGGCTTTCTTATTTGTCAAATTCTATTTACTTGACATCCTTAAACCACAATACAAACTTCAACTGAACCATTGGAAGAAGAAATTAGCAAAGAATTCTGTTACAATAATAAGTTGGTTGTGAGAAGTCAGCATCGACTGATAAGACACTGGAGTTATCTAGTGACAAGAGAATTGAGAGTGAGAGAGAGAGAGAGACAGAGAGACAGAGACAGAGACAGAGAGACAGAGACAGAGAGACAGAGACAGAGAGACAGAGAGACAGAGACAGAGAGACAGAGAGAGGTGTTTATCACTCAGGTGGGGGAGTTACCTAGTGACAAGAGACATGAGAGAGAGGTGTTTATAACTCAGGTGGGGAAGTTATCTAGTGACAAGAGACATGAGAGAGGTGTTTGTCACTCAGGTGGGGAAGTTATCTAGTGACAAGAGACATGACAGAGGTGTTTGTCACTCAGGTGGGGAAGTTATCTAGTGACAAGAGACATGAGAGAGGTGTTTGTCACTCAGGTGGTGAAGTTATCTAGTGACAAGAGACACGACAGAGGTGTTTGTCACTCAGGTGGGGAAGTTATCTAGTGACAAGAGACATGACAGAGGTGTTTGTCACTCAGGTGGGGGAGTTATCTAGTGACAAGAGACATGACAGAGGTGTTTGTCACTCAGGTGGGGAAGTTATCTAGTGACAAGAGACATGAGAGAGGTGTTTATCACTCAGGTGGGGGAGTTATCTAGTGACAAGAGACATGACAGAGGTGTTTGTCACTCAGGTGGGGAAGTTATCTAGTGACAAGAGACATGACAGAGGTGTTTGTCACTCAGGCGGGGGAGTTATCTAGTGACAAGAGACATGACAGAGGTGTTTGTCACTCAGGCGGGGGAGTTATCTAGTGACAAGAGACATGAGAGAGGTGTTTGTCACTCAGGCGGGGGAGTTATCTAGTGACAAGAGACATGACAGAGGTGTTTATCACTCAGGTGGGGAGTTATCTAGTGACAAGAGACATGACAGAGGTGTTTGTCACTCAGGCGGGGGAGTTATCTAGTGACAAGAGACATGAGAGAGAGGTGTTTGTCACTCAGGCGGGGGAGTTATCTAGTGACAAGAGACATGACAGAGGTGTTTGTCACTCAGGTGGGGAAGTTATCTAGTGACAAGAGACATGACAGAGGTGTTTATCACTCAGGTGGGGGAGTTATCTAGTGACAAGAGACATGAGAGAGGTGTTTGTCACTCAGGTGGGGAAGTTATCTAGTGACAAGAGACATGACAGAGGTGTTTATCACTCAGGTGGGGGAGTTATCTAGTGACAAGAGACATGAGAGAGGTGTTTGTCACTCAGGTGGGGAAGTTATCTAGTGACAAGAGAAATGAGAGAGAGGTGTTTGTCACTCAGGTGGGGGAGTTATCTAGTGACAAGAGACGTGAGAGAGAGAGAGGTGTTTATCCCTCAGGTGGGGGAGTTATCTAGTGACAAGAGACATGACAGAGGTGTTTATCACTCAGGTGGGGGAGTTATCTAGTGACAAGAGACATGACAGAGGTGTTTGTCACTCAGGTGGGGGAGTTATCTAGTGACAAGAGACATGACAGAGGTGTTTGTCACTCAGGCGGGGGAGTTATCTAGTGACAAGAGACATGAGAGAGGTGTTTGTCACTCAGGCAGGGGAGTTATCTAGTGACAAGAGACATGAGAGAGGTGTTTGTCACTCAGGCGGGGGAGTTATCTAGTGACAAGAGACATGATAGAGGTGTTTGTCACTCAGGTGGGTGAGATATCTAGTGACAAGAGACATGACAGAGGTGTTTGTCACTCAGGCGGGGGAGTTATCTAGTGACAAGAGATATGACAGAGGTATTTGTCACTCAGGCGGGGGAGTTATCTAGTGACAAGAGACATGAGAGAGGTGTTTGTCACTCAGGTGGGGAAGTTATCTAGTGACAAGAGAAATGAGAGAGAGGTGTTTGTCACTCAGGTGGGGGAGTTATCTAGTGACAAGAGACATGACAGCGGTGTTTGTCACTCAGGTGGGGGAGTTATCTAGTGACAAGAGACATGACAGAGGTGTTTGTCACTCAGGCGGGGGAGTTATCTAGTGACAAGAGACATGACAGAGGTGTTTGTCACTCAGGTGGGGGAGTTATCTAGTGACAAGAGACATGACAGAGGTGTTTGTCACTCAGGTGGGGGAGTTATCTAGTGACAAGAGACATGACAGAGGTGTTTGTCACTCAGGTGGGGGAGTTATCTAGTGACAAGAGACATGAGAGAGGTGTTTGTCACTCAGGTGGGGGAGTTATCTAGTGACAAGAGACATGACAGAGGTGTTTGTCACTCAGGTGGGGGAGTTATCTAGTGACAAGAGACATGAGAGAGGTGTTTGTCACTCAGGTGGGGGAGTTATCTAGTGACAAGAGACATGAGAGAGGTGTTTGTCACTCAGGTGGGGGAGTTATCTAGTGACAAGAGACATGAGAGAGAGGTGTTTGTCACTCAGGCGGGGGAGTTATCTAGTGACAAGAGACATGCCAGAGGTGTTTGTCACTCAGGTGGGGGAGTTATCTAGTGACAAGAGACATGCCAGAGGTGTTTATCACTCAGGTGGGGGAGTTATCTAGTGACAAGAGACATGAGAGAGGTGTTTGTCACTCAGGTGGCGCGGCGGATGCTGCACAGACCTCTACTCATCTACCGCATGCAGAACCTGAGGGTCATTGATGGCATCCCGGTGATGGACGAGGAGAGAGCCAAGGCAGAGATGTACTTCAACGACCTCCAGGTGAGATGTGTACACCACCCACCAGGGGGCACTGCTGACTGCATCAGTGAGTCACCTTGTGAAGCAATGATGTAAACCTCAGCACAGTATTGTTGCTGCCAGATCCTCCCATTAGGTTTGGCTCTAATGCTCTATGTTTGGGGAGTAGAAGATATGATTTCAATATACAATACTGTTCAGCCTTTCATGGTAAACAGGTAATTATATTCAGATTCCCGGGAGCTGCTGCTTTGTCTATGCATTTAATCATGTTTACAATAATGATTACATTTAATATAGTTGACGTAACAAAACAAATCAAAGCCCTTATGTAATTAGTCATCAGTTTTATTTTACCTCCTCAATATGATATTAAAATAAGCTGCTTTACTTACATGCATAATATGAAAAATAGTTGGAAATGCATAAATAATTTGAATTTAAGAGTAATCTGCATCTGGTTACACATTATGACAATTACTAGCTCAACTTAATTGACAACGCTCGTAAAAAAAGGGCTTTGATGAATCCTCTGATGCTGCTTCAAACCAATTTTTTTCGCTTTATGTTCAAATTCACCAAACACCGTGGATGAATACCTGGCTGTTGAATAATGGTGGATGTATGTGTACATGTATGTGTACATGTATGTGTACATGTATGTGTACATGTATGTGTACATGTATGTGTACATGTATGTGTACACATTTTAGAACTTTACACATTAATTACACATTAAGTGTGCCTGAATGTTTCACACTGAAGTTGAGGTGATGTTTGATGGAACAGGTCTGTCGTAGTTAAATTGGAAGCCACTCTGAACAGTTCTAAGGACTGAGTGCTGTGCAATTTAAAGGCCACATCCTGGGATAAAAACTACTCTGCCCTTTAGTAACAAAAGGCTTTTTTTTACTGCCAAATTTAAATATAAATTTAAATATATTATAAGAATACACAACATAAAACAAACCTTTAAATTTACCATTTTACAGAATGTCCTGAGGATGTCTGGTTTGGGTTTGTTGCTCTAGCAAGACATCAGTTGTGGTTTTGTATAAATAATGCTGAAAATGCTGGTGATTGTGGCAAACATCGGCAACATTTCCCACAACTGACTTCATGATTCTGCCCCTCATGCAGTTCCTGAAAACAGACTTTTCCAAGCCAGCACCACGACAGCTCCTGTTTAATGTAATTTGTTTAAATGTTTCATAAAACTTATTATTTCTGGGTTGTCATTATACTGCATAATACATATGTACATGCATATTTTTGCACTTATTAGAATTTTTATGGGAGGCAAAATATGGCCTTTGTGAACCCACCTGTAGATGTGTGACGATGTGTGTGTGTTGTCTCAGCCGCCAGCTCCCACCACCACAGTGGAGGCGACCCTGCCTGGCCTGGGGGCCTACAAGACACATGTCTCCATGAAGGTGACCAACATGCAGCTGGTGTCCTACACAGCGGACAAGATGTGGTCGGGAAGCTCCTGTCTCACGGAGGAGGCCAGTGCACTGCAGAACCAGCAGGAACGAGGTGGGACGCTAGGGCAGTGTACCGTGGGAGAAGTCACTAGAACTAAATACAAGACTGACCTCAAGACTCATTTATTCAAAACAGGCTTACTTCCGCTGAGCAACTGTTCTGTGTGGCACTCTTTTTATCATGTAATTTACAGACTGTTATTATTTTTAACTAATTTATTATTTCTTTATTTTATTTCTGTATTATTATTTTATTTTTATTATGTAATAATTATAATGTTTTTTACATTTTACTATTTTATTGTTATGCAGTTGTCTTGATATTTTAAAAAGAGTATCATATATCTTAATTACTTGATATATATATATATATATATATATATATATATATATATATATATATATATATATGTTTTGTTTGTGTGTTGTGTGTGTGTGTGTGTGTGTGTGTGTGTGTGTGTGTGTGTGTGTGTGTGTGTGTGTATGTACATATACCAACACGTACACACACACAATAAACCGTACATGGAATCATACAAAAGTTTAAACAAAAATGTTAAAAAAGGTATATCATGGTAAATGCTATATTATATTAAAAAAGTAATAAATATATATTTCTAAATTTTTTGTACCATTTACCATGATATACATTTTTAATAATGTTTTCTTTAAAACTGTTGTATGATTCCATGTATGTTTTATTGTGACGTGTGTATGCGTCTATGGTCCCAGAGATACGGCACTCTAGAAATGCTGGTAATAAAATAAATAAATAAATTATAAAACAAGTCATAATGGATATGTATTTATTTATCTTTGTATATGGCTGAAACAACTCTACAATGTAATATAACAAAGATATGATGATACTACTTTGAACTGTGGGGCTGTTTTTATTTTGGAAGTGTTTCTTTTAAGACCATGATTATATTGCTAATAATAATTATGACATTATCGCAGTTGTGTTGCAATAGTAATAAAATGTCCACCAATAGTCACCTCCACTCCCTAATACTCTGTTTGGTTATTCTCGCTATATAGAGAAATGACAGTTGGATGTCCTTGTGATGATAATAAATGTATGTTATAATTGTTAAATCACCCTTATTAAACTGTTATTACTTTACATATACAATAGATTTGTTTAAAATCGCGAAACACAGTTGACAACATTATTTGAGGGGGAGGAGTTATAAGTTTAAACTAGTTTGGTCAGTGCTCCAATCACACTGTCAGTACAGTGTGCATTATTGTCAGTGGAAGGTGTTGCCATGGCAACATAAATAGGTACTTGTAGTAGCCATAGTTAGTTGCAACGTCCAGTGTGTTTCTATCGTCCAGTGTTTGTATGTCCAGGCGGAGGACGGAGGCGGGGCTATGGGCGGACAGAACCCCTGCAGGGCATTCAGCCTATTGCTGGTAAGCCCCCAGGGTCCTATGCAGTGCCCCAACTGGGCCACAACAAGGTGTCACCTCAGCAGATGACACAAGTCAACTACCTACCCCAGTATCAGCACAACAATGACACTGACAAGTGAGTCACTTTCACTTTAAACGTTGTTTTCTGTTACAGAGTTCATTTTACATTATTCAAGTGTTCTCTTAGAGGACTGAGTTGATGTGTTGAGTTTCCTCTGTTGTTGCCAGTTTGTGTTGCATTCTGTTGAGTAGTTACATTTACCCACCCATCACTGTGAATTCATTGTAACAAGATGTCAGGGTAGACCCATATGTTACAATAGGCTATGTTTTATCTTGCCATATAGGCCATGTATTTTAGTACTGAAACAAATACTGACTACTAAGTTGATGTTATTAAATGCTATGTCCTTAATGCACATATGTATTTTGACCTGGATTTTTCTGCAGTCATGTCAGCACATTATGTCAACCCTGGGCACACGCACCAGCTATTGATTTCTTTATCACTTTTTAAATCTCAAAATATTGCAGTCAGTGACAGGACACATGCATGAACACACATGCACGCACGCACGCACGCATGCACGCGCGCGCGCACACACACACACACACTAAAATCTGCATGTACTTAAGAAGTTCCTGGTCCTTCCAAATCTAACATAACTTTATTACTTTCAACTTTACACCCTGGCAGACCTGTCTCAATCAAACATTATCTCAGCTTCTCTTGGAAATGTCTTAGGACACAAAGGTAAACTAGGACACAAAGGTAAACTAGGACACAAAGGTAAACTAGGACTCAAAGGTAGACTAGGACACAAAGGTAGACTAGGACACAAAGGTAACTAGGACACAAAGGTAGACTAGGACACAAAGGTAGACTAGGACACAAAGGTAGACTAGGACACAAAGGTAGACTAGGACACAAAGGTAGACTAGGACACAAAGGTAACGAAGAGTGTTTTAAATGGCCCGCTGTATGAATTTTTCCATTGAACACTCAATTTCTGTTTCACAGCCGGTTCCAGAAAAATGCAAAGAGGTGAATGACTTGGACGAAGAACTTAAATTTTGTAAAATGTTGGTAACTATGTTTAACATCACACACTTGTAATTGATAATGTTGGGAACATATTGCTGCTTTCATTATTGCAATAATGGGTTGGCATTTACTTTTATCATGTCTGCCATAACAATGGCATCTTATGTTGCCATAATCTGAAGAAGTATTAAGTACCATGAATAATGTTATCATGAGGCACTTATGTTTCATCTATTAATAAGGGAGCACTTATGTTGCAATAACATTGAGCACATAACTAACTATTGATGTCATATGTGGAATGATTACTTGGCAATAGTCAAATTATTGAATATTAAAGCTTGATATTTCTGTGATATTATTTTGCATGGCCAGTTGTGATATTAAAGGGCCTTAACAAGTGGACAAGATTTATAACAATACAAGTCATCTTATGTTGTCTTTGCAATCGTCAAATGATGTTTTGAATTGATTTGTTATTTATGTCAAGTATTGTATGGTTTCATGCATGACCTATTTCAAAATCTTGTCCTGATATGGTCTCTTTTAGGTCCCCTTATTGGTGTAACTGTTTAGATAAGTGAACATGTCAGATACTTCATTGGGTGCTATGCAGCTGTACACAATCAACCATAAGTGTCCAATGTATCTAAGTTGCTTTGAGCAGTATTTATATTATAATACATTGTTATATGTTATGTGACTTTATCATTAGGTTGTAAGTACGCACTATCCACACAATCTTTTTGTTAAAAAAATAAATTGCTTTTAGTGAATATTACGTGTTTACCAAATGCACAGGCCATGTTGTTTTATTGATTTTTTTACACTTTGTTATTCAAAAATGAAGGTTGATGTTACGGAATGCATTTTTGTTTAACACTAACACAGTTTATGTTCAATGTTGTCATATCATTATTTGTTCCAGAACAGATATATGTCTCATCAGTCAATATGTCATACCTTATTACAATATTCTGTGTAAACTCATAATACGTTTGTCATATTTTTATCTACAGCTGGTCATACATTAAGTATTTATATATCACATATCACCAATATTGTTCTGGTGATACATCACCAATAATGAATGCTATAATATTACATATTTACAAACTAACCTGTACATCAGTTTGTGTCTCATAAGTCATTAAAAAGTATTATAAAATCACATGCTCGACGTGTGTACATACTACATGTATGTGGTATGTTGTGGATTTGTGTCAGATGTGGAATGCTTGGAACTCTTGTTTATAGGCTCTTTAGAAGATGGTGATATTATGAAAAGGTTTTGGTAAATGTTTAAATCTGAAATAATGGCTGATACAGGCCTTGTCATTCGTCATACTCAACACTGTGTTGTACATACGTAAAATACTTACACAAGTTGCATAATAAAATGTAATAATAAAACAATGAAGGCTTTCACAGGTCAGTGTGGTTATTGTTTTTAATGTGTGCACTTTTATATGTGGTCAAACTGCATTTAATTATCTGTATTGTTATGGAATGTAAGTACTTTACCTATAGTATTGATAAATATGATCTATTTTAGAATGTTAAATAAATTTAATTACCATCATGTTCAAGAAAAAACATTTTGAAATACCTTGATATCAGAACAGTTCATAGTTTGTCAGTTTTTTAACTTATCCCTCCTTATCAACTAATCCCTACTTTTAATTAAGCCATTTCACATTTTTGTAGTGATTTAACTGTTGTCGCTGCCATCCATACTATGGAACTCTGGTGTCATTATTGGCTCAACATTTGTACAGCCTCACAATTCAGTCCCACCGCCAACACTCCTGGCAGTGAGAAAGTATAACAATTAGCTGGCTGTCATGCACAAACACTGATGCTGGCCCCCCTTTGAATGTGTTGGCTGTGTGTCATTTGTATGTCATTTGTGGCAAATCAACATTGAAATAGATTTTACAAATATGATTAAAAAAACGGCAGACCTACCCGTGACATAATCTGTGTGCAATGCTGGAATGAATATGATAAGATATGTATGCGTGGGTTGTGTATGTGTATGTGTATGTGTATGTGTATGTGTATGTTAGTTGTGTCAATGTAGTAGGTGTGTATGTGGCTTGTGTTTGTGGTGGATGTCCTGAGCACAGGGATTGTGCAAATACACTTGTAATATATATATATGTACGTATATATATATATTATATACGTATATATATATATATTACGTATATATATATATATATATATATATATGTACATATATATATATATATGTACATATATATATACGTGTATATTACAAGTGTATTTGGCTGTTGGCAAATATCTAATAATATATCAAGTGATAATATAAATAAGTTTCAAAAACAATAGTGCAAGATGCACTGCATTGAGGCTGGACAAGATGGACAGACAAAAAGAACATGGCTGGATAAGATTATGTGGTCCTGTCTAACATACTGACCCGCATGCTGACCACAGAAGACCTACAAAGCTAGCACCAATTGACTGGACATGGCCCCACTACAACTGTCCTGGGCAGTGGTCACTGGTGATGTGAAATGTGACAAAACACAAACAAACAAGCTGCAATATACAACAGTTTATTTTGTTTAACAAAACTATAATTGCAGAAAACAAATTGTACATACACAAATATCACAAAAGTACAACTGTTTACTAACGTATTCAATACATGGAATATTTAACGGACAAATTAGGTACATCTTGATTTCTTAATATATGGGTACATCTATACATATTTGAGAACATTAATGTAATGTACATGCCATTTACCAATACACAATGAAAACAGTGAATTTTGGATATGTAAAAACAATAAAAGGATATTACCAAGAGCTTTCATCAAATCCAACTATGCCACAAGGGACACACAGTTGGTCGGTCTCAAATTAAGGCAGGGATGAGGCAATATGCATTTTGTGAAGTACATTTCAAGCTTAATATATATACTAGAATTGATTAAGTATATTCTTTCTCAATTTACTGGTGTTTATAACATTCATAAATTTACTAACAATAACAACAGACTGCACTGCAAAACTTTATTTTTAATTTATCCACATTTCTGTTTTTGTTTTACATAGTTGTTACACTATATGCACTAAAATGTTTTATCATATATAACATTTCACAGACTTAGAGCAGTATAGGTAGAGACATGTCATAACTGTGTCTACACCACCCTGTGTCTACACCACCCTGTGTCTACACCACCCTGTGTCTACACCACCCTGTGTCTACACCACCCTGTGTCTACACCACCCTGTGTCTACACCACCCTGTGTCTACACAACCCTGTGTCTACACAACCCTGTGTCTACACAACCCTGTGTCTACACAACCCTGTGTCTACACCACCCTGTGTCTACACCACCCTGTGTCTACACCACCCTGTGTCTACACAACCCTGTGTCTACACAACCCTGTGTCTACACAACCCTGTGTCTACACAACCCTGTGTCTACGCAACCCTGTGTCTACGCAACCCTGTGTCTACGCAACCCTGTGTCTACGCAACCCTGTGTCTACGCAACCCTGTCTACACCACCCTGTGTCTACACCACCCTGTGTCTACACACCCTGTGTCTACACAACCCTGTGTCTACACAACCCTGTGTCTACACAACCCTGTGTCTACACAACCCTGTGTCTACACCACCCTGTGTCTACACCACCCTGTGTCTACACACCCTGTGTCTACACAACCCTGTGTCTACACACCCTGTGTCTACACAACCCTGTGTCTACACAACCCTGTGTCTACACCACCCTGTGTCTACACACCCTGTGTCTACACAACCCTGTGTCTACACAACCCTGTGTCTACACAACCCTGTGTCTACACAACCCTGTGTCTACACAACCCCCTCTGCCATTGCTCGTTGTGTCCTCATGCGCCTCTCTGACAGCCGCCGATATCGCTCCAACTCCTGCAACATGCAATGTCATCAACCTCTGCTGTACAATATGGTTTACTTCTGGTAACATTAGTGCAACAATGCAGAACTTTTGAATGATAACATTACTGTTTTTATTATAATTATAAGTATCCTTACATAAAGACAAACTCTTATCATGACCATGATCAAATCCATGTATATATAAAATAGACTAAAATGTCTCCTAGGCGTTTTGGGTACAAATGTCAAACCTAAGAATAAGATATACAGAAAGACAAGTTATAAAAACAAAACAGTAAATTCTCCTAGCTCAACATAAATGTCATGTGATATGTCATATTGAACGGGCAGCAAGAATAATTATGGGAGAGAAAAACATACATCAAGACCAGTGATCCTGGATGATGGGCAGCCTCACAGTGATCACAATGGACAACACAGCCTCACTGTGATCACAATGGACAACACAGCCTCACAGTGATGACAAAGGACAACACAGCATCACAGTGATGACACAAGACAACACAGCCTCACAGCAATCACACAGGACAGCACAGCCTCACAGTGATCACATAGGACAACACAGCCTCACAGCGGTCACATAGAACATCACAGCCTCACAGCGATCACATAGGACAACACAGCCTCACAGTGATCACATAGGACAACACAGCCTCACAGCGATCACATAGGACAACACAGCCTCACAGCAATCACACGGGACAGTAGAGCCTCACAGTGATCACATAGGACAACACAGCCCACAGCGATCACACAGGACAACACAGCCTCACAGCGATCACACAGGATAACAAAAACCTCACAGCAATCACATGGGACAACACAGCCTCACAGCGATCACATAGGACAACACAGCCTCACAGCGATAACACAGGACAACACAGCCTCAAAGCGATCACACAGGACAGCACAGCCTCACAGCGATCACACAGGACAACACAGCCTCACAGTGATCACATAGGACAATACAGCCTCACAGTGATCACACAGGACAACACAGCCTCACAGTGATCACATGGGACAATACAGCCTCACAGTGACCACATAGGACAACACAGCCTCACAGCGATCACACAGGACAACACAGCCTCACAGCAACCACACAGGACAACACAGCCTCACAGTGATCACATAGGACAATACAGCCTCACAACTATCACACGGGACAACACAGCCTCACAGTGACCACATAGGACAACACAGCCTCACAGCGATCACACGGGACAGCACAGCCTCACAGTGATCTCACAGGACAACACAACTTCACAGCGATCACACAGGACAACACAGCCTCGCAGTGATCACATAGGACAACACAGCCTCACAGTGATCACAATGGACAACACAGCCTCACAGTGATCACACGGGACAGCACAGCCTCACTGTGATCTCACAGGACAACACAACCTCACAGTGATCACACAGGATAACACAGCCTCACAGCGATCACACGGGACAGCACAGCCTCACAGTGATCTCACAGGACAACACAACTTCACAGCGATCACACAGGACAACACAGCCTCGCAGTGATCACATAGGACAACACAGCCTCACAGTGATCACAATGGACAACACAGCCTCACAGTGATCACACGGGACAGCACAGCCTCACTGTGATCTCACAGGACAACACAACCTCACAGTGATCACACAGGATAACACAACCTCACAGTGATCACACAGGACAACACAGCCTCACAGTGATCACACAGGACAACACAAGCCTCACAGTGATCACATAGGACAACACAACCTCACAGTGATCACACAGGATAACACAACCTCACAGCAATCACATGGGACAACACAGCCTCACAGTGATCACACAGGACAACACAGCTTCACAGAGATCACCCAGGACAACACAGCCTCACAGCGATCACACAGGACAACACAGCCTCACAGCGATCACCCAGGACAGGACAACACAAAAAAAATTAAAACAACCTATGGTATCTGTTCTCATATGATCTACCCCAGGGGATGGGAACAGATGTTAAATATACACCCTATTATTTACAAACACTTGCTGACCTCATCTTTCTGGACCCTAGCAGCATCAACTGCTGCCTCGGTGTACTGTGGGTCCTTGGCTGGGTCTTCTATCAGCGACGGGTCCACAACGGTCTGGTAACAGACCACATTGATGGCTTAAAACTCTGAATCAATCTCTGTGCTAAATGCTTAGATGTACGTGTTAGCCATTCCACACCTAGACATACTTGGACAATTAAGTTTTATCCCCTAAAATGACTTCCATTAAAATATCACAGATAATTCAATTAAGGAAAAAAAAAATCAAATAGAAGCCACAAATCTGTAACTTTTGAATAAGTAGTGTTTACAATTAACAGCGTCTTGTGTATGGAGAAAACACACATAGTATTGAATGGCTGGAGAGTAAGTTTCTTGTAGTTTTTATATTAAACCAGTTAATTCAAAATGTACATTTCCAAACAAACCTGCACCTCCCAACTGTAACATACACTGGTGATAAGAACACCTCCCTGTGAACACCTTCCTTCTCAACACCTTCCCCCTCAACAACTTCCCTCTAAACCCATCCCCTGTCAACACATACCCACTCAACACATTCCCCCGTCAACACCTTCCCCTCAACACTTCTCCCTCAACACCTTCCTCCTCAACACCTTCCTCCTCAACACATTCTTCCTCAACACCTTCCCCCTCAACACCTTCCCCCTCAACACCTTCCCCCTCAACACCTTCCCTGTCAACACCTTCCCCCTCAACACCTTCCCCTCAACATTTCTCCTCAACACATTCTCTACAACACCTTCCCCCTCAACACCTTTTTCTGGATTCATTCTCAACACCTTCACCCCTCAACACCTTCCCTGTCAACACCTTCCCCCTCAACATCCTTAAACACTTCTCAACACCTTCCCTACAAAACACTAATCACTCTCTCAACGACCTCCTCCTCACACAGTTCTTACCTCAACACCTTCCCCCTCAACACCTTCCCCCTCAACACCTTCCCCTCAACACCTTCCCTGCAACAGCTTCTCCTCAACACCTTCCTCTCAACACCTTCCCCCATCAACACCTTCCCTTCAACACCTTTCCCCCTCAACACCTTCCCTCTCAACACTTCCCCCATCAACACCTTCCCCTCAACACTTCTCCCTCAACACCTTCCTCCTCAACACTTCTTCCTCAACACCTTCCCCCTCAACACCTTCCCTGTCAACACCTTCCCCCTCAACACCTTCCCTGTCAACACCTTCCCCTCAACACTTCTCCCTCAACACCTTCCTCCTCAACACATCTAAACTTCCCCCTCAACACCTTCCCCCTCAACACCTTCCCCTCAACACCTTCCCCCTCAACACCTTCCCTCTCAACACCTTCCCCCTCAACACCTTCCCTGTCAACACCTTCCCCCTCAACACCTTCCCTGTCAACACCTTCCCCCTCAACACCTTCCCTCTCAACACATTCCCCCGTCAACACCTTCCCTGTCAACACTTCTCCTTCAACACCTTCCTCCTCAACACGTTCTTCCTCAACACCTTCCCCCTCAACACCTTCCCTGTCAACACCTTCCCCCTCAACACCTTCCCTCTCAACACATTCCCCCGTCAACACCTTCCCCTCAACACTTCTCCCTCAACACCTTCCTCCTCAACACGTTCTTCCTCAACACCTTCCCCCTCAACACCTTCCCCCTCAACACCTTCCCTCTCAACACCTTCCCCCTCAACACCTTCCCCTCAACACTTCCCTGTCAACACCTTCCCTCAACACCTTCCCCCTCAACACCTTCCCCCTCAACACCTTCCCCCTCAACACCTTCCCCCTCAACACCTTCCCCCTCAACACCTTCCCTGTCAACACCTTCCCCCTCAACACCTTCCCTGTCAACACCTTCCCCCTCAACACCTTCCCCTCAACACTTCTCCCTCAACACCTTCCTCCTCAACACGTTCTTCCTCAACACCTTCCCCCTCAACACCTTCCGCTCAACACCTTCCCCCTCAACACCTTCCCTGTCAACAGCTGCCACTTACCTCCTGTGGGAAATGTCCAGTGTATGCAATTTTCCAAAGCTCCAGCGGTGTTCTAACAATAACAGAAACAAACAAACACATTTGGTTACCATTTGGTTACCATTTGGTTTGCTGGGATTTAATTTATATTAAAAAATTAATAAGAATTTTAATTTGATTAAAATAATTGCAGACTGACACAAGAAGTAATATTCTTTAAATTCTAACTTCTACCATAGGATTAAAACATGCCTGACCAAAACACAGATCACATGACAGTCTCACCTGGCAGAAACACGACCCAGGTTCCCTTCTGCCAACGGAGGAGTTCCTAAAACATAAACAAGTTCATCTAATATAACTACCCCATGACAATGACTTATGACAAAAGAAAATTAGAACAAAACTTCACTTGGAACATGGATTAATGTTTAAATTAATATTTTATAAACAAAGCAAAGAAATAATTAAATTGCATTTCTTTTTTGTCTGAACTAACTTAGTATTACAATCATGTATCGAATCAGAATCGTTGCTGATGCAGCTTCAGAAAGACTTTGTGGTTGAGTCAGTTGCTCTCACCTATTTGTTGGAAGGAGTCCATCCCCACGGGCACCATGAGGGGCTTGTTGTGTTCCAGCTGCATGGTCTTACTGACAACCACAAGTCACCAAGTGACAACAGCAATCACATATATTTATCACTGCTCATTGACTCATAAAATATGCTAATCAACATTTAAATTAAGCATGAGAAATGCAGTAAAGCTGCATGCTCTGTCTGGGTGTGGGTGTGTTTGCATAAAATGCTGTGTATATTTACAAACTATGAGTCGGCTGATTGTTTTTAATGTGGTTATTCAGAAATGTATATTACATACCCAGACACAATATAAGGATTGAGCGACACAAATAACCTGGAGACAATGACAACTCCACATGTTGTCAACATTATGGACATTTGCGGCAACAAGTTAATGCCCATTTGTGGCAACTCAAGAAAATGGACATTTGTTCTATTCAAGGGTTAAAAAGTTAACAAAGTTCAAATGCTGAAAGGTTAACAATGTGCAAGGTTTAAAGCTTAATACACTTAACCAACCTGGATGTAGTCTTGAAGAGCAGATGACTGATGAGGCCTCGAGTGCGACTGATGAGACCTTCTTGCTTGCTGCTGAAGAACTGACAACAACAAGTGGACTGTGTGACCGTCTGTCTCCCACACCACGGACAACAACAAGTGGACTGTGTGACCGTCTGTCTCCCACACCACGGACAACAACAAGTGGACTGTGTGACCGTCTGTCTCCCACACCACGGACAACAACAAGTGGACTGTGTGACCGTCTGTCTCCCACACCACGGACAACAAGTGGACTGTGTGACCGTCTGTCTCCCACACCACGGACAACAACAAGTGGACTGTGTGACCGTCTGTCTTCCACACCACGGACAACAAGTGGACTGTGTGACCGTCTGTCTCTCACACCACAGACAACAACAAGTGGACTGTGTGACCGTCTGTCTCCCACACCACAGACAACAACAACTGGACTGTGTGACCGTCTGTCTCCCACACCATGGACAACAACAACTGGACTGTGTGACCGTCTGTCTCCCACACCACGGACAACAACAAGTGGACTGTGTGACCGTCTGTCTCCCACAACACGGACAACAAGTGGACTGTGTGACCGTCTGTCTCCCACACCACGGACAACAACAAGTGGACTGTGTGACCGTCTGTCTTCCACACCACGGACAACAACAAGTGGACTGTGTGACCGTCTGTCTCCCACACCACAGACAACAACAAGTGGACTGTGTGACCGTCTGTCTCCCACACCACGGACAACAACAAGTGGACTGTGTGACCGTCTGTCTCCCACACCACGGACAACAAGTGGACTGTGTGACCGTCTGTCTCCCACACCACGGACAACAACAAGTGGACTGTGTGACCGTCTGTCTCTCACACCACAGACAACAACAACTGGACTGTGTGACCGTCTGTCTCCCACACCACGGCACAACAAGTGGACTGTGTGACCGTCTGTCTCCCACACCACGACAACAAGTGGACTGTGTGCCGTCTGTCTCCACACCACACAACAACAAGTGGACTGTGTGACCGTCTGTCTCCCACACCACAGACAACAACAAGTGGACTGTGTGACCGTCTGTCTCCCACACCACGGACAACAACAAGTGGACTGTGTGACCGTCTGTTTCCCACACCACGGACAATAAGTGGACTGTGTGACCGTCTGTCTCCCACACCACGGACAACAACAAGTGGACTGTGTGACCGTCTGTCTCCCACACCACAGACAACAACAAGTGGACTGTGTGACCATCTGTCTCCCACACCACAGACAACAACAAGTGGACTGTGTGACCGTCTGTCTCCCACACCATGGACAACAACAAGTGGACTGTGTGACCATCTGTCTCCCACACCACGGACAACAACAAGTGGACTGTGTGACCGTCTGTCTCCCACACCACGGACAACAACAAGTGGACTGTGTGACCATCTGCCTCCCAGCATGGACACTCATATGTAGGACTGGAGGTGACTGAGGGACGTTCATTACAGGCCAAATGTTCAGGGTCTTTACCTTGCTTCACCATATCTATGCAAAATATTTTGGTTCATATAAAATATTTCTGATTATTGTTCAAATATGACTGTCAATGCATCTGTGATGGATCCAGCATGTTGCTGTTTGCTTACATCTAATTGAAATGATGCGTGTGAGCTGCGACCTTCACCAAGCTTTGCCAACAATGTTTACATTAGAAGAACATGGCAGCACAGAATCTGCTAAATCAACCATGCTGTTCTTGCTTTATCAACTGTCTCTTATATCTTACATCTTAACTAAACGTATGACAGAATATTTGATGTTTCTAGGCAGCAGGTCACTCAGTGGTCAAGATGAGAGTGTTATAGAGTGACTGACCATGGACATGGACAGTGTCTCACCTGCAGGTGGGCCCCGTGTGTGTGACTCACAAACCTCAGAGTCTTACAGATCACTTTTCTTTTCTCCGGCTCAAAGTCCTGCAACATTCCATGCTTGATGAGTTAATTTCTGGTAACACTGTGTGTCAACGTATATGGCACAGTTAGCTGTATTTTATTTCACAGTGATACAGAGTCACCGTGATAGAAAAAAGGCCCATTCACATGAGCAATTTATATAAAATATGTCCAGATAATGCGTATGTACAACACTGCCCCTGATAAAGGTATTTAACTTTCTGAGACCTGATTATAGCAACAAACTGGTCACTCTTAGAAGAATGTTTCTACAAACCAGTTTGGGTTTTACACCAAATGACACATTGCCTGAGAACATAACTATATAGCAATTGGTTGGAATTTGCACATATTAATTATCTATAAGTGTTATACATACCTGGAAAATATCATACTTGGCTCCAATGATGATAAGAGGAATTAGGAATGGGTTGATCATTTCTTTGTCCTACAATCACATACAATGTTTCAATAAATTCACTTGCTATAGCTGAGCAATAAACACATATAAGAATAAGCTGCTTTGTGACATAATATTTGCAACATCTGTTATAATTCATGCTGCTGGTATAATTCAGATTCTGAATCATGTTTAATATTGGACATATATTACAGTATTGCAGACAGACACAGCCAGAGTAAAACTTTGCCCATTATTTTGCAAGTCACTTAGGAATCTACTGTCATGTATTGTACACATTTGCAATGTAAATGTCATGGGCTGTACTAGAAATGATGGCAAGTTTTAATTCAACTTCCTTCGTTGCCACCATCAGCAAGCATTATGTGAAACTCATTAGATGTCCTAACCTTGATAACTAATAACAATACTTAATTTATCATGCACAATTAAGACACAAATGGCTGGTTAACTTCTAACATCATAGATACTGCTTATTAAACATGCACATGTATCAGTTTATAGGAGTGTAGAACCTTAAAAACATGATCAGTTTTACCAGCATTAGTTTCTGATGTCACACATCAGAAAAGTCTGATAATTAAAATGAGGATGTGTAGATAATTAATTGTCTTACAACTGCTTTAAAGTTAAAAATGTAACAGCCTTACCAGGTGATCTGGACCAATGCGTTCCCAGGCTGCAGCGGTCAGTTTCTTTCTGACCGGCTCAGTGACCACACTGTTGATGCGATCTCGAGCCCTGGTCAACAGTGTCTCAAGTGTCGAGTACAGCTCATTGGGGACAGAAAGGTCAAGCACAATGACCAGGGACAGATGGCTGCAAGCAGAGATAACTCAATGTAATCATGAGTCTGTGTATGTGTGTGGTGTGATGTGTTTGATTGTGTGTGTGTGTGTGTGTGTGTGTGTGTGTGTGTGTGTGTGTGTGTGTGTGTGTGTGTGTGTGTGTGTGTGTGTGTGTGGTGTGTTGTGATGTGTGTGTTTGTGTGTGTGTGTGTGTGATGTGTGTGTGTGTGTGTGTGTGTGTGTGTGTGTGTGTGTGTGTGTGTGTGTGTGTGTGTGTGTGTGTGTGTGTTGTATGTTGTGTGTGTGTGTGTGTGTGTGTGTGTTGTGTGTGTGTGTGTGCTCACCGAGCTCCTCACCTAGCTCCTCAGCTAGCACCTCATCTAGCTCCCCACCTAGCTCCTTACCTAGCATCTCAGATAGCACCTCACCTAGCACCTCACCTAGCTCCTCAGCTAGCACCTCACGTAGCACCTCACATAGCTCCTCACCTAGCTTCTCACCTAGCACCTCACCTAACACCTCACCTAGCTCCTCACTAAGCACCTCACCTAACACCTCACCTAGCACCTCACCTAACACCTCACTTAGCTCCTCACCTAGCACCTCACCTAGCACCCCACGTTGTACCTAACCTAGCACCTCACCTAACACCTCACCTAGCACCTCACCTAGCTCCTCACCTAGCACCTCACCTAATACCTCACCTAACACCTCACCTAGCTCCTCGTGTAGCACCTCACCTAGCACCTCACCTAATACCTCACCTAACACCTCACCTAGCTCCTCGTGTAGCACCTCACCTAGCACCTTACCTAGCACCTTACCTAGCTCCTTACATACACCACACCTAACACATCACCAAGCATCTCACCTAGCTCCTTACTTAGCACCTCACCTAGCTCCTCACCTAGCACCTCACCTAGCTCCTCACCTAGAACCTCACCTAACACCTCACCTAGCACCTCACCTAACACCTCACCTATAGCACCTCACCTAATACCTCACCTAGCTCCTCACCTAACCTAGCACCTCACCTAACACCTCACCTAGCACACACTGAGCAAAGAACGTATGTTACCTGACAGCCTCCTCAGTGATGGGGATGTCCATGAGTTTAGACAGCCACACTCCTCCTCCCAGCTCCCAGATGTGGCCAATGTCCTTAGCCTTTGTGGAACAAGAAACAACCAGTGTTTCATTTAATTATCAATAGTATTTATTAGATTTACAGACAGAATGTGTATTGGGGACAATATTTATGATATCTGTTTTACCTAGCATCTAGGATGTCCATGCTGCAGTGTTCTTAATGGTCTAGTGTGTAGACTATTGGTTGATAGGATGCTGGTTCGAATTAATCCCGATGTTGTTTTGAAGCAAGGGCAATTTTAGTTTCACTTATCCGCCCTGCCAGTTCTCTCTGAACAAACATTAATACCTGTTGGTCCCTTCACCTGGTGTCTGTGAGAGGAAAGCTGCAGCATCCCACAGACAAGCAACGCAATTAATTAATCTACAGAAAGAACTTGTTCAAGAGTAATACATGTGTTTGTCCAACCCAGGTGACTACTTGTTCTGGACAAGTGCTAATGTTGAGGCCTGCCCCCATGTACATGTGTATGTAAAATGTACAGGTGTATCCTTTCTACAACAGTTACATATATATCAGCTGTAATGGAAGAATGACAATCTTTTGTATCAACAGTGCCCTTCATAGCACTGCTTCAACAATACAGAGTACGCACTCACATTATTGTGACCCCGAGCTCGTCTTCCAAAGGTATACTCGAGAGCAGTGGTTGGTTTTGGAGGTTCATCGCGATCAAGAAACCTCAAAATAATTGTTGTCTTTCCCTGAAAATAAAATATGGAAAGAAAAAATAACTAATAAAGAGACATATTCAATTTGCCATTATAATTTTGATAGGATTTTCATCCCATCAAACATTATAATAATAATAGCAAATTGAATATATATCTTTATCAGCTGAAAGCAATTAACTTTTCTCGCAGATTTATAAGGTAAATGTAAGATGGGAAGCTATAATCTGTAAATAAACAGTGCAATCCATGCATCTCTAGTATAGAGGTACATAACATTATGTAAGCAAACTTTGAACCACAAAATAATGTTTTGAAATTGCACCCACTTATGGAAATCAAACAACTTATTATCTAGAGATATAAAAACTTGCATGCATCAACAGCATATACGAGAAACAAAAAGGAAAACGTCACTCACGCAATTCTTGCTGCCAACAAACAGAACGGACATCTCCTCACACTTGTTGTCTTCATCTGTCAACAGACGACACTGGCTCTTCAAGCTCTCATGCTCAACACAAACCAAAATATATCTACACAGACTCTGACATCACACAGAGGTATTCTCCATTTGCATGCCACTTCCATTGCTTTCGTTGGTTATAAATCAGTATTATTTTATTGAAGTTTTACTTGAACACACATATAAATGATTTGTTGCCAACCATGTAAAATAAGGCATCATATTCTTTCACACAGAAATGTTTAATAATGAAGTAATTTGAAGAAAAAATCCCAGTGGTTAGTTAGGAGCGCAGCTTGCACCAGAGATGTAAAGTCTGAAAACAAATTTGGGTCATTCATGCATTTCAGCCCCTTTTTAAGGGTTTTGTGTATGCTCCTTTTACAGTTTCTCGCGTGGGTGTAAGGTAGTGTATGCTACATCACTGAGATAATGTTGTCCACTTGTGAGTTGTGATTCTGTCTTCTGTTGAATGTTGATCACACTAGCATACTTACCTTCTTTTTGTACACTCTGTTCAATTGCAATGTCCCATAGACTTTTCTCCCTGGGGATACAAAACATAACCGTTACTATCCTGTCCTCTGCAGGTACAAGATACATGATGCTTTATTAAATCTCTCAAAGGAGAGAGCATTGTCTTGTGGTTGGTACATAAAAGACACATACACAAATTAACATACACAGAATATCCATCAATATTGATATTTAAATGTAGCTGTTACTAAAAAGCATAATTAAATGGGAACACAAAAAGGCTCAACCGTACTAACATGTGGCCAGACAAAGCCTAGTAAACCACCACAACAGTAACAAATTGTTTAAATTGTCTTTTTTTATCAAAATAATTGATATTATTATAATTTACAACTTTTTGTTTTTGTTCCACTTGTTAGTAGCCAATTGTAAATTGATACACCATAATTTGTGTCTGTGTATGTGGTTGTGGGTCTGTGTGTGTGTGTGTGTGTGTGTGTGTGTGTGTGTGTGTGTGTGTGTGTGTGTGTGTGTGTGTTTTGGGTGTGGTGTGTGTGTGTGTGTGTGTGTGTGTGTGTGTGTGTGTGTGTGTGTGTGTGTGTGTGTGTGTGTGTTTTTGTTTGTATGTTTGATTTTCTCTGGTTCTGCTATGCCTTTGACAGATCATCATCACAGATGAGTTACATTTTACCACTATGTTGTGCGAAACACACCTGCAAAATAGTACGGACATGTTGAATAAGTACACACACACACACACGGTAAGACTGCATCACACCCCAACAATAGTCCACACACTATAAATGCCATAACAAGACAATAGTGAGAGTCCGAAGTTAGCCGCCATGAAGCCACCACCTCTATGAGGAGTCGCGACACTGGTCACTGGAACAGCCTGTGATCTTCACAGGCGTCATTGTGCCTGCACAAGTACCACCGGGTATGTGCCACACATAATAACAAACAAAGAATACATTTCACATAAAGCCCATACAGATATGTCTTAAGTTCATTCCAATCTGTTCCAGCACTCGCTCTGTTTGTTCTGGCATCTCTTCTGGTGTTGTTGTGCTTACATTCTTTCAGGCATTAAAACTTTCCGTGTGACAATTCTGAATGTGCTTGAGAAAAGTAAAGTCATCAGTTTTTGTATACTTCCTTTTGCTCCAATATATCTGACTAAGGATGTATTTTTAAAAAGATTCAGCGACAAGCGTAAATGTACCTAATGACAATAAATGATTTACACATGCACAGAAATATTGCCCAGAAAATATAGTATATAATAGTAAAGTATAGTAGTAAAGTATCAACGAGATGCAAGTAAAATCACAGACCACACCTTACAAGTGTGAAACTGCTGCTACCCTAAATGCTTAGGGCTACCAAGACATTCCTGGGAAGGGCGTACCACCATTATTTATGTGGTTCTGCAATGACATTGTATTAGATATGGTGACACCTAGGTATGGATACTGTGTGACCATGGAAAGTGTACATTCTCCTAGATGATAGTCAGCATTGATTGTGTTGCGATGAAGAGTAATTCGCATGGTGTGGCATTTTTCGGTGTTAAATTTCATCTGCCATATGTCAGACCATTTCTGGAGTTTGTTCAGATCTTCTTGGAGAGCTACTGAACCAGCTGGGTTGGAAATGGTTCTGTAAAGGAGACAGACATCTGCAAAAAGCCGGAGTGTATAAGTTATTCCTGTTGGTAGGTCGTTGATGAAGGATAGGAAAAGTCCCCTGGGGGACTCCTGAGGTGACGGGCACCCAGTCCGAAGACTTTCCGTGCACCACTACTCGTTGAGATCAGGATGTCAGGAAGTTTTGTATCCATAGCAGTAGAGGGCCTCGAATTCCATACTACAATAGTGGTGAAGTTTGAGTAGTAATCGTTGATGAGGAACTGCAGGGTCAAATGCCCTGGAAAAATCAACAATTACAACATCAACTTGTTCACGATTATTTAGTGATTTAACAAGGTCTTCAGTAGTGATAATCAGTTGTGATTCACAGGAACGGCCGGTTTGGAACCATGCTCGGCATCTGTAAGAATAGTGTAGTTGTGGGCGATAATAAAGTAATTTAACGACAATTAGCTTTTTTTGTTACTATTTAAGTGAATAAAATTGGCACATAAATAATGTAAGTAATAGTTACCCTTTGTGTGTCATTTTTTGTTACGGCAGTTTATTTGTTGTTAAACAACGCACTATAAGTCGCCGTTTAGTTATATTGAAGTTAGACGCTTCTCTGGCAACCGAAAAATGTGACAGTTCAGCACAAGATGAGAAAAATATTTTTAAATAATAAACTGTCTTAGGGTATATGACTAATGTTTATTAGCATTAACAATAAACACTTATAATAAATTAATGGCTGAATAAACTAATAAACATATGACATTGCAATATGCATAGTTTGAGTTCGTCAATATTTGCTGCAGGGCGACTGATCAACAAAAACATGGATGCTTTCAGCCAGTTTTTGACGCAGCAAGCGCAAGAAAAATATGCAAATGCCGTCAAACTTAACGACAGTGACTGCAGGAATGATGCTGAAACTGAACCATATAAGTCCAAATACAAAGCAAGAGAAATTTGGTGTGAACTGAAAAGCGTTGTAGAGGATTGTTGCCATGACCACCCCACCGATGAAAGGTGGGGGTTTCTCAAGGCAGCTCTAGACCTGAAACTCGGCATCAATTATACAGACACTGAAGAATTAGGCACCGGTGAAGAACATCTGAATAAATGTGTTGAATTGCTGCAGGAACATTCTCTAAAAGAGAGAGCATGCAACGTGCTCCAGGAGGCCTTGAACCAACTTGGCATCCTGTGGACTGGACGCAGGCAGCCCGAGAAAGCGCTAGGTTTTTTGCAGCGGGCAGAGAAATTGTACAAAGATTTCCAACATGAAGTCGGTGGCGCCCCATATACAGTGGACGACTTGTTCACATGTGATACATCAGAAGATGATGGTGCTGTTGCTCACAGGAGAAGCAAACACTTTGAAAACACATACACCCACACACTCTACTACTTGGCCCAGGTATATGGCAGATTGGAAGAGAGTCAGAAATCTGCTCAGTACTGCCATGTCACTCTCAGGCGTCAGCTGGAGACAAGGACCTACCATCCGGTGGAGTGGGCGCTGAATGCTGCCACGTTGTCACAGTACTACATCACAAAGCCCAACTTCGGCATGGCACGTCACTGCATGGCAAGTGCAACTGTTGTGCTGAAGGAGGCTGGAGAAGATGATGAGAAATGTTCATCTCAGAACTGTGATGGGCCAAAGGATCTTCCCCGAATCTGGGCAGATCTGTATCGCTGCTGGGTGAAGTATGGACTGCAACTTCTTGAGACGTCCTGGGAAAGACTGCTAGACGACAGTCAAGATGATGACAAGCAAGCAAAAAGTGAACAACAGGAGCAGGAAGAAGAGGAAGGGGCCAGCAAAGAGGGGAAGGAGAAAGACACCTTGTTAACATTTGACTTAGAATTGACAGCAGTTGAAGAACAGATTACAGACAAGTATGTGCTTGACTATGAGCAGGCAAGAGAAGTGTTCCTGACAGTGCAACAGTGGATCAACAAAGCACAGGAGTACTACCACATTGATGACCACTGCACCGACTACACAGAGATTGTCCAGGACCACAGCCGTCTGTACAAGCAGTTGATCTTCTTTGAGGGTGATTATGACCGGCAGTGTAAAATGCACAAACGGCGTGTAGACCTGCTGAAAAATGTGCTTGATCAGCTTAACCCGCAGCATTACCTGCTGGTTTGTCGTCAGCTGATGTTTGAACTGGCTGAGACGTACAGCGCGATGTTAGACCTGAAGTTGGCTGCGGCTAATGAAACTGAGGCAAGACCTACCGCTCGGGCAATGAAGAAGATCAACACACTGACACAGCAGAGTATAGATGAGTTCCACAAATACATTGACTCGCTTAGAAACCCTGACAAAGAGCTGCCAGAGAAGTTTGGAGAAGATGATGAGAGACCAGTAATGATAGCTCATTTCTGCACAGGGAGGCTGTACTCTAAGTTTGTGGAGTTTGACACCAGAAAACGAGTAGCCAACTTGAATAAGTCAGTGGAGCACTATAAGTTTCTCGTGGACTATTGTACAAGAAATCCTTCAGCCAAAGAGAAAGTGAAAGCAGAGTATGGCATCTGTGAGGAAATGGTCTTGCTGCTTCCTGTTAAGATGGATAAGATCCTCCGTGAAGCTGAACAAATTAACAATTGATATGATGGACAAGTGTATGTATGCAAATCCATAATGCTTACAAACCCTCATTACTGAAATATGAATAGACATGTGACTCTGATGTTCTCTACTTTCCAGAACACAGGAGTTGTTTGTAATATTAGTTATCCTGGTATATGTGCTATGCTAAATGTGACATTCAGAAATGAGACTCTTCTTATGAGCTAGAAGCCAGAACAAATGCATCAAAACAATCTGGAATAGATTACTTAAGCTTTCATATGTTATGTAAATGATAAAATCTGAATTGTTAAGAACATGTGAAAACAATGCCACTAGAGAAAACCACTGCCTACCGTCGTTACCACAAGTTAAAGTTGATAAAACTACAGTGGGAAAACCATGATGTACTAAGTAAGAACTTTAAAGCTGTTTTCTTCAAACTTGCTTGATGTGTTTTAGACATTCAATTTTATGTATCTTTGGAATTAATGTACATTATAAGTAACAAGGAGGTACAATTTGTCGATATGTAATACGTGTTTTCCAAGAAGCATCTGCATCATTTTGGCAGTAAGTCATATAATTATGTGCTTTTTATAAGTGAGTGTAATTACAATGTTTTGGCAATGATTGAAGATGGTTCCATTTACATGTTTCATCCTAATTGTCAACATTCTGCTGTATTGGGTAAGAAACCAGTTTTTCTGCTGAATAAAACTTTGGATTCTTACATAGCAATTAAGTTACCCAACTGTCACTTCATGATTGCACAGTAAAAACAGAAGTGGAGAGCACAACAATGTGATCAAGTGCATGATTTCAATTGTAAAATATTAAAGTGGAATTTAGTGTTATTTATACTACAAAGTTACTGTGATGTGAAAAGGGAAAGCTTGTAGCTGACTACTAATCTATTATGAACAGTTATTACATTGTTTCATTTGTTCAACATGTAATAAACATAATGGTCTGATCTTACCATTCATGCACCTGGTGTGGCTAGTATATATTTCCTTAGTGAGTTTGATTTATTGAGAAGCAGAGGAATCGAGACCGCCTGATGTAAAAACCAACCCACTCTAATTCCTTTGTACTTAAACTTGACATACCCTCCAAATGATATCTAATTCATCTCCCTCATATCAATTATCACCTGTCTGTAGCAAATTTACCATTAATGTTGATAGTTTATTTCTCTGTTGTAATCAACAGTAGTCTCATCCTAAATTTACAGATTTGTAATATATATATATATATATATATATATATATATATATATATAATTGCAAATGCCAATTATAACCTTAATATTTATTGAACCCAAGATTTGTTGTAAGTACATCATTTCATTAGTGTATTTATACAAGCATACATACACATATTATTTCTTGTTCACGTACTAGTATTAGTCTATACAACTATCTGGCACCATAATGGTGAAACGGAAGATCAAATATGGTCTGACCCCACGCTGCTCCTTCGCTCACTTTTAACGCATGCGCAAAGATAGTCACGTGATAATTTGGAGTTGGTGGGAAAATTTGACAGACACCGAGACAGCAATCGTTGTAGTAAGCTGGTTTCGTAACTTCCCGTCACATTTAACTTTGTTATACGCAAGTACACGCATTTTCAGATTGTAGCGAAGTGAGTTCTTGCTTTGTCTAAAGACCTGTACCTGTCAATCGTCGTGGAGCTTTCATTAGTCTGTAACTGTACTAGTCACTAGTGTTACAGTTAGACTTAGAAGTTAGACAGAGTTGTTGAACTCCCGCTCTCAGACTCAGGGGGAGTCGGATGATTCGGCCCAAATCGTCCGTTTCTGCAATCGTCGAAGTTCGGGCGATTTGCGATCGGATGGGCCGAATCAACCGTATCTGCAACGGGCACTGGCGAGTTACTGCCTGTGATGCGACCGGCCTGTAATCTGATGATTTTTCTTATGTTGGGAAAAATATATTATTATTTTTATTACACAATAATTATTTAGTTTTATTCGGAAAATTATCAGTCTTTTGCTGTGTTACGATCTTTCGTCGACTATAATATCAATGTGTGATAATATTTATCCATCCTACTACTATAACATATATATATATATATATATATATATATTATACAAATACACACAAACATGGTAATGCCCATAAACATACATGGGTATGCAAATGATATAGTTCATTATACTACATTTATTACATAGATGTGTTAACACAACTTTATAAATTAAATTTTAAAAATCATGCGGGAGTTCGGGACCCCTCACGCCTCCTGAGGCTGAGCCTGGCAAATGTAAGGCAGGACGCAGCAGGTTCCATACACTGACACACATTCACAGACACACGTTCTTTCGGATTCCTAATTCCATGTGATGTCCCACGGCACAGGATTGTGGGACTCGATGTCAGCTTTTCAAAATTCCAGTCCTTTCAAAATATAAATAAAATCCATACAAAATGGTGAATAAAATCAATATTCACAGAGCAAGGCACACTTGCCAAGCTGTTCTGCGAATTAGGTCTACACTGCCAGTATTTGCTGAGCAGACAGGAAAGGGCCTTTATTGGATAATTAGAACTCAGGGCACAAGTTTTATTAGCTGCTTACTAACTACTTGTGGTATGCAGGTATTACAATACCTCAGGGAGTTTGATGTCCCTGCCATGCAGAGTTGTAAACCACTGCCTTGTGGTACAGGTTCTTGCATAGCTCTATTTAGAGACCCGTCCACCCGTCATTTGGACAGGTAAAAACGAAAATGGACGGGTGGTAATATGGGTTCCAAAACCATAGATATTGTTAGTTATGCCTTGAAAGTGAGTGAAAATGGTGTCACATGTGTATTTGTAGTTCATTTCAGGTCATCAGACACATTTAAAAGTCTGTAAACTGGCTTAACAGTTAACATCCATGTGTCCACGAAAAAACATGTGACTGGCAATAATTTTATCCTGCATAAAGCCCTGGGTTCTTGACCAAACCGAAGGCTAAGGGAGCAAACCCTAACCAGAAAACCATGTCACTGTGGCAGCATCATGGGCGGCTGATGTATGGAACTCCCAACATCTCTCGACCAGTCACTGCAGGGACAAATAGTTTGCGCCTGTCTTGACATGTTCTTGCCCGTGTGAGACCTCTATTTGTTTCCTGACAGAGAGAGCCACTAGTAACTTGCAAAAGCCAGCGGCACTTCAACACTTTTTGCTAGCAGCTTCCATGAAATGTACTACAGGTGAAAAAGCTGCATGATGCGACATTTGCGTTCGATCATGAGGATAACCTGGATGGATAAAGTTACAAACAAGGAAATACTCAAACGGAAAGGGCTGCCATCTATGGAAGATCTTCTGATCAGAAAGAATCGCCAGTGGACTGGACACCTCATGAGGATGTCACCAGACATGCTACTAAAGCAGGTTCTCTACTCTCAACTATCTTCTGGCCATGGAAAGAGAGGGTGGCCTCGTCTCCGCTCAATGATACCATCAAGAGAAACCTGAAGCTGAGAGACATAAAGACCGACTCATGGACATCACTCTCACAGCAGAGAAATAAATCGAGAGCAGTAGTCAAGTGATGGAAGCAGTGTTTGTCGCATCGCGACCGACAGCATGATGATGACTAACTACTATACTGTCCTAACAATATCCATGCATCATTGCTTGACCAGTGACATCACTGCTCTGCGAATTAGGTAAAGACTTACGATATTCACAGAGCAGATATGAAAGAACGTTTACTAGTGGCTATGTGTGCTGTAATAATAATAACAATAATAATACACTTTATTTAGGCACAAAAATAAATATCTGTTCAGCAGTGTGGAAAATAGTAGTTAAAACTTATAAGAAATAAATATAATAAACATACAAGTAAAACATTAATACGCATAGATAAATCATTGTTGTACGGAACTGAACAAGAGAAAGCTAAATCAAAGGTGGCATTGTTGTAATTTATATTATGTATAAATGTAGTCAAGAAATAGAAGTATATATTTATATAAAATGCATGTACAGGTGTATAACAACTGCAAAATAAATATGTCATGCCCAGGGCTTTATGCAGGAAAAAATTATTGCCAGTCACACATGTTTTGGTGAAAACATGGATGTTAACTGTTAAGCCAGTTTACAAACTTTTAAATGTGTCTGATGACCTGAAATGGACTACAAACACATGTGACACCATTTTCACTCACTTTCAAGGCATAACTAACAATATCTATGGTTTTGGAAGACCTTTTTTTGCTCCTTAATTTTTTTACCCGTCTACCCATATTTCTACCCGTCCATATTCGTTTTTACCCGTCCAAATGACGGGTGGACGGGTCTCTACATAAATCTATGATCATGCCTGCCATGGCCGGGATTGAACCTGGGCCGCCACCGTGACAGGGGGAAATGCTAACCAGTCTCGCTACAATATCCATGCCTCTCGTCTCGACATTGTTAGGACAGTATAGTATTTAGAAACAATGCTTTTAAACACATGCCAGCTGTATTTAGTAAGCGGCTAATATAACCTATGCACTGAGTTATAATTATCCAATAAACATCCTTCCTACATGCTGCTCTGCGAATACTAACAACTATTTTTCTAATTGCCCGAGCAGTGACGTCTCTGCTCTGCGAATAGTGGAACTGTTTCCCTAATTTGTAGAGTGAATAGCCAGAGGCATAAAATAATGCTGCATTCTCCTGCGTTCAGCATCTGCACAAGGTAATTGGAACGTGACATGAGAATGTAGTTAAAATAAAAACACTTCTGTCACTAATCAACACCCTGGGTAACATGATGGGCTTGCCCACAGGATTTATTTTTGTAACTACCTTCAAGATGGTGGTGCATTGTGAAGCTATTCACAGGCGTACAGGGGGCATTAATTACAAGTTAACATGTAAGTCTGTTTGTAGCATTACTTGTAAATTGTCTACAGAAACACAGGAGATATAGTTAAGACGTGCCAATTTTGGACATTGTGGCTTAGAAAAACAGTATAATGGTGCATCTCGCTCATCACATAGCAGGAGAAAGACATCGTCTTGTAAACAACTGAACTAAGAGATACTAAGTACACTGTCATTAGATCACACACAATTATGAAGCTTTGGTTGTTTGTAAAGAAATAAAAAATTAAGAAAACTAAACCGACTCCATAGTCTAGATTAGTGACCATGCGATGCTGGGGCAAATATGTAAGTGACCGGACAGGGACTGCAGGGGGACACACCCTGCAGGGGGAGTAAGGACAGTTTGTTTGTTTAGATCTGCTCAACTACTACTACACATGAACATTTATAGAGCGTTTTAGTTCCTTCTTTGATCGACATTCCATGGCATTGCAAGTATTACGCAAATATATACATTAATGTAGATATGCCTTGACACTGACGGACATGTTATATGTTCTAGAAAGTACAGAAACCCGGGTTTGTTTAGCCCATTTGTTAGCTCCCCCTTTAGGCGATTATAATTTTGGCTAAATAGTTTCAGTAAAAAATGCTGCTTCCAGTAGCCAGTTGATGTCAGTGCTTCTATAGAGAGAGTTGGTTTCCTGGACAAAGTAGCCTACAGATTGATCAGTAACTGTAAAAAGTTATTGACTTGGCTGAAAAGTAACGGACAGTGACAAACAGGTCAGCACGTATTTCAGAGATGAACACTGAAGTCTTGCAAAGGTGAATGTTTTCGCGTGATATGTCCAAAACATGTTTCAATACGTCAGCTAGAGCATCTTTATAATTCTTATGCCAGGGTTGGGTCCAAATACAACTCAGCCAAATCAAATACAAATGCATTGCTTTTCTAGATTTTAATACAAATTTTCAATACAAATACACTGCCATTTTTATTCAAATATGATTCAAATACAAGGTCATGTTTTTAATTTGATTCAAATACGTGGACTGTGTTTCCATTATAGTGTATCACAGTGGGTGTAATTCTGTCTAACCCTAACCCGACATGCAACTTCAAAATTGTGGCAAAATTGATTTTATAGAAGGTTGAAAAGAATTATGTGGTGAAAGGTGATTTGCAGTAAACGTAATCAGGTTGGCAGGCATTACGTGTGATCATGAAACAAATGTTAATACTGACAATGTATTTGAAAAAGTACTTGAAAGTATCAAATACTTTACAAATGTAATAATGTTATTACTTCAATGCCTGGTAAAGACAAAAGTTCATTAGTCCATCAAAATATTTAGAATTGATTAGGGTCACTGACATTTCGGTAACTGGACATTTCGGTAAAACTACTGAAAATAATCAGAGTCCAGTCTGCCATATTAGGAGGTAACCTGTTGAGATGTCAGTCAGTTAAACCATTTGTAAATTAGGATGGTCCTTAGCTTTCTACCAGTAGTCAGGCAAGGTGTAAAGTAGTGCTTGCCTCTGAAGGGAACATGGCTTCCAAATAGCAGTGGTGGTGGCTAAAGTGTTCAACCACTACAGCAAATCACTGGCTAGCAGGACACATTTAAATCCAGACACACATAAGGTGAAGCTATACATGTGAACATGGAGCTATCAACAACAACCAGGGGAAAAGCAAAGCTATTGTGGAATGGCTATACCAAGCATACAGAGAAAAATTACATGATAAGGTGGCATTGTACATGTCGTGCAAGCAAGCTCTGCCCTGCTAGTGCATAGACAGACTTGCTACCAGCATATCCAGTGTTAAAAATTGACCACAACCACTGTCCTGAACCAATGAAGCTAGAGGTAATTTTGTTTAAAGAAATATGCCTTTATAGAATATTTATTGGTTTTACCAAAATGCCATGCTACCAAAATGTAGGTTACCAAGATGTCCAATTACCAAAATGTCCAGTTACCGAAATGTCCTGTTACCGAAATGTCAGTTACCAAAACGTCCATTACCAAAGTGTCCTTTACCGAAATGTCTGGATACCATACCAACTAGTGGGTAGCTCTTCCCCTGTACTGGAGGAAACCTGGGTTCCTTTGTCTTTGCCCACCATGTTTACACAGCAGGATTCTTTGAAGCACATTCCCTGTGAATACCTGCCTTTATGGCTATATATGAGCTTCACTAGGCTTCCCATTCATTCATTGATGCTAATCATAGTTTTATGTAGAGACCTGTCCACCAGTCATTTGGATAGGTAAAACGAATATGGACGGGTAGATGTGGACGGGTGGTGGATGGGTAAAAAAATGAAGGAGCAAAAAAAGGTCTTCCAAACCCATAGATATTGTTAGTTATGCCTTGAAAGTGAGTGAAAATTGTGTCACACGTGTGTTTGTAGTCCATTTCAGGTCATAAGACACAATTTAAAGTTTGTAAACTGGCTTAACAGTTAACATCCATGTGTCCACCAAAACATGTGTGACTGGCAATAATTTTATCCTGCATAAAACCCTGATGCTAATGTTTGACCAGCTACACTGTAGGCCAACTTTCTCAGTGCCATCTGCCCACTGTTGACCAGGTGTGAAATACATTCTACCTTGACTCCTGAGCCAGTTTATGTCAGGCAATGTGTTACCTTTTGTTAGTAATTTTTATGTGTATTTGATTATATTTGCAAATACTTTTCAAATACAAATCAAATGATTTTCAATACAAATACACCAAACTTTGGTATACAAATCCATATTTGAACCCTGTCCTATGCACATTGACATTGAATTAATTGCTGTTTCAGTTGGTTGGAGAGAGTGTAATGGCCGCCATCATCTCACACCATGGGCAGGTAAGGTTTCCATCTAAGGAGTTTGTGAAAAGGGTCAATCATTTACTCAGTTGTGAAAAATTACAATAAATGAAATAATTGGGCAAATGATCTACATGTTGTTGTAAATGTTTTCACTCTGCACAGCTGGCTGGTGTACCTGTGTAGTTGTCCACATCATGGTTCATCACACTGCGTGCTGCAAGACCTAACCACTAATTATGTGGACCAAACAAATCATTACCACTGTAATGACAACTTTTACAAATGTTTGATATGTTGACATATAACTGACTTAGAGGTCACACTCAATTCTCATTTGAATCATATCCAACATCTGTAAAACTTTTCATTGCATTGGTAATGACTCGTTTAATCCACACTGACCTTCACCATTGATACCAGCATTTGTCTGATGATAATTTATATTTGCATAATAATACAAAATAAATGATAAGGAGTTATACTTTGGAAAACTATTGCAATTGTTTCTCCAAATGTCTTTATTAGTGTGGCAGCCGATGACCCACTAAATATAATGTTGTGGATGTCAAGCCATGATGGCATGTGTATTGAAGTAGCCAATGACCACTTGTATATTTGCTGACTGACCCAGGTGTGGGAGAAGTCAGCCGTGCAGGCGTGTGGCAGCAGGGACAATGTCTGTGTTGCAGCTCACAAACAACTTCTTCTATTTCAAGACTATGATAAAGCCCTCTTCACTGTAGGACTGGGTGAGTAATACTCAACAACACAGTCTCATCTAGCTACAATACTCAGCCATTTCACCAGCATCTCGTATAGTTCTGTAACCATGTTAAACTGTGTTTGTGGCTGTGTTGGTGCATTCTGCCTAGAATATTTGATCCTTGAGCACCAAACTCATAATACTCGTGGAATTTCCCAAGGTTGAGTGGAACGCAAATAAGTTGGGAACAGTTGATGTCAGTTGCAAGTAATTAAAAAAATATTTACTTTATGTTAAACATCAGCATGACTACATCAAGAAACCATCTTCTATGTTGAGGGTTGGCCTGGGGGATAGGTATTTTGTTACGTTGTTTTAACTGTCTCATAATGGGCATTTCCCTGTTTGTAACTGGACATGGTCTGGGTGTTGTAGACACACATGTGGATGTGTTGTAGACACACATGTGGATGTGTTGTAGACACACATGGATGTGTTGTAGACACACATGTGGATGTGTTGTAGACACACATGTGGATGTGTTGTAGACACACATATGGATGTGTTGTAGACACACACGTGGATGTGTTGTAGACACACGTGTGGATGTGTTGTAGACACACATGTGGATGTGTTGTAGACACACACGTGGATGTGTTGGCGTGTAGTGAGAGTGGAGACTTTGTGGCGGTGGGAGAGAGCAGTGGGTGTCTACACTTCATGGCAACAACCTTCCAACACCCTCTCATCTCTCAGGTAAGTCAGGCCAAACACTCGTGTCCTCGTTGAATGGCGCCAGACACACATTTCACAAGCAACTGACATCATACACACATTTCACAAGTGTGTGACTCAGTTTCACAAGTAAACTACACTAGACACACTTAACTAAATGACACCAGATACTCACTTCACAAGTAAATTGCACCATACGTGTGTGTACCGTAAATCCTGTATTACTAACCGCGGCTACTATTACAGTAGTGTGTAGCCGAAATGAGGACGAAAAAGCCAAACTTGGGGTGCGGCTTTAAATACAGTAATTTGCCGAAACAAATTGACATTTGGGTCTCAGAATTGTCAGTATAAATGTGAAAAACTTACCGAAGAAATGAAGCCGGTTTTATAAATAACACATTGTATTATAATTGCCACTTGTGCAAAACATGATATAACACAGTTAATAAAATCTCATGTTCAGATACAACGATCAGAATATGAAAACATGTTACAGTTAAACTCCACAAAAGTCCCTTTCAGCGTCGCCGTTAAAGAATGGCTAGGTTGGGGAAGGGACCGGCTCGGTGGCGCCATTTCATGTATATCCAACAGTATCGTTGACTTGACCGTTGCCGTGGGTCCGGGTGCACCAGACAATCATCATCAAATATGATGAAATAATTCCTTTCTCAGTTAGTTAATATAATCCTTTGTCAGCACTACTGTGGTATTGTCACTGCTGTTGCCAATGGCATGACGATGTCGTTCAGTGTAGTGTGTCCGTGTCTGAGTCGTTGCCGCACGCTCTGGCAAATAAATGTTATGTCATCGTCCTTTGTTGGCATCAATCCCATGCCATCTGTTTTGTTCTGACATTAGTTTTAATCTCATTCCAAGAACAATGTTCACACGTCTATAAAAGTCATGCTGATTGTCAAAATAACACCACTCTATCAGGGCTTCCCAGCCACTGACGACCGAGTTAATTGCATTTGCTTTCTGGGTCAAGATACAGTTTTGTAACCCAGACTTCCCTGTGCCTGGGCGCTGCCTGGACAAAAACGGGTGGCTGGTGGCCTAATTAAGGGACAACTGTCTGAGAAAAATGTGTTACATCCGTTCCCACGCTGGCGCCAAGTTATTACATTGTTGCAATAACTTGGAAGAGTCTTTGAAGTATACAAGGCCTGGGAGAGGATGTGTAGCTTACATTTTATAGGTGCCAGCATTATGCATACTTCTACATACATTCCTATAAAACCAAAACTTCTTAACATATTTTAATAATTTTAGCACCTTTGAATATCTTAAATATGTGGCTACATTTTATTCGTTGGATGTATGGACATTCTGCCACCCAATTATGTTCTGATAACATGGTGAAATTCTGCTAATTTTTTTCCTGTTTTTGTCCAAATTCATGTAGTAATATTCCTATTAAAATACATATTGTGTCATAATTATAATTGCATTATAATAATGAGTCTTTCAGTTATTCATTTATGATCATTATTAGCAAAGTTATGACTTTTATGAAACACATTAAAATGTTTCCAAATTGCGTGCGCTACGGCAGTATGTCTCACGCTGTTAATGATCTTTGCTCAAAGTCGGGGTGCGGCTTCAAATAAGGGTTTTGCCGATATTAAACAGCGCGGAAGAAATTCGGGATTTAGGTCAAAAGTCGGGGTGCGGCTTTAATTAGGGGTGCAGCTAGTAATACAGGATTTATGGTAGTCACTATATACTAATTTCACAAGTAAATGATAGTGACATCTGAAAATCATGCCACAAAAAAAGTACACCAAACATTTGTCATGCTGCCACTGACATAACAGGTATGAGATGTCATGTGACAGACAGGACTTAACATGAAACTTACACTTGTTTCACAGCAACTCATCGAAACAAATCAGTCAGGGTCAGGAGGACAGACAACCTTCACTAGCATTGTGTTCACACCGGTGTCAGAGCAAGGTAAGGTGTCTACCACTTCAGTTACTTGCATGTACAACACTAAGGTACTATGAGCAGGTAATACAGGACTATTAGTTTAACAGTTACAATGTCTTATATCTAATCATATTTGACAAGACCTCAACACATCCTCTCGCTTGCATGTTTACATTCATTTACATCTGAGCATTTATTGCACACGCAACAATAATGTACAACAACTTTGTCAAGTTTACTTATTATATTGGGATAATAACATTCCAACCAATGACTACCTTTGATAACCATTGTCGAGTGTTGTGTTGTGTTGTTGCTGTTGTGCGTACAGCAGTGGTGATGACATTGGTTGTTGTAGGGACATGTCAGTTGTTCGTTTTGGCTGCCCAGGGTCAAGTTTATCACTTCCAGAATCTTCAACTGTCACAGCTGAAGGAAGGTTTGTGCTGGCTGCTGTCCTTAGCCAGAAGTATTTGTTAATCAGACATGTGCCTTGTAACATAGTATTGGTTTGTGTGGATGTCATTCATCTTAATTACTGCCGTTATTGGCCAGTTTAATTTTCATGTGACAAGTCCATTTGAGCGACTTGTTTATTAATCCATTTCTTTTGTTTCATTCCCAGTTATGCCAATGGTAGTCGTTAATGTGGACTTCTTCTAATGGCCATAGGGCACTCTCAAAAGTACACCCTTTTATCAGTTGTAATTACCTGTCTTGACCAGTCATCTACCAGTCTAAAAGATAGACAGACAGGTCTCTGGCTATGCTCCTCTGGTCAGCAGACTGACTGGTCAACATTAAGGGTTATACTGCCACTGAGTGACTGGTCAACATTATTTAGGGTCATCCTGTCACAGAGTGACTGGTCAACATTATTTAGGGTCATCCTGTCACAGAGTGACTGGACAGAACCATTACAGTCATACTACCAGAGAGACATTGGAAGTTACTTGACTTGAGAGACCTGTCATTGTTTGTTCTAGCCCTCGTCTCAAAGGACACAGCGAGACTGAAGCAGCTTCAGAAAGACATCAAGGTGGACATGTTTGATACGATATGTGTCCACTCTGAGTTCACGCTGTCAGTCCACTGGATGCCTCTGTGTGTCGGCAGTAGCATACTCACAACGGTCAGTATAGCAGTGGACATGTTCAGCTTTGGCTGACAGCATATTGTTTTGTCATTAATCAGCTGCAATTTTTATATTGGGCTGGAAATGATAGAATTTAAACTGTTGTTGTACCCCTGGCAAGTAAAAAGAAACAAAATTTTGCCTAACCTATTTTGTAAATTTAGGCAAGTTATTTATCACTTACCTGTTTTTTAGAGTGTTTTGCAGATGGTATTGGTGATGTGGAATGTTGTTCCTAAGTGGATGGTAGATAGTATTGGCCATGTGGAATGTTGTTGCAGGGTGGTGGGGACATGGCATTGGCCATGTGGAACAAGACTGGATATACATGTAGCTATGTATGTTCGAAAGCATCTCCATCAGTATTTGGTAAGCCTGACTTGTTTTACATTTGTCAGTCATGATATTAACCCCCTCAGATGACAGTTTGTAACCACTGATCTGTATTAAGATACAGATATTTTCAGCTAGCCTAGCTTTTTTTACCCAGATCACTTTTATGTTTAGCACAATATTCTTTTGGTAAAACTATATGGGCAGTGGAAACAGTTTCTCCCAAATAGTCTACTTTAACTAAACTTGGTATGTTGCATCATGTTCTAATTCCTTTATAATATACCAGATATGAAACTTACCTGTCAACAAGTACTTACACCTGACCTTGTAAACAACATCAGAATGAGGTTTGGGGCTGTGTAAATTATATTGTTATGTCACTTTGTAATTATTATGTTATTAATGTCAATTATGTGCCATGAATAAACTGTTAATTAAGGTTTCTGTCCCTTCCAGAGTGTCCTGTCACACAGGTAGCCTCAACAAAGTGTGGCAAGTCACTGTTTACACTCGATTCTCAGGTAAGGGTAATGTTGTGTTTTTGCATAGCATTTACTTAATATTTTACATTAATTAATCAGTAATAACATGAGGGTTAGGATTTAGCCTAAAAATAGTGGTGTCATCCTTGTCTGACTTCTCAAATTTAGGGGTCTGCCACAGAAAAATGGGTGCCAAAATAGATTGTATGAAGAAAAAAACAGTAACGTCATTGAACTGTGACATGCACACATCTGTCCCAGCCCAGAGAATGCCCCCCAGGCCACATACTTTAGACGATTAAATGTTACATCCTAAAAATAAATATAATTGCAATTGGCCCTACATAATTATACAAGGATATAAAACTTGTGGTTGTCCAAGAAATATACAAAATTAGTATAAAAAGAAGTTATAAAAGGAAAGTCAATGCTTTTTTACTGGTGACATGTCATTCATATGTGATGATTCATTGATGTCTATCATTTTGTTGTGTTTCAGTCACATTTAGTGTTGTGGAGTACTCACACTCTCACCTGTGTGCGACTCTTGAGAGAGTCAGTCGTTGACTTCAGCCTTCAGGAGACAGCCCAAGAAACCACTGGGTAAGCTCAGTACACGCTGCAGTCTTCTCTGTCTTTTAAAGAACCCTATAATAACTTGCACATATCTTCTTCTACTTATGAATACGATGGTTATTGTAGCTCTGTTAGTAATCAAACATGATGTAGGCTATTTACAGTCTGTGTGCAATGCTGTTTACTTATATTTCACACTGTTAAAACATTTATTTATTATGCAGATAACGAAATATTACTAAGCATATTATATCTGCTTGGTATATACGCTAAATGATATTGTGAATATTTTGTTTTATTCACAACAGCTGGCTGCATCGGCCATTTTAGATAATTACAAGGGGAAAAGTACTTTTGTGTTTACTTCAAGTTTTTACTTTTAACTTTTACTTCAGGTACATTTTTCTAGAAGTACTTTTATTTGAGTAGCTTTTTCTACTGTTACTTTTACTTTTACTCAAGTACAAAATAAATGTACTTGTTACAGCTCTGGCGTCTCTGCGTGAAGCTATGAGTGACATTCACCATGGCAGGTAGGATTCTGACAGACTGTCATGTTGTCTCTTTCAGACTGGGTCACGTGAAGCTGGTGACACTGACAGTTGACCAGGACCACACGTATAGTCTACAGATCTCTAGTCTGCCCTGTCTGGAGACACTCTACCACACACAGCTCGACCAGTGGTCATGGCTGGTCAGATGTCCCTCCTCACAGGTTTGTACACAACCTTCTTCCATGTCTACTTTCTCTACAGTTTTCTTCAGTCCTAGTATCTACACAACTTTCTTCCATGTCTACTTTGTCTACAGCTTTCTTCAGTCTCTACACAACCTTCTTCCATGTCTACTTTGTCTACAGCTTTCTTCAGTCTCTACATAACCTTCTTCCATGTCTACTTTCTCTACAGCTTTCTTCAGTCTCTACACAACCTTCTTCCATGTCTTTTCTCTACGTTTTCTTCATCTCTACATAACCTTCTTCCATGTCTACTTTCTCTACAGCTTTCTTCAGTCTCTACATAACTTTCTTCCATGTCTATTTTCTACAGTTTCTTCAGTCTTACTAACCTTCTTCAGTCTATTTGTCTACAGTTTTCTCTGTCACTCTTCCTGTCTACTTGACAGTTTTCTCAGTCTCTACTAACCTTCTTCCATGTCTACTTTCTCTACAGCTTTCTATCAAATTCTGTCATTTGTCTACAGTTTCTTCAGTCTCACAACCTTCTTCCATGTCTACTTTGTCTACAGTTTTCTTCAGTCTCTACACAACCTTCTTCCATGTCTACTTTGTCTACAGTTTTCTTCAGTCTCTACATAACCTTCTTCCATGTCTACTTTGTCTACAGTTTTCTTCAGTCTCTACACAACCTTCTTCCATGTCTACTTTGTCTACAGTTTTCTTCAGTCTCTACATAACCTTCTTCCATGTCTACTTTGTCTACAGTTTTCTTCAGTCTCTACATAACCTTCTTCCATGTCTACTTTGTCTACAGTTTTCTTCAGTCTCTACACAACCTTCTTCCATGTCTACTTTGTCTACAGTTTTCTTCAGTCTCTACATAACCTTCTTCCATGTCTACTTTCTCTACAGTTTTCTTCAGTCTCTACACAACCTTCTTCCATGTCTACTTTCTCTACAGTTTTCTTCTGTCTCTACACAACCTTCTTCCATGTCTACTTTCTCTACAGTTTTCTTCAGTCTCTACACAACCTTCTTCCATGTCTACTTTGTCTACAGTTTTCTTCAGTCTCTACACAACCTTCTTCCATGTCTACTTTCTCTACAGCTTTCTTCAGTCTCTACACAACCTTCTTCCATGTCTACTTTGTCTACAGCTTTCTTCAGTCTCTACACAACTTTCTTCCATGTCTACTTTGTCTACAGCTTTCTTCAGTCTCTACATAACCTTCTTCCATGTCTACTTTGTCTACAGTTTTCTTCAGTCTCTACACAACCTTCTTCCATGTCTACTTTGTCTACAGTTTTCTTCAGTCTCTACACAACCTTCTTCCATGTCTACTTTCTCTACAGTTTTCTTCAGTCTCTACACAACCTTCTTCCATGTCTACTTTGTCTGGCAGTTTCTTTCAGTCTCTACACAACCTTCTTCCATGTCTACTTTGTCTACACAGTTTTTTTCAGTCTCTACACAATTTTTTAGTTTCTTCAGTCTCTACACAACCTTCTTCCATGTCTACTTTGTCTACAGTTTTTTCAGTCTCTACACAATTTCTTCATTCTACTTTTTTGTCTACAGTTTTCTTCAGTCTCTACACAACCTTCTTCCATGTCTACTTTGTCACAGTTTTTCTTAAAAAGTCTCTTACACAACCTTCTTCCATGTCTACTTTGTCTACAGTTTCTTTCAGTCTCTACACAACCTTCTTCCATGTCTACTTTCTCTATAGCTTTCTTCAGTCTCTACACAACCTTCTTCCATGTCTACTTTCTCTACAGTCTCTCTACACAACTAGTTTTCTTCAGTCTCTACACAACCTTCTTCCATGTCTACTTTGTCTACAGTTTCTTCAGTCTCTACACAACCTTCTTCCATGTCTACTTTGTCTACAGTTTTCTTCAGTCTCTACACAACCTTCTTCCATGTCTACTTTGTCTACAGTTTTCTTCAGTCTCTACACAACCTTCTTCCATGTCTACTTTCTCTACAGTTTTCTTCAGTCTCTACACAACCTTCTTCCATGTCTACTTTGTCTGGCAGTTTCTTTCAGTCTCTACACAACCTTCTTCCATGTCTACTTTGTCTACACAGTTTTTTTCAGTCTCTACACAAATAGTATTCTTCAGTCTCTACACAACCTTCTTCCATGTCTACTTTGTCTACACAGTTTTTTTCAGTCTCTACACAAATAGTTTTCTTCAGTCTCTACACAACCTTCTTCTTTGTCTGACAGTTTCTTTCAGTCTCTACACAACCTTCTTCCATGTCTACTTTGTCAACACAGTTGTTTTCAGTCTCTACACAAATAGTATTCTTCAGTGTCTACACAACCTTCTTCCATGTCTACTTTGTCTACAAGTTTTCTTCAGTCTCTACACAACCTTCTTCCATGTCTACTTTGTCTACACAGTTTTTTCAGTCTCTACACAATCTTCTTCCATCTCTACTTTGTCTAAACAGTTTTCTTCAGTCTCTATACAATCTTCTTCCATGTCTACTTTGTCTATACAGTTTTCTTCAGTCTCTATACAATCTTCTTCCATGTCTACTTTGTCTACACAGTTTTCTTCAGTCTCTACACAACCTTCTTCCTTGTCTACACAGTTTTCTTCAGACTCTACACAATCTTCTTCCATCTCTACTTTGTCTACACAGTTTTCTTCAGTCTCTATACAATCTTCTTCCATCTCTACTTTGTCTATACAGTTTTCTTCAGTCTCTACACAACCTTCTTCCATGTCTACTTTGTCTACACAGTTTTCTTCAGTCTCTACACAACCTTCTTCCATCTCTACTTTGTCTACACAGTTTTCTTCAGTCTCTACACAACTTTGTTCCATGTCTACTTTGTCTACACAGTTTTTTTCAGTCTCTACACAATTTTCTTCCATGTCTACTTTGTCTACACAGTTTTCTTCTGTCTCTACACAAACGTCTTCCATGGTCTTCTATGCATACCAGGTTTCTGTTAAAATCTGTACACGTAACCCTTTAAATTTGTCCTTGGACATATTTTTTTCGGATGCTGCCAATTTTTCAAGTCTTTACGATCAATCTTAATCATGTCAATGTGCAATTTTAAAAGTACTTATTTCTCATGTTCAAAAAGATTATATAGTTTCCTCTATAACAAAGATAACATGAATGCTGCAATATGTATAAGTACTTATCTTCTCTGTATGTTTCATAAATGTATTTATATAGTTTCCTTCTCATAACACAAAGATTAATCATGTCAATGCTGCAATATGTATAAGTACTTATCTTCTCTGTATGATAATGTATTTATATAGTTTCCTTCTCGATAACACAAAGATTAATCATGTCAATGCTGCAATATGTATAAGTACTTATCTTCTCTGTATGTTTCATAAATGTATTTATATAGTTTCCTTCTCGTAACACAAAGATTAATCATGTCAATGCTGCAATATGTAGAAGTACTTATCTTCTCTGTATGTTTCATAAATGTATTTATATAGTTTCCTTCTCATAACACAAAGATTAATCATGTCAATGCTGCAACATGTATAAGTACTTATCTTCTCTGTATGTTTCATAAATGTATTTATATAGTTTCCTTCTCATAAACGATAATCATGTCAATCTGCAACATGTATAAGTACTTATCTTCTCTGTATGTTTCATAAATATATTTATATGGTTTCCTTCTCATATCACAAAGATTAATCATGTCAATGCTGCAACATGTATAAGTACTTATCTTCTCTGTATGTTTCATAAATGTATTTATATAGTTTCCTTCTCATAACACAAAGATTAATCATGTCAATGCTGCAACATGTATAAGTACTTATCTTCTCTGTATGTTTCATAAATGTATTTATATGGTTTCCTTCTCATAACACAAAGATTAATCATGTCAATGCTGCAACATGTATAAGTACTTATCTTCTCTGTATGTTTCATAAATGTATTTATATAGTTTCCTTCTCATAACACAAAGATTAATCATGTCAATGCTGCAACATGTATAAGTACTTATCTTCTCTGTATGTTTCATAAATATATTTATATAGTTTCCTTCTCATAACACAAAGATTAATCATGTCAATGCTGCAACATGTATAAGTACTTATCTTCTCTGTATGTTTCATAAATGTATTTATATGGTTTCCTTCTCATAACACAAAGATTAATCATGTCAATGCTGCAACATGTATAAGTACTTATCTTCTCTGTATGTTTCATAAATGTATTTATATAGTTTCCTTCTCATAACACAAAGATTAATCATGTCAATGCTGCAACATGTATAAGTACTTATCTTCTCTGTATGTTTCATAAATGTATTTATATAGTTTCCGTCTCATAACACAAAGATTAATCATGTCAATGCTGCAACATGTATAAGTACTTATCTTCTCTGTATGTTTCATAAATGTATTGATATAGTTTCCTTCTCATAACACAAAGATTAATCATGTCAATGTTGCAATATGTATAAGTACTTATCTTCTCTGTATGTTTCATAAATGTATTTATATAGTTTCCTTCTCATAACACACTGGTACTGGACATGTCTGGTCCACACATTGTTTGTCAGGAGTGCGAGTGCGTGCTGTTGGTGGAGGCTGCAGTGGACAACACGTCTTCTCTCAGGTCAGTGTCCAGCCTTATTAATCCACGGGCAGTTAGATTTCTTTATTTTAGTTGTATTTTGGTAGTATGGCTAAGCTTAGTGAACCGTGTCCATGACAATGCTGATATTAGCACAGCAGAAATGTATACTTTGTGATATTTGCCAACGTGCATATCTTACATCATGGCTATGGTTTGATGGGCAAATGTGGTTGATGATGTTTTTTGTTTTGCCTAAAAAGCTACATATCACAGGATTTATGTGTGGCAACTGTGGATCATGTCCAGTAAAAGAACATTAGTGTTAGTGCATTGTATAATACACAACCAGACTTTGTAAACAAATTAATTAAGGAAATAAAAACTGCATATCAATCATGGAAATGTATGGTCAGTTGACAGTCTATCATTTATAGATTAATTAATATTTTCAAAATTAAGATATTTACATTTATTTAATATTAATGTGTCTGTATCTTATAGATTACTAGAACTGGGAACAGTTTGCTAACTCGTAGAATGTTGTGTACATTTGATATTTCCTCTTTATTATGAGCAAGGTTATACAAATAACCCATTTCATATCACCTTTATGACAGAGACCAAGGCCTCACGGTTGACAATCTCAACGTCCGCTGCTTGACAGACATGGTACCAGAAACCAGGTAGGTCTGATTACCCCACCACACACACGCACGCATACTCACTATATCTTAACCATTTCTGTACGGGAAATTGTGACACCTCTGTATGGCAGGCAGCTATTCATGGTTTTGGCAAGCTTTGCCTTTCAGAGCAATTAAACTCATAATTATCCACTACGTGAAGTCACTTGTATACTGTGGTCAAGCTGAATAAATTACGTATGTAATCATTTTTATAGTTCGTTGTCGCTCACTAATAGTTTATTGATTTTCTTGGTTTTTGAAGATGGATTATCCAAACTTGTGGTGGCCACAACGGCGGAATGCTGTATTTCAACCAGAGATTTGCCACTATATGTTTTGGATAGTTTATTTGATAGTTTTGGCAAAGAAACCATATCAGATGATGATTATTTTCAAAACTACGATGATGTTGGCAAACGTAGCAGTAAAACTGACCATTACAGCAGGATTAGTTTTATCAATACTCGGACGCCAGTGATGATAAAAGTTACAGCATGAAACCAGAGGAAGAGCAGCGTACCATGTTGTCAATGGTATATAATACAGCTCATTTTACTTGGGATTTATACTTTCTATAAATATTTAACATCTGTATTCATATTTTACATGTTTGGTCTTCAAATCTTGACTTGAAATGAGTTGTTAACTTTGCTGCACATTCACTGGGAATGCCATACTCGGTGGTCATGGCAGATCCTGGCTGTCAGACTGAAATGATTAAGATTACAGAAATACATGTGATGAATGTATAGTGTGTACCAAGTTGTGTTTCTGTGATAAGTAACATTTGTTTGCTCTGATGTAGTGTGTTGATTACTGCCTGTCCGCAGGTTGTATGGACTTCTCAAGAAGAAGCTGTACGATGAAGCTGAATCATTTGCTAAACTCAAGAACCTGGATGTGCAAGTAGGTGGACACCTCAAAAACGATGTTTAATAATTACTGTTTTACTCGTAGATTGTAATAATAAGATTGTCATCAGGAGAATTGACTCTGAATGACAGGTGGACAAGAAGCCTTTGGCTTATCGAGAGTCCAACTTCTTTTAATCTGTATGTAACCCACCCTTTAAATGTGTGTCAACTATATTTTTAACTCACACAATAAATAATCAATACCATTCGTATATATAAAGAACGAATACTTTCTGGTGGTTTAAAAAAAAAATTCCTTTTGTAACGCTTTTAAGCAAGTTTTTTACTTGAATACACAGTGCATAATGAATGTTTCAGTTATTATTATTGAAACAAATTTTAAATGTTTTCAGCTCGTTTACAAGACAAAGTCCAGTGCCATCCTTGAGGAGCTGTCACCCTGGGGTGAAAGGTCACAGCCCCCTCTGGCTGAGGGTGACCTCCTGGTGCAGCTGAAAGACTGCCTCGCCAACATACATGTGAGTACTGCAGTTGGTGGTAGAACTTACACTGTCTCATGAGTCATGACTAGTCTTAAGTTACATCAGACAGTCTTAAGTTACATCCGTAATCAAGTACATGATATTGAATGTGTTAACACAGTCATTTCACAAGGACAACGTCATATTAGAACTGAAACATTTAACTTAAATCTTTGTCATTCTGAAGGGGCAGTGGCCATCTCTTTCTGAAGGGGCAGTAGCCATCAGTCACTCTTTCTCAAGGGGCAGTGGCCATCAGTCACTCTTTCTCAAGGGGCAGTGGCCATCAGTCACTCTTTCTGAAGGGGCAGTGGCCATCAGTCACTCTTTCTCAAGGGGCAGTGGCCATCAGTCACTCTTTCTCAAGGGGCAGTGGCCATCAGCCACTCTTTCTCAAGGGGCAGTGGCCATCAGTCACTCTTTCTCAAGGGGCAGTGGCCATCAGCCACTCTTTCTCAAGGGGCAGTGGCCATCAGTCACTCTTTCTCAAGGGGCAGTGGCCATCAGCCACTCTTTCTCAAGGGGCAGTGGCCATCAGTCACTCTTTCTCAAGGGGCAGTGGCCATCAGTCACTCTTTCTCAAGGGGCAGTGGCCATCAGTCACTCTTTCTCAAGGGGCAGTGGCCATCAGTCACTCTTTCTCAAGGGGCAGTGGCCATCAGTCACTCTTTCTCAAGGGGCAGTGGCCATCAGTCACTCTTTCTCAAGGGGCAGTGGCCATCAGTCACTCTTTCTCAAGGGGCAGTGGCCATCAGTCACTCTTTCTCAAGGGGCAGTGGCCATCAGTCACTCTTTCTCAAGGGGCAGTGGCCATCAGTCACTCTTTCTCAAGGGGCAGTGGCCAGCCACTCTTCTCAGGGGCATCGTACTCTTTCTCAAGGGGCAGTGGCCACCAGTCACTCTTTCTCAAGGGGCAGTGGCCACCAGTCACTCTTTCTCAAGGGGCAGTGGCCATCAGCCACTCTTTCTCAAGGGGCAGTGGCCATCAGTCACTCTTTCTCAAGGGGCAGTGGCCATCAGCCACTCTTTCTCAAGGGGCAGTGGCCATCAGTCACTCTTTCTCAAGGGGCAGTGGCCATCAGTCACTCTTTCTCAAGGGGCAGTGGCCATCAGTCACTCTTTCTCAAGGGGCAGTGGCCATCAGTCACTCTTTCTCAAGGGGCAGTGCCATCAGTCACTCTTTCTCAAGGGGCAGTGGCCATCAGCCACTCTTTCTCAAGGGGCAGTGGCCATCAGCCACTCTTTCTCAAGGGGCAGTGGCCATCAGCCACTCTTTCTCAAGGGGCAGTGGCCATCAGTCACTCTTTCTCAAGGGGCAGTGGCCATCAGTCACTCTTTCTCAAGGGGCAGTGGCCATCAGCCACTCTTTCTCAAGGGGCAATGGCCATCAGCCACTCTTTCTCAAGGGGCAGTGGCCATCAGTCACTCTTTTTCAAGGGGCAGTGGCCATCAGCCACTCTTTCTCAAGGGGCAGTGGCCATCAGCCACTCTTTCTCAAGGGGCAGTAGCCATCAGTTACTCTTTCTCAAGGGGCAGTGGCCATCAGTCACTCTTTCTCAAGGGGCAGTGGCCACCAGTCACTCTTTCTCAAGGGGCAGTGGCCATCAGCCACTCTTTCTCAAGGGGCAGTGGCCATCAGTCACTCTTTCTCAAGGGGCAGTGGCCATCAGCCACTCTTTCTCAAGGGGCAGTGGCCATCAGCCACTCTTTCTCAAGGGTCAGTAGCCATTAGTTACTCTTTCTCAAGGGGCAGTGGCCATCAGCCACTCTTTCTCAAGGGGCAGTGGCCACCAGTCACTCTTTCTCAAGGGGCAGTAGCCATTAGTTACTCTTTCTCAAGGGGCAGTGACCATCAGCCACTCTTTCTCAAGGGGCAGTGGCCATCAGTCACTCTTTCTCAAGGGGCAGTGGCCATCAGTCACTCTTTCTCAAGGGGCAATGGCCATCAGCCACTCTTTCTCAAGGGGCAGTGGCCATCAGTCACTCTTTCTCAAGGGGCAGTGGCCATCAGCCACTCTTTCTCAAGGGGCAATGGCCATCAGCCACTCTTTCTCAAGGGGCAGTGGCCATCAGCCACTCTTTCTCAAGGGGCAGTGGCCATCAGCCACTCTTTCTCAAGGGGCAGTAGCCATCAGTTACTCTTTCTCAAGGGGCAGTGGCCATCAGTCACTCTTTCTCAAGGGGCAGTGGCCATCAGTCACTCTTTCTCAAGGGGCAGTGGCCATCAGTCACTCTTTCTCAAGGGGCAGTGGCCATCAGTCATAGTGCTGGTTCGATACCAGGTTTTGTTCGATACCGATCGATACCTGAATTTTGTTCGATACTCGATACTTACGTTGTAATTAAGTCTAATTTTCACATAGAACACAGTTCCCAGTAGAAGCACAGTATGCAACAGAAGTAGTGCTGGTTCGATATCAATCGATATATTACTGGTTTGATACCAGAATTCTTCGATACCGATCGATATATTACTGGTTCGATATCAGAATTCTTCGATATCAATCGATACTAGATGTTTAGTCGATACTCGAAATTTACCTTATAAGTGTAATTCAGTACAGTAGAGATCTTCAAAGAAACACTACTATCCACTTAGACTAATGCCACAGAAACACAAAATGTTTCACTTGTAGGGAAATATGTGACAATTTTATAGTCATGCAAACAATGATTAATATGCAATTTTCGATTTATGTAAGTACACAAACAACAGTTTCAATATAATTGATTACTGTTGTAAAACTAAAAGGTAATTGTAATATATTAAAACAATAAAGACAACTGCAATAAAATACCTAGTGACAAATTAATTAATTAATTGCACTGAATTATTTTAAATTAATAACAGTACTTCACCCCAGTTGTTTGTAAATACACTTTAATATAGCAGCTTAATTTCAAGTCAGTGTGTCTCCTAAAATGACCATCAACAAATACAGCTGAAACAAATGAAACATACAAATAATATGTTATTATTATATAAAAACACCTATCACTTATAATAGTGTCACTGCCAGCACAGCTGAACCCTCACGGTTATAACTTTTTTATTATTAATTCTATCATAAAGATAATTGTGATTTAGCATCAAAACTGTATAGATGATTACAATAAAATAACACTAATTAATAATTGAAAAAATATTAATTTAAATTACAATTGTACTTCCCAGTTCACACCAATATTTTTTAAAATATAAAACTTAATTTACCACGTTATCAAGATATTTAACAAGACAAGATATTTAACAAGATTGCCACCTAGAGATTCAACTCTAGATGGCAGGTGGACTAGGAAGCCATTTGGCTTATCGAGAGTCCAACCTATCTATCTAAGTATACCCCGCCCGTCTTAGGTATATGTCGATTTTATTTTTAAATTTATTAACACTACTAGCACCTACACAATCAGCTGATAATCTGTTCCATTCGTTTACTGTTCTTTGTGAAAATGAAAATGTTCTAATATCTAGTCTACACTGCTTCTTTGCTAATGTACCTCCATGTCCTCTAGTCCTTCTCTCTTCCTTCACTGTGAAAAAAATATTTCTGTCAATATTTTCATATCCATTCAATATTTTAAACACCTCAATCTGATCTCCTCTCAATCTTCTGGTTTCTAGTGTTGTTAAACCACATTCTTTTAGACGCATTTCATAACTAATATTCCTGAGTTTTGGTATCATTTTGGGTGCTCTCCTTTGTACTCTTTCTAGCATATCAATATCCTTCTTGCGGTATGGCCTCCATGCTTGTATACAATATTCTAAGTGAGGCCTAACTATTGTTTTATACAGCGGTATTATTAGTTCTTTTTCTTTGTACACTATATTTCGCCTAATTAATCCAAGAATTTGGTTTCCCTTCGCTGCTGCAATTCCACACTGCTCTGATACCTTCATGTCAGCACTAATAGTTAACCCTAAATCCTTTTCCTTTAAGGTAGTATTTAGTACAGTACCACCCATTGTATATTGTGCATCTTCATTCCCATGTCCTGTGTGAAGGCACTTACACTTTCCAAAATTAAACAGCATTTGCCACTTCTCAGGCCATTCTATCAACTTATTAAGATCATCTTGTAAATGCTGTCTATCTGCATCACTTTTAATTTTCCTAAACACTTTTGTGTCGTCCGCAAACTTCAACACCTTGCTTGTTATGTCATCATCCAAATCATTGATATATATTAAGAATAAAATAGGTCCCAGTACTGATCCCTGTGGTACTCCACTCAAAACCGATTTCCAGTTTGAAACCTCCCCATCAACTACTACTCTTTGTCTTCTATCAATAAGCCATTTTTCTATCCAGTTGATCATTCCATTTCCTATGCCATGGGCCTTTAGTTTAAGTAGTAGTCTTTGGTGTGGCACTTTGTCAAAGGCTTTTTTAAAATCTAAGTAGATTATATCTACTGGTGATCCCTCATCTACCCACTTTGTGACATCTTCCAAAAAACATAACATATTTTTTAAGCATGACCTCGCTTTTAAAAACCCATGTTGAGATGGGTTTATAGTACACAAGTACACATAACAAGCCCCATTATGTTTTTGCAACTGTTTTCAAGAACAGGTCAGTTTCTTCCTCTACCTCTAGCTCTGCCAGTGGTGAACCTATTTGGCCAGTGCCTATAACAGTAGATGCAGAAAGCGTATCGTCATCGTTAATCAGTCACGTCGTATATGTCACTTCTTGACGCTGTGGCTGCAGTTACTTAGTAGATTCGGCAATCGATGGCGATTCGCTTCGACTGTAACTTGATGTCCACTGCTTGCTCATTGTCGAATATTTCGAAAGAACACGTTCTCGAGTCAACGGCAATGCGACGTTGTCCACAAGTACAACCAACGTCGACGACGTCGACATGCTGTACGCTGAAAGTTGATCATCACGTTTTGATAGCTTCTTGATTGGTGACATGTTTCGTCAAATTCGATGTATTTCCCCCACTATCTTTGAGACGTTTCTAGCATAGCAGACAGTCTTTGTTGGACAAGTGCCAAATTAGCGATGAACGTTCGACATGTTGTCGTTCGTCTTGGTTGTGGGCGTCGTGTACGGCAAATGGTGGCGCCACCAAACAACAAAACAGTGCCACCAAATGGAACCCGGATAAACAAAGCCTCCGCATCGCGCTCGAATAATTATTTATATTAACAATATTATTATTAAACTAGTTTCATAAATACTAGTGCGTGTAATAAACACTCTATAAAAATGCTATTGGATGTGTGTTTTTGTACGCGTAACTGTAAGTAAAGTAGGGAGAAAGATGACATGGTAGTGCCACCAAGCGAGAGCGTCACGTACGATCCTTGGTTTGGATAACGAGGCTAAGCGAAGTCTGACCTAGGCTAAGATCGCTCACAGAAAACAGTTATTATACAAACTAACTCTACAATAAAGTTTTAGAAAACAATTCACATTTTATGTTATATCATCTTTAAACAAACACGCCTAAGTCAATTTAGGCTGCGAAGCGCTGTAGTGATAGCTCCCGTAAACAACGTCGTCATCAACAACGATGTTGCGTCTTCGCATCAACATCGTCGAATGGACTCGATGTCAAGTATCGAAATATCGAAGGTATCGAAGGTATCGTTAGGTATCGTAAGGTATCGTAGGTATCGAATGTATCGAATGTATCGAAGGTATCGAACAGTGGGCGTTCGATACCAAAAGTATCGAAGTATCGCGATACCACTAAATATCGATATCGAACTTTCGCAAGTATCGCGATACTTCGATATATCGAATATCGAACCAGCACTAATATGTATACAGATAGTGGTGTACGTTGTAGAATGATATGTATACAGAGAGTGGTGTACTTTGTAGAATGATATGTATACAGAGAGTGGTGTACTTTGTAGAATGATACGTATACAGAGAGTGGTGTACTTTGTAGAATGATACGTATACAGAGAGTGGTGTACTTTGTAGAATGATATGTATACAGAGAGTGGTGTACTTTGTAGAATGATATGTATACAGAGAGTGGTGTACTTTGCAGAATGACGAGTTTGTTGTGGAGTGTTGCATCAAGGCATCTCTGTCAAATGCGGGATATGTATTTGACCTATTAAGTTTTGCAAGAAATAGGGTAAGTGGCCTGCAGAATTGTTCAATAAAGTGTGTAATTTCTTGTAAATTATTTAGCACTGCTGTTTTATTCATGTAACACACGAAAAGGTGTACAGCAATTCTAAAACTGTTTCAGCCGTCACCCAAAAGTAGTTTGTGTGACATGCTTGGCAACACGTTCAGTCTTAAAAACATCTAAATAAACATTATACAATCCTAATATGGGTGAATAAGGTAATGTAGATTGAACATTATGAGAGATAAAAGTTATCAAAATCACCGGAATATTTCTTCTGTTTCAGTTGGAGAAGTCACAAAGTGTCAGCAATGGACATGGTGTTAATGGACATGGTGTCAATGGGTTTGACAGGTCAACACTTCTCACTAAGGTACATGTCTTCTCAGTGTGTCATGTCTCAGTCTGTTAGACTCTCATCTTTCAGTCTCTTTTCAAGGCCTTTCATACAGGCAAAATTTGAGACTGACTGAAGTTTGATTATAGGAATGCATGGGATTTGGAGATTAACTGAAGTGCAATTAATTTGAATGTCTAGATGTTGGAAATTGACTGATGTGTGGTTGATTGGAATGTATGGATGTTGGAAACTGACTGAAGTGTGGTTGATTGGAATGTATGGATGTTGGAAACTGACTGAAGTGTGGTTGATTGGAATATAAATTTATGGATGTTGGAAACTGACTGAAGTGTGGTTGATTGGAATATAAATTTATGGAAGTTGGAAACTGACTGAAGTGTGGTTGATTGGAATGTATGGATGTTGGAAACTGACTGAAGTGTGGTTGATTGGAATGTATGAGTGTTGGAAACTGACTGAAGTATGGTTGATTGGAATGTATGAGTGTTGGAAACTGACTGAAGTATGGTTGATTGGAATGTATGAGTGTTGGAAACTGACTGAAGTGTGGTTGATTGGAATGTATAGATGTTGGAAACTGACTGAAGTGTGGTTGATTGGAATGTATGGGTGTTGGAAACTGACTGAAATATGGTTGATTGGAATGTATGAGTGTTGGAAACTGACTGAAATATGGTTGATTGGAATGTATGAGTGTTGGAAACTGACTGAAGTGTGGTTGATTAGAATGTATAGATGTTGGAAACTGACTGAAATATGGTTGATTGGAATGTATGGGTGTTGGAAACTGACTGAAATATGGTTGATTGGAATGTATGGGTGTTGGAAACTGACTGAAATATGGTTGATTGGAATGTATGAGTGTTGGAAAATGACTGAAGTGTGGTTGATGGGAATGTATGAGTGTTGGAAACTGACTGAAGTGTGTTCTTGTGTTTTAGGTGTTGGAGACTCTTCACAAACTCAACACTTTCACCATCACCTTCGGAATTCAATACTTCACGTAAGTCAGCTTCGTCTTGTCACTGGTGTCATGGAGCCGCTGGTCCACAACAACACTGCCTAGTGCCTAGAAGTACTTGACGCACGCACGCACGCAAACACACACACACACACACACACACACACACACACACACACACACACACACACACACACAACTGTGTACCTTGTTGAGTGACACAGTGAACTGACTGTATCCGGCATGTTGTGTGTGTTGCAGGGAGGAAAGGTGGGAAGAGTTCAGGAAGGTTTCCCTCGTGCGGGAGAGTCTGTACTACCTCTCCGTGGGAGACATTTCTAAAGTTGTCTCTCTGTGGAGCAGGCACCCGGTAAAGTGAAAATAATACTTTGGAGTAGGCACACGGTAAAGTGAAAACAATACTTTGGAGTAGGCACCCGGTAATGTGAAATCAAAACTTTGGATCAGGCACCCAGTAATGTGAAATCAATATTTTGGAGCAGGCACCCAGTAAAGTGAAATCAATATTTTGGAGTAGGCACCCAGTAATGTGAAATCAATATTTTGGAGCAGGCACCCAGTAAAGTGAAATCAATATTTTAGAGCAGGCACCCAGTAAAGTGAAATCAATATTTTGGAGCAGGCACCCAGTAAAGTGAAATCAATATTTTGGAGCAGGCACCCAGTAAGGTGAAATCAATATTTTGGAGCAGGCACCCAGTAAAGTGAAATCAATACTTTGGAGTAGGCACCCGGTAATGAGGAATCAGTACTTTGATGCAGGCACTTGGTAAAGTGAAAACAATACTTTGGAGCAGGCACTTGGTAAAGTGAAATCAATACTTTGGAGCAGGACCCGGTAAAGTGAAATCATTATTTTGGAGTAGGCACCCTGTAAAGTGAAAACAATACTTTGGAGCAGGCACTTGATAAAGCAAAACCAATACTTTGGAATAGGCATCAGGTAATATGAAATCAATACTTTGGAGCAGGCACTTGGTAAAGTGAAATCAATACTTTGGAGTAGGCACCCTGTAAAGTGAAATCAATACTTTGGAGTAGGCACCCTGTAAAGTGAAATCAATACTTTGGAGTAGGCACCCTGTAAAGTGAAATCAATACTTTGGAGTAGGCACCCTGTAAAGTGAAATCAATACTTTGGAGTAGGCACCCTGTAAAGTGAAATCAATACTTTGGAGTAGGCACCCTGTAAAGTGAAATCAATACTTTGGAGTAGGCACCCTGTAAAGTGAAATCAATACTTTGGAGTAGGCACCCTGTAAAGTGAAATCAATACTTTGGAGTAGGCACCCTGTAAAGTGAAATCAATACTTTGGAGTAGGCACCCGGTAAAGTGAAAACAATACTTTGGAGCAGGCACCCGGTAAAGTGAAATCAGTACTTTGGAGTAGGCACCTGGTAAAGTGAAAACAATACTTTGGAGCAGGCACCCGGTAAAGTGAAATCAGTACTTTGGAGCAGGCACTTGGTAAAGTGAAAACAATACTTTGGAGCAGGCACTTGGTAAAGTGAAATCAATACTTTGGAGTAGGCACCCGGTAAAGTGAAAAAATACTTTGGAGCAGGCACTTGGTAAAGTGAAATCAATACTTTGACTACTATGTAATCATACTTTCTCCCGTAATCAAATAAGATATATGTGATAATGTGCTGTCTGTTACTGACAGGTGGCGTGTGATAATGTGCTGTGTCTGTCACTGACAGGTGGCGTGTGATAATGTGCTGTGTCTGTCACTGACAGGTGGCGTGTGATAATGTGCTGTGTCTGTCACTGACAGGTGGCGTGTGATAATGTGCTGTGTCTGTCACTGACAGGTGGCGTTTGATAATGTGCTGTGTCTGTCACTGACAGGTGGCGTGTGATAATGTGCTGTGTCTGTCACTGACAGGTGGCGTGTGATAATGTGCTATGTCTGTCACTGACAGGTGGCGTGTGATAATGTGCTGTCTGTCACTGACAGGTGGCGTTTGATAATGTGCTGTGTCTGTCACTGACAGGTGGCGTGTGATAATGTGCTGTCTGTCACTGACAGGTGGCCTGTGATGTGAGTGTGAGCAGTGACTTCGTGGAGGAGATCCTGGCCAACATCTCAGTGGAAATACCAAGTAAAGAGTTGACCAGCTGGCTGACATCTCACCTCACCCCCTTCATTGTCCGGCAGTGTCCAGCAGCTCTGGTCAGTCACTAGGTCTTCTTCTTGTCTATACAGTGCTTCCTTTTCCTCAGTTAAAACTTATGATATTGGGGGTTTGACACTCATAATAGTCTTATCCCAAGATCTATGGCTGATGTGTTGAAACAGCGTACTTTTCACAAAGTTATGCTCCAAAGTAAGTTAAATTCTTACAAAATAACCAAAATGTTGAGCCATCAATAATATATTCCATACGAAAGGATTAGTGTGAAATGTTTAAGTACATTAAAGTGATGACTGCATTTGTTGCAGGTCACATTTGTGTCGTGGATAGAGCAGAGAGCTCGCAACCTCGAGATACTCGAAAAGGTCTGTTGCTTCTCTTGAGATATTTACATCTGAACATAGTTGTAATAATAAGAACACTTTTAGAGCGCCTTGGTCACATGATCACATGTTACAGGATGATTGGCCCCACAATGCATTGTGATCACATGTTACAGGATGATTGGCCCCACAATGCATTGTGATCACATGTTACAGGATTATTGGCCCCACAATGCATTGTGATCACATGTTACAGGATTATTGGCCCCACAATGCTCTGTGATCATGTGTTACAGGGTGATTGGCCCCACAATGCATTGTGATCACATGTTACAGGATTATTGGCCCCACAATGCACTGTGATCACGTGTTACAGGGTGATTGGCCCCACAATGCACTGTGATCACATGTTTCAGGGTGATTGCCCCCACAATGCACTGTGATCACAAGCTTCAGGGTTATTGGCCCCACAATGCACTGTGATCACATGTTACAGGGTGATTGCCCCACAATGCACTGTGATCACAAGCTTCAGGGTTATTGCCCCCACAATGCACTGTGATCACATGTTACAGGATGATTGGTCCCACAATGTATTGTGATCACATGTTACAGGATGATTGCTCCCACAATGTACTGTGATCACATGTTACAGGATGATTGGTTCCACAATGCACTGTGATCACATGTTACAGGATGATTAGTCCCACAATGCACTGTGATCACGTGTTACAGGATGATTGTCCCCACAATGCACTGTGATCACGTGTTACAGGATGATTGTCCCCACAATGCACTGTGATCACGTGTTACAGGATGATTGGCCCCACAATGCACTGTGATCACATGTTACAGGATGATTGGTCCCACAATGCATTGTGATCACATGTTACAGGATGATTGCTCCCTCTGTGATCACATGTTACAGATGATTGGCCCCACAATGCACTGTGATCACATGTTACAGGATGATTGGTCCCACAATGCACTGTGATCACATGTTACAGGATGATTGGTCCCACAATGCACTGTGATCACATGTTACAGGATGATTGGCCCCACAATGCATTGTGATCACATGTTACAGGATGATTGGCCCCACAATGCACTGTGATCACGTGTTACAGGATGATTGGCCCCACAATGCACTGTGATCACATGTTACAGGATGATTGGCCCCACAATGCTCTGTGATCACATGTTACAGGGTGATTGGCCCCACAATGCATTGTGATCACATGTTACAGGATGATTAGTCCCACAATGCACTGTGATCACATGTTACAGGATGATTGGTCCCACAATGCACTGTGATCACATGTTACAGAGTGATTGGCCCCACAATGCACTGTGATCACATGTTACAGGGTGATTGGCCCCACAATGCACTGTGATCACATGTTACAGGGTGATTGGCCACACAATGCACTGTGATCACATGTTACAGGGTGATTGGCCCCACAATGCACTGTGATCACGTGTTACAGGGTGATTGGCCCCCACAATGCACTGTGATCACATGTTACAGGATGATTGGCCCCACAATGCACTGTGATCACATGTTACAGGATGATTGGTCCCACAATGCACTGTGATCACATGTTACAGGATGATTGGTCCCACAATGCATTGTGATCACATGTTACAGGATGATTGGTCCCACAATGCATTGTGATCACATGTTACAGGATGATTGGTCCCACAATGCATTGTGATCACATGTTACAGGATGATTGGTCCCACAATGCATTGTGATCACATGTTACAGGATGATTGGTCCCACAATGCATTGTGATCACATGTTACAGGATGATTGGTCCCACAATGCATTGTGATCACATGTCATGTTACAGGATGATTGGTCCCACAATGCATTGTGATCACATGTTACAGGGTGATTGGCCCCACAATGCACTGTGATCACGTGTTACAGGGTGATTGGCCCCACAATGTACTGTGATCACATGTTACAGGATGATTGGTCCCACAATGCATTGTGATCACATGTTACAGGGTGATTGGTCCCACAATGTACTGTGATCACATGTTACAGGATGATTGGCCCCACAATGCATTGTGATCACATGTTACAGAGTGATTGGCTCCACAATGCACTGTGATCACATGTTACAGGGTGATTGGTCCCACAATGCACTGTGATCACATGTTACATGATGATTGGCCCCACAATGCACTGTGATCACATGTTACAGGATGATTGGCCCCACAATGCACTGTGATCACATGTTACAGGATGATTGGCCCCACAATGCACTGTGATCACGTGTTACAGGGTGATTGGCCCCACAATGTACTGTGATCACATGTTACAGGATGATTGGTCCCACAATGCATTGTGATCACATGTTACAGGGTGATTGGTCCCACAATGTACTGTGATCACATGTTACAGGATGATTGGCCCCACAATGCATTGTGATCACATGTTACAGAGTGATTGGCTCCACAATGCACTGTGATCACATGTTACAGGGTGATTGGTCCCACAATGCACTGTGATCACATGTTACAGATGATTGGCCCCACAATGCACTGTGATCACATGTTACAGGATGATTGGCCCCACAATGCACTGTGATCACATGTTACAGGATGATTGGCCCCACAATGCCCTGCACTTGTGTGACCTGCCCATTTGGCAGCAGCTGACATCTGGAGACTCTGACCTGCTCACTGCTTCAGAGATCCTCAAGGAGCAGGTAAGCCTAGCTAGCAGTTACATTCACTCTGTCTCTCTCTCTGTAGTGTCTTCAAGCAGCCAGGTGCAAGAGGAATATACCATATTCGTTCTATTAAACATACATGCTAATTAATGTATGCTCTTTTTCAGTGGAATCTTTATAGGGTGAATCGTTTGGAATGTTGCACACAATAATGCGTATCAAATATAATCATTTTACGTTCGCCAGAGGTGTTTGACTTGCGTGTAATAAGCAGTAAGTGTAGTCATTGTGACTAATCATCTGTGTGTATAAGAGAGACTGTTGTAATAAGCAGTAAGTGTAGTCATTGTGACTAATCATCTGTGTGTCTAAGAGAGACTGTTGTAATAAGCAGTAAGTGTAGTCATTGTGACTAATCATCTGTGTGTCTAAGAGACTGTTGTAATAAGTAGTAAGTGTAGTCATTGTGACTAATCATCTGTGTGTCTAAGAGAGACTATTGTAATAAACAGTAAGTGTAGTCATTGTGACTAATCATATGTGTGTCAAAGACAGACTGTTGTAATAAGCAGTAAGTGTAGTCATTGTGACTAATCATCTGTGTGTCTAAGAGAGACTGTTGTAATAAACAGTAAGTGTAGTCATTGTGACTAATCATGAGTGTGTGTCTAAGAGAGAGACTGTTGTAATAAACAGTAAGTGTAGTCATTGTGACTAATCATGAGTGTGTGTCTAAGAGAGAGACTGTTGTAATAAACAGTAAGTTTGTGACTAATCATCTGTGTCTAAGAGAGAGACTGGTGCTTGCAGTTGGATGACACAAGTGGAGCCTTTGAGAGACTGGATGCTCTTGTGCTACATCTGCGCCAGTTTATTCACTTCACCAGTAAATACAACTGCCAACTTTCATTCGCTGAGTACCTGCAGGTAAGAGTGGACACTCATCGTGATTCACTGCAGCCAACATAATGTTGTGATGCCGTGATCACATTCACATTAGAGTTTAAAGATGTGGTCCAAGTTTTAGTGTGTTTTGTCAGTTTTTGCCAAGGACAATGTAAATTATGTTTTACAGACATTACCTATGATAGGAAAATGGAAACGGCGACACTGTACTCAGTCATCATACTAATGATGACTGATGTAATTATCAGATCATTACCCAATTACATAATTAATTACTTTCAATAATCTGACTGCTAACAAGTCAGCACCAATCATCTGATTGCCAGACTAGCTGATAGAGAAAGAAATCGTCTTGATATTGAATGCTTGCTGTGATGTTTGGTAGGAGACCACAGAGACCCTGGTGTACAGGATGCTGGATCGCATTGTAGCCACAGAACTCATCCCAGACTTCATTGCAAACACCATCCAACCATACATGGCTGAACACAGCCTGGATGGAGACAGGATACTCTACGAGTATGTCAAGGTATGTTAGATATGGCCTAGACAGGATACTCTACAAGTATGTCAAGGTATGTCAGATATGGCCTAGACAGGATACCATACAAGTATGTCAAGGTATGTCAGATATGGCCTAGACAGGATACTTTACAAGTATGTCAAGGTATGTCAAATATGGCCTAGACAGGATACTCTACGAGTATGTCAATGTATGTCAGATATGGCCTAGACAGGATACTCTACGAGTATGTCAAGGTATGTTAGATATGGCCTAGACAGGATACTGTATGAGTATGTCAAGGTATGTTAGATATGGCCTAGACAGGATACTGTACAAGTATGTCAAGGTATGTCAGATATGGCCTAGACAGGATACTCTACAAGTATGTAAAGGTATGTAAGATATGGCCTAGACAGGATACTCTACAAGTATGTCAAGGTATGTCAGATATGACCTAGACAGGATACTCTACAAGTATGTCAAGGTATGTCAGATATGACCTAGACAGGATATTCTACAAGTATGTCAAGGTATGTCAGATATGGCCTAGACAGGATACTCTACAACTATGTCAAGGTATGTCAGATATGACCTAGACAGGATACTCTACAACTATGTCAAGGTATGTCATATATGACCTAGACAGGATACTCTACAAGTATGTCAAGGTATGTCAGATATGGCCTAGACAGGATACTTTACAAGTATGTCAAGGTATGTCAGATATGGCCTAGACAGGATACTCTACGAGTATGTCAATGTATGTCAGATATGGCCTAGACAGGATACTCTACGAGTATGTCAATGTATGTCAGATATGGCCTAGACAGGATACTCTACGAGTATGTCAAGGTATGTTAGATATGGCCTAGACAGGATACTGTATGAGTATGTCAAGGTATGTCAGATATGGCCTAGACAGGATACTCTACGAGTATGTCAAGGTATGTTAGATATGGCCTAGACAGGATACTGTATGAGTATGTCAAGGTATGTTAGATATGGCCTAGACAGGATACTGTATGAGTATGTCAAGGTATGTTAGATATGGCCTAGACAGGATACTGTATGAGTATGTCAAGGTATGTTAGATATGGCCTAGACAGGATACTGTATGAGTATGTCAAGGTATGTTAGATATGGCCTAGACAGGATACTCTACAAGTATGTCAAGGTATGTCAGATATGGCCTAGACAGGATACCATACAAGTATGTCAAGGTATGTCAGATATGGCCTAGACAGGATACTTTACAAGTATGTCAAGGTATGTCAAATATGGCCTAGACAGGATACTCTACGAGTATGTCAATGTATGTCAGATATGGCCTAGACAGGATACTGTATGAGTATGTCAAGGTATGTTAGATATGGCCTAGACAGGATACTGTATGAGTATGTCAAGGTATGTTAGATATGGCCTAGACAGGATACTGTATGAGTATGTCAAGGTATGTTAGATATGGCCTAGACAGGATACTCTACAAGTATGTAAAGGTATGTAAGATATGGCCTAGACAGGATACTCTACAAGTATGTCAAGGTATGTCAGATATGACCTAGACAGGATACTCTACAACTATGTCAAGGTATGTCAGATATGACCTAGACAGGATACTCTACAACTATGTCAAGGTATGTCATATATGACCTAGACAGGATACTCTACAAGTATGTCAAGGTATGTCAGATATGGCCTAGACATGATACTCTACAAGTATGTCAAGGTATGTCAGATATGGCCTAGACAGGATACTCTACAACTATGTCAAGGTATGTCAGATATGGCCTAGACAGGATACTCTACAAGTATGTCAAGGTATGTCAGATATGACCTAGACAGGATACTCTACAACTATGTCAAGGTATGTTAGATATGGCCTAGACAGGATACTCTACAACTATGTCAAGGTATGTCAGATATGGCCTAGACAGGATACTCTACGAGTATGTCAAGGTATGTCAGATATGGCCTAGACAGGATACTCTACGAGTATGTCAAGGTATGTTAGATATGGCCTAGACAGGATACTCTACAAGTATGTCAAGGTATGTCAGATATGGCCTAGACAGGATACTCTACGAGTATGTCAAGGTATGTTAGATATGGCCTAGACAGGATACTCTACAAGTATGTCAAGGTATGTTAGATATGGCCTAGACAGGATACTCTACAAGTATGTCAAGGTATGTCAGATATGACCTAGACAGGATACTCTACAAGTATGTCAAGGTATGTCAGATATGGCCTAGACAGGATACTCTACAACTATGTCAAGGTATGTCAGATATGACCTAGACAGGATACTCTACAACTATGTCAAGGTATGTCATATATGACCTAGACAGGATACTCTACAAGTATGTCAAGGTATGTCAGATATGGCCTAGACATGATACTCTACAAGTATGTCAAGGTATGTCAGATATGGCCTAGACATGATACTCTACAAGTATGTCAAGGTATGTCAGATATGACCTAGACAGAATACTCTACAAGTATGTCAAGGTATGTCAGATATGACCTAGACAGGATACTCTACAACTATGTCAAGGTATGTTAGATATGGCCTAGACAGGATACTCTACAACTATGTCAAGGTATGTCAGATATGGCCTAGACAGGATACTCTACAAGTATGTCAAGGTATGTCAGATATGGCCTAGACAGGATACTCTACAAGTATGTCAAGGTATGTCAGATATGACCTAGACAGGATACTCTACAACTATGTCAAGGTATGTTAGATATGGCCTAGACAGGATACTCTACAACTATGTCAAGGTATGTCAGATATGGCCTAGACAGGATACTCTACAAGTATGTCAAGGTATGTCAGATATGGCCTAGACAGGATACTCTACGAGTATGTCAAGGTATGTTAGATATGGCCTAGACAGGATACTCTACAAGTATGTCAAGGTATGTCAGATATGGCCTAGACAGGATACTCTACAAGTATGTCAAGGTATGTCAGATATGGCCTAGACAGGATACTCTACGAGTATGTCAAGGTATGTTAGATATGGCCTAGACAGGATACTCTACAAGTATGTCAAGGTATGTCAGATATGACCTAGACAGGATACTCTACAAGTATGTCAAGGTATGTCTAAGTGTAGAGCTGTCTTGTAGAGTCTGTCTGACTGTTATCATGTAGAGTCTGAGTGTAGAGCTGTCTTGTAGAGTCTGTCTGACTTTTGTCATATAGAGTCTGAGTGTAGAGCTGTCTTGTAGAGTCTGTCTGACTGTTGTCATATAGAGTGTGAGTGTAGAGCTGTCTTGTAGAGTCTGACTGACTGTTGTCATGTAGAGTCTGACTGACTGTTGTCATGTAGAGTCTAAGTGTAGAGCTGTCTTGTAGAGTCTGTCTGACTGTTGTCATGTAGAGTCTGACTGTTGTCATGTAGAGTCTGAGTGTAGAGCTGTCTTGTAGAGTCTGTCTGACTGTTATCATGTAGAGTCTGATTGTAGAGCTGTCTTGTAGAGTCTGTCTGACTGTTATCATGTAGAGTCTGATTGTAGAGCTGACTTGTAGAGTCTCTCTGACTGTTGTCATGTAGAGTCTGAGTGTAGAGCTGTCTTGTAGAGTCTGAGTGTAGAGCTGTCTTGTAGAGTCTGTCTGACTGTTATCATGTAGAGTCTGAGTGTAGAGCTGTCTTGTAGAGTCTGTCTGACTGTTATCATGTAGAGTCTGAGTGTAGAGCTGTCTTGTAGAGTCTGTCTGACTGTTATCATGTAGAGTCTAAGTGTAGAGCTGTCTTGTAGAGTCTGTCTGACTTTTGTCATATAGAGTCTGAGTGTAGAGCTGTCTTGTAGAGTCTGTCTGACTGTTGTCATATAGAGTGTGAGTGTAGAGCTGTCTTGTAGAGTCTGTCTGACTTTTGTCATGTAGAGTCTAAGTGTAGAGCTGTCTTGTAGAGTCTGTCTGACTTTTGTCATATAGAGTCTGAGTGTAGAGCTGTCTTGTAGAGTCTGTCTGACTGTTGTCATATAGAGTGTGAGTGTAGAGCTGTCTTGTAGAGTCTGACTGACTGTTGTCATGTAGAGTCTAAGTGTAGAGCTGTCTTGTAGAGTCTGTCTGACTGTTGTCATGTAGAGTCTGAGTGTAGAGCTGACTTGTAGAGTCTGACTGTTGTCATGTAGAGTCTGAGTGTAGAGCTGTCTTGTAGAGTCTGTCTGACTGTTATCATGTAGAGTCTGATTGTAGAGCTGACTTGTAGAGTCTCTCTGACTGTTGTCATGTAGAGTCTGAGTGTAGAGCTGTCTTGTAGAGTCTGTCTGACTGTTGTCATGTAGAGTCTGAGTGTAGAGCTGTCTTGTAGAGTCTGTCTGACTGTTATCATGTAGAGTCTGAGTGTAGAGCTGTCTTGTAGAGTCTGTCTGACTGTTGTCATGTAGAGTCTGATTGTAGAGCTGTCTTGTAGAGTCTGTCTGACTGTTGTCATGTAGAGTCTGAGTGTAGAGCTGACTTGTAGAGTCTGACTGTTGTCATGTAGAGTCTGAGTGTAGAGCTGTCTTGTAGAGTCTGTCTGACTGTTATCATGTAGAGTCTGATTGTAGAGCTGACTTGTAGAGTCTCTCTGACTGTTGTCATGTAGAGTCTGAGTGTAGAGCTGTCTTGTAGAGTCTGTCTGACTGTTGTCATGTAGAGTCTGAGTGTAGAGCTGTCTTGTAGAGTCTGTCTGACTGTTATCATGTAGAGTCTGAGTGTAGAGCTGTCTTGTAGAGTCTGTCTGACTGTTGTCATGTAGAGTCTGAGTGTAGAGCTGACTTGTAGAGTCTGACTGTTGTCATGTAGAGTCTGAGTGTAGAGCTGTCTTGTAGAGTCTGTCTGACTGTTATCATGTAGAGTCTGATTGTAGAGCTGACTTGTAGAGTCTCTCTGACTGTTGTCATGTAGAGTCTGAGTGTAGAGCTGTCTTGTAGAGTCTGTCTGACTGTTGTCATGTAGAGTCTGAGTGTAGAGCTGTCTTGTAGAGTCTGTCTGACTGTTATCATGTAGAGTCTGAGTGTAGAGCTGTCTTGTAGAGTCTGTCTGACTGTTGTCATGTAGAGTCTGAGTGTAGAGCTGTCTTGTAGAGTCTCTCTGACTGTTATCATGTAGAGTCTGAGTGTAGAGCTGACTTGTAGAGTCTCTCTGACTGTTGTCATGTAGAGTCTGAGTGTAGAGCTGTCTTGTAGAGTCTGACGGAGTGGTCCTTCAAGGTGTCCCAGCGGGTGGAGGAGTCGGCCTGGGATGACAAGGCCATCTGCATCATCGGCTGCATCCAGAACAACAATGTACGTCTCCTAGTCATATGTCATCTGTTACACCAGAGTTCTCAAATGACATGCAATTATCTTAAATTACACCATTGTAGCTATGGGTAAAACCATTACAGAATTTAATTTGTCATGCAGTGATTTTAAAATATGTCGGTGTACTTTAAATTCAGCTGTCTGACCTTTAGAAGATGACATTTCTGGCTGTTGGATGATTCACCAGACAGAACCAGTTCATTGTAGAAACTCGGGAGATGTGATGTCTCAGTTGGTCACTGTAGAGATGTGATGTCACAGTTGGTCACTGTAGAGATGTGATGTCACAGTTGGTCACTGTAGAGATTTGATGTCACAGTTGGTCACTGTAGAGATGTGATGTCACAGTTGGTCACTGTAGAGATGTGATGTCACAGTTGGTCACTGTAGACATGTGATGTCACAGTTGGTCACTGTAGAGATGTGATGTCACTGTAGAGATGTCATGTCACAGTTGGTCACTAGAGATGTTGGATGTTTCTAGTACAAGATAGATGCCATCTTGGATGTGATTCTGAAGGCCTATATTCCCTGGAGCAGTGATATGGAGGACCTCGTCAGTGAAGGCCTGACACTGAAACACCCAAGGTCAGCACCAGCTCTGCATCGATATTAATACACCAGTGGTGGGGCAGTGACAGTGTCTCCTCCCTCAGTCAGTGTCTCCTCCCTCAGTCAGTGTCTCCTTCCTCAGTCAGTGTCTCCTCCCTCAGTCAGTGTCTCCTCCCTCAGTCAGTGTCTCCTCCCTCAGTCAGTGTCTCCTCCCTCAGTCAGTGTCTCCTCCCTCAGTCAGTGTCTCCTCCCTCAGTCAGTGTCTCCTCCCTCAGACAGTGTCTCCTCCCTCAGTCAGTGTCTCCTCCCTCAGTCAGTGTCTCCTCCCTCAGTCAGTGTCTCCTCCCTCAGTCAGTGTCTCCTCCCTCAGTCAGTGTCTCCTCCCTCAGTCAGTGTCTCCTCCCTCAGTCAGTGTCTCCTCCCTCAGTCAGTGTCTCCTCCCTCAGTCAGTGTCTCCTCCCTCAGTCAGTGTCTCCTCCCTCAGTCAGTGTCTCCTCCCTCAGTCAGTGTCTCCTCCCTCAGACAGTGTCTCCTCCCTCAGTCAGTGTCTCCTCCCTCAGTCAGTGTCTCCTCCCTCAGTCAGTGTCTCCTCCCCCAGTCAGTGTCTCCTCCCTCAGTCAGTGTCTCCTCCCTCAGTCAGTGTCTCCTCCCTCAGACAGTGTCTCCTCCCTCAGACAGTGTCTCCTCCCTCAGTCAGTGTCTCCTCCCTCAGACAGTGTCTCCTCCCTCAGACAGTGTCTCCTCCCTCAGTCAGTGTCTCCTCCCTCAGTCAGTGTCTCCTCCCTCAGTCAGTGTCTAGTCACTCAGTCAGTTTCTCCCCCCTCAGTCAGTGTCTCCTCCCTCAGTCAATGTCTCCTCTCTCAGTCAGTGTGTCCTCCCTCAGTCAGTGTCTCCTCCCTCAGTCAGTGTCTCCTCCATCAGTCAGTGTCTCCTCCCTCAGTCAGTGTCTCCTCCATCAGTCAGTGTCTCCTCCCTCAGTCAGTGTCTCCTCCCTCAGTCAGTGTCTCCTCCCTCAGTCAGTGTCTCCTCCCCCAGTCAGTGTCTTGTCCCCCAGTCAGTGTCTCCTCCCTCAGTCAGTGTCTCCTCCCTCAGTCAGTGTCTCCTCCCTCAGTCAGTGTCTCCTCCCTCAGTCAGTGTCTCCTCCCCCAGTCAGTGTCTCCTCCCTCAGTCAGTGTCTCCTCCCTCAGTCAGTGTCTCCTCCCTCAGACAGTGTCTCCTCCCTCAGACAGTGTCTCCTCCCTCAGTCAGTGTCTCCTCCCTCAGACAGTGTCTCCTCCCTCAGACAGTGTCTCCTCCCTCAGTCAGTGTCTCCTCCCTCAGTCAGTGTCTCCTCCCTCAGTCAGTGTCTAGTCACTCAGTCAGTTTCTCCCCCCTCAGTCAGTGTCTCCTCCCTCAGTCAATGTCTCCTCTCTCAGTCAGTGTGTCCTCCCTCAGTCAGTGTCTCCTCCCTCAGTCAGTGTCTCCTCCATCAGTCAGTGTCTCCTCCCTCAGTCAGTGTCTCCTCCATCAGTCAGTGTCTCCTCCCTCAGTCAGTGTCTCCTCCCTCAGTCAGTGTCTCCTCCCTCAGTCAGTGTATCCTCCCCCAGTCAGTGTCTTGTCCCCCAGTCAGTGTCTCCTCCCTCAGTCAGTGTCTCCTCCCTCAGTCAGTGTCTCCTCTCTCAGTCAGTGTGTCCTCCCTCAGTCAGTGTCTCCTCCATCAGTCAGTGTGTCCTCCCTCAGTCAGTGTGTCCTCCCTCAGTCAGTGTCTCCTCCCTCAGTCAGTGTCTCCTCTCTCAGTCAGTGTGTCCTCCCTCAGTCAGTGTCTCCTCCATCAGTCAGTGTGTCCTCCCTCAGTCAGTGTCTCCTCCCTCAGTCAGTGTCTCCTCCCTCAGTCAGTGTCTCCTCTCTCAGTCAGTGTGTCCTCCCTCAGTCAGTGTCTCCTCCCTCAGTCAGTATGACAATACTCATATTTTATATGATGAATACATGCTTAAGCACTCATCCAGAAGGTGTAGAACTATCACATCCAAAACAAATAGGAAGCGTTTGTCATTCATTACCATGTCTGTACTCCTCAGTGACACACACCTCTGACACTGCCATGAGAGACACGTCACAGTTATTATCTGTGTTGTTTTTTGTGTTGCGACGACCACAATTATAATTATTATAAAATAGATTAGGATTTTTGTTTTATCATGATTAAGGTCTAGATACTGTTTTAATAATGTATTTATATGCATTTTCCTACTATTTTATTTATATATTTTTGAGTGCTGCAAATAAATTTCACTTTCGAGATAATAAAGTTTTATTGTATGGTCATCTCTTTATAGGTAAATGTGTCTACTTGGAACACTGGCCCCTGATACACCAACTGGTGATGCCTTTAGAATATGTAGAGTTATTTACTTTTGTGTAATTTTGTATATTGTGTATATCTTTAACCTGTCAGTAACACAATTTAAACCAGGCGTACTGAACGTCTGAAGAGTGAGTGCATCACTGTGGACAAGTTCACATGACAATTGGTGTTGTCCTAGTGATGAGTGGTGTCTGTTGGTGTTGTCCTAGTGATGAGTGCTGTCTGTTGGTGTTGTTCTAGTGATGAGTGGTGTCTGTTGGTGTTGTCCTAGTGATGAGTGGTGTCTGTTGGTGTTGTTCTAGTGATGAGTGGTGTCTGTTGGTGTTGTCCTAGTGGTGAGTGGTGTCTGTTGGTGTTGTTCTAGTGATGAGTGGTGTCTGTTGGTGTTGTCCTAGTGATGAGTGGTGTCTGTTGGTGTTGTTCTAGTGATGAGTGGTGTCTGTTGGTGTTGTCCTAGTGATGAGTGGTGTCTGTTGGTGTTGTTCTAGTGATGAGTGGTGTCTGTTGGTGTTGTCCTAGTGATGAGTGGTGTCTGTTGGTGTTGTCCTAGTGATGAGTGGTGTCTGTTGGTGTTGTCCTAGTGATGAGTGGTGTCTGTTGGTGTTGTCCTAGTGATGAGTGGTGTCTGTTGGTGTTGTCCTAGTGATGAGTGGTGTCTGTTGGTGTTGTCCTAGTGATGAGTGGTGTCTGTTGGTGTTGTCCTAGTGATGAGTGGTGTCTGTTGGTGTTGTCCTAGTGGTGAGTGGTGTCTGTTGGTGTTGTCCTAGTGATGAGTGGTGTCTGTTGGTGTTGTTCTAGTGATGAGTGGTGTCTGTTGTGTAGCTGCATTTTTATTTGCTAGTTTTCAAGATGAGTTTGTAGGAAGAACATTTATTACATCTTTGTGATAGTGATGTTGTTATTAACCCTAGTGGTAAAAGTGGTTCTGTTTGTTTCCAGTGATAGTGTTTCTGTTGGGTTGCCTATTTGGAGAGTGGTGTCGTTGGTGTGCCTGGGAAATGATGCTCATCACCTACGACCTCAACCACTACAACGTGTCAGAAACATCTAATGCACAGGTACTTTTAATTTTTTTGTTGAAAAATGTGTATATGACATATACAACAATTTAATATTATTTTTGTTATGTAGTTTAATAAAAGCTGGCCATTGTGACATGGTGTTTGAAACCAGACTAGTAACAACTACTTATGTTACAAGGATTTTAATTTTTATCTGATAGCAAGTGGGGTTTTATGCCCCATATACAACAATTTAATATTATTTTGTTATGTAGAGTTCCCTAGCTATACATTGTAGACAGGTGTTTGTGTCAGACTAGTCCCCCTAGTCTATACAGTTGTCAGACAGGTGTCATTGACAGAGCCCCTAGCCTATACACCGTTGTCAGACAGGTGTCATTGTGTCAGATAGAGTCCCCCTAGTCTATACAGTTGTCAGACAGGTGTCATTGTGTCATTGACATAGTCCCCCTAGTATATACAGTTGTCAGACAGGTGTCATTGACAGAGTCCCCTAGTCTATACAGGTGTCATTGACAGAGTCCCCCTAGTCTATACACTGTTGTCAGACAGGTGTCATTGTGTCATTGACAGAGTCCCCCTAGTCTATACACCATTGTCAGACAGGTGTCATTGTGTCATTGATAGTCCCCCTAGTCTATACAGTTGTCAGACAGGTGTCATTGTGTCATTGACAGTCCCCCTAGTCTATACAGTTGTCAAACAGGTGTCATTGTGTCATTGACAGAGTCCCCCTAGTCTATACAGTTGTCAGACAGGTGTCATTGTGTCATTGACAGTCCTCCTAGTCTATACAGTTGTCAAACAGGTATCATTGTGTCATTGACAGAGTCCCCCTAGTCTATACAGTTGTCAAACAGGTGTCATTGTGTCATTGACAGAGTCCCCCTAGTCTATACAGTTGTCAAACAGGTGTCATTGTGTCATTGACAGAGTCCCCCTAGTCTATACAGTTGTCAGACAGGTGTCATTGTGTCATTGACAGAGTCCCCCTAGTCTATACAGTTGTCAAACAGGTGTCATTGTGTCATTGACAGTCCTCCTAGTCTATACAGTTGTCAAACAGGTGTCATTGTGTCATTGACAGAGTCCCCCTAGTCTATACAGGTGTCAGACAGGTGTCATTGTGTCATTGACAGAGTCCCCCTAGTCTATACAGTTGTCAGACAGGTGTCATTGTGTCATTGACAGAGTCCCCCTAGTCTATACAGTTGTCAGACAGGTGTCATTGTGTCATTGACAGTCCCCCTAGTCTATACAGTTGTCAGACAGGTGTCATTGTGTCATTGACAGAGTCCCCCTAGTCTATACAGTTGTCAGACAGGTGTCATTGTGTCATTGACAGTCCCCCTAGTCTATACAGTTGTCAGACAGGTGTCATTGTGTCACTGACAGTCCCCCTAGTCTATACAGGTGTCAGACAGGTGTCATTGTGTCATTGACAGTCCTCCTAGTCTATACAGTTGTCAGACAGGTGTCATTGTGTCACTGACAGAGTCCCCCTAGTCTATACAGTTGTCAGACAGGTATCATTGTGTCATTGACAGAGTCCCCCTAGTCTATACAGTTGTCAGACAGGTGTCATTGTGTCATTGACAGTCCCCCTAGTCTATACAGTTGTCAGACAGGTGTCATTGTGTCATTGACAGTCCTCCTAGTCTATACAGGTGTCAGACAGGTGTCATTGTGTCACTGACAGAGACTGGTGCAGTACATTGTGAACAAGGACCGAGTGACGGCAGTGTCAGACGCGCTTGAAGTGGTGAAGGCGTACAGTGAGATGACTGAGGACACTGTCTACCTCACCCGACTCACCTACCTCATTGACCATGGGAGGGTAGGTCACCAATCACTGCTGTCACATCACAGTAATAAAGTACTTATTTAGTGCCCGATCAATTACAAATTGCTTTTGGGCGCTTTACAAACATATGTACATAAAACAACATACTAAAAATAAACAGGTAAAATGTACCTAAAATACAGTGTCTAAAACATTCTAAGATAAAATTATAGATAATTAAGAATGCAAATTAACAGTGATGTACTTTTCATATATTAATTTAAACCTGATCAATTGAAACACAAAATCTTGAACTGCAAGCATGAATGAGATTCAGTATAAAATATTAATTCAGGCATAAATTTGATGTGAAATTGCTGGGATGTGCTCCTACAGTGCTTATATTTTGAGTACCCTTTTCAAAATTTTGCTTCCGTCCATCCTTCCGTCTGTCTGTCTGTCAGGCCCTTGACTGTTGTGTCTGTCTGTCAGGCCCGTGACTGTTGTGTCTGTCTGTCTGTCTGTCTGCAGCAGGAGGAGAGTCTGACACTGCTGAAGAGTCTGCCGCCAGTGCTACAGGTCAAGTGTGGCAAACAACTGGTCATTGGCACAAGCCTACTGATTCACAATGACTACATTGTCTTCAACCAACAGGTCTGTCCACAGACGCACACAGACGCACACAGACGCACACAGACGCACACACACGCACACACACGCACACAGACGCACACAGAGCACACAGACGCACACAGACGCACACAGACGCACACAGACGCCCACAGACGCCCACAGACGCCCACAGACGCAGGAGTTGGTGTAAACACTAGACAGCTTAAAGGCCATATTTTGCCCACCCATAAAAATTATAATAAGTGTAAAATATGCATGTACTTATGTATTACGCAATATACCAATAACTCAGAAATCCCAAGTTTGATAAAAACATTTTTTAAATTGACATTATACAGGGCTTGGAAAAGTCTGTTTTCGGGAAATGCATGAGGGGCAAAATTGTGTAGTCAGTTGTGGAAAATGTTGCCGACATTTGTGACAATCGCCAGTGTCTCAGCATTATTGACACGATACCGTGCGACTGGGGCAGCATCGGGAGCCTCCGCCTCTGGCAAATTTATAATCTGTTTTATATAGTTTCTAAGTTATTTAAATATTTATCCCAGGACATGGCCTTTATGGTGAGCAATTGTAGGTTCACATGTATGTGTGTATATGGTGTGTGTGTGTGTGTGTGTGTGTGTAGTGTGTGAATACCTTACATTCTAAAAACTAAATTAACTAGTTAATATAGTTTTGGTGTTATGTTAAAATATAATGTATGTATGTAAAATATGTTTGTTACGTGAGGTGATCAGTATTTGGCATGAGGTCATCTGTGTTGCAGGAGACAAATAGGAAAAGACTGTTACACACAAGTAGTTCCTGTGACATCCTCCAACACCTGCTCACGCTTGACTTGGGTGGGTGAACTTTCCAACACAACACCAACTCATGCTGTGCAGCACTCACTGGGGTTAATTGTGTTGTAGGACTACAAAAAAGTAGTTGTATTATGTTCATTTTATTTCACAACTACTACTCTTAGGTTTAATCAATTAAATACACCCCAAGCACTGTATAGCAGACTTGTCTACTTACAGCAACATATATACACAAATAACATGTCAAACTGAAAATCTGTCATTTCATGTAATGACTGATATTTTTAGGCATTTTGTGAAATTACTGTTTCACGCTTTATTTTTGCAAAACAACGGCAAGAGGATCAGTAGTTGTTGCGATTCATAAGGGGATCAGTAGTTGTTGCGATTCATAAGGGGATCAGTAGTTGTTGCGATTCATAAGGGGATCAGTAGTTGTTGCGATTCATAAGGGGTTCAGTGGTTGTTGCGATTCATAAGGGGATCAGTAGTTGTTGCGATTCATAAGGGGATCAGTAGTTGTTGCGATTCATAAGGGGTTCAGTAGTTGTTGCGATTCATAAGGGGATCAGTAGTTGTTGCGATTCATAAGGGGATCAGTAGTTGTTGCGATTCATAAGGGGTTCAGTAGTTGTTGCGATTCATAAGGGGTTCAGTGGTTGTTGCGATTCATAAGGGGTTCAGTGGTTGTTGCGATTCATAAGGGGATCAGTGGTTGTTGCGATTCATAAGGGGATCAGTAGTTGTTGCGATTCATAAGGGGATCAGTAGTTGTTGCGATTCATAAGGGGTTCAGTAGTTGTTGCGATTCATAAGGGGATCAGTAGTTGTTGCGATTCATAAGGGGTTCAGTAGTTGTTGCGATTCATAAGGGGATCAGTAGTTGTTGCGATTCATAAGGGGATCAGTAGTTGTTGCGATTCATAAGGGGTTCAGTAGTTGTTGCGATTCATAAGGGGTTCAGTAGTTGCGATTCATAAGGGGATCAGTAGTTGTTGCGATTCATAAGGGGATCAGTAGTTGTTGCGATTCATAAGGGGATCAGTAGTTGTTGCGATTCATAAGGGGTTCAGTAGTTGTTGCGATTCATAAGGGGACCAGTAGTTGCGATTGATAAGGGGATCAGTAGTTGTTGCGATTCATAAGGGGATCAGTAGTTGTTGTGACTCACAAGGGATTGGCAGCTGTTATGACTCATGAGGGGATCGGCAGCTGTTATGACTCATGAGGGGATCAGCAGCTGTTGTGACTCACAAGGGATTGGCAGCTGTTGTGACTCACAAGGGATTGGCAGCTGTTGTGACTCATGAGGGGATCGGCAGCTATTGTGACTCACAAGGGATTGGCAGCTGTTGTGACTCACAAGAGGATCAGCAGCTGTTGTGACTCACAAGAGGATCAGCAGCTGTTGTGACTTATAAGGGGTGGGTGAGCTGTTGTTAAGAGACCACTGATGACAATACGTCTGTGCTGTCAAGTGTAGTTGGTGGCAGCACTACACAGGTTAATAGCATGAGTTAGATATTGAGGTATTTAACAGTGGTGTGTTTTCAGCTGCAGATGAGCAGGAAGACTTTGAAGAGCTTCTGTCTAATTTGCAAAACATTCGTGTGCTGCAAGTAAGTATACATGGTTGCGTCCTGACTGCTTCAACTTGTGCATACATGATTACATGTGGCTGCTGCATGATGGGTGTATGAGGAGGGTGGGCGTGTCATTCGCTGTATTACAAAGGGGACAGTGCCACAGTTGTTTGTTTTTTGTTAAATGAAAAGCGGTGGAAATCTAGAAGACAGCATATAATGCAACGATAGTATTGGCCTGTTGATGTACTGTTGATGACATTGTTATCTTTGCATAGTTTATACGACTATTAATTGCATAATGAGTCATTGATCTTGTTATGTAAACTTGTTCCACTAGGTTGAGTTTGGAGAGTTTGTGTCATATGAGGATTACTGCAATGATGAGAAACGACAGAGACAGTGCAAGAAGTGGTTGTCACAGAGACAGGCATGTGTTAGTAGTTGTCACAGAGACAGACATGTGTTAGTAGTTCTCATAGACAGTCTTTCTCTAGTCATACTGTTGTGTAATGTTTTCATCAAAAATTCATGGTATTCCAAATATTTTATTTTGTATGACCTAAATAAATTCCTTAAATGTTATCGCATAACCAGCAGATAGTAAAACAAAGTATGCACTGTTTATTTAAGTTTGGCACATCTTTTGCATCCAAAGGAGACCGTTTTGAAGATTCAAAGCATTCAGATTATATTGCATTCTGAAAAGGTGGCAATTAAAAAAAATGGCTGCAAAATCCAATTACAGTAGAACCCCTCATTTAAGACCGCCCCCCCCAATCGGAATGAAGTGGTCTTAAAAGAGGGATGGTCTCTCGTGAGGGGTTTGGTTATTTTGACGTTTTGGATAAATTCATACATTTACCCATATCATAGTAAGTAATGTCCATATAGCATGTATACCTGTGATAAAAAGCTATAGTAAAATACACAAAATAAAAAATGAGACAACACATTAATAACAACAAAATTATCTATTCTGTTTATTTTATGTGTGACATGTTTCAATATAAGTTTAATTTGGAATCGTTTTTTTTAAATATCTGATAAAAAGTATCCTGATTTTCATTTGATTTTTGTATAATATTTGATAAAAAGCATTCTCATTATTATTTGTTATTTCAAATTAGGTCTGAGGGGCTAAAAAGTGCTGCCACCTCACAGCGTCTGGGTAATCGCATCGCGGTCGCCATTTTGTTGTTCTTTCAAGCGGCGCAAAACGATCTTTTACTTTCTGATCTAATCACGAAAACTACCTCTTACAGCCGCGAACCTTCCCCTCTAATAACTCATATTACATATACACATGCTAGGTCATAAAATGAAATCATTTAAATTAATGTGAAGAATAAAATTCACAAATCAAAATCGTGCTAAACTAAAGTCGACATCACCGGCAGCGGTTACGCGCGGGCCGTAGATTACTGTGGTGTTATGTCGATATTTTATCGCGGTATCGCAAAATCTGGATTCCGATTTTATCCAAAACTAACCTAAAATTTTGCCTAAGTTTCTAAGCTTTAATCATACACAATATGGATATTACAGTAATCACAGAGCTATGCATAGCCACTGACAATGTCGATGTCTGCCATGATGTCTTGCCGGCGAGTTCTTGTGCAAGTTTATTTTGTGAATTTTATTTGTTTCAATAATGTATGTGATTTAATTTTTATAACATAGTGTGTGTTTATGAATATATAAGATATGTGAGGAAAAGTCTAGCGGCTGTTAGTTGTCGTTTTCATAGTTTGGTCAGAAAGTAAAAGATCGCAAAAATTAATGGTCGTCATCATTCATGCGATTTTATTGTTTTTATGGCATTATGCGCGCCTGTTTGTCATGCATTTAATGAGAGTTCGTTGCGACATTTAGGTTAACAAATGTGCTGGCCACTTATCGGATGGTCGTTCGTCAGAGGTAAAAGTCAAATTGCCATGGTTGCTGGTCACGTTTGCCGCGTGGTCGTTGATGAGAGGTCGTTTATACAGCGTAGACAGTCAGTGAAAATACGGTCGTAAAAAGTGGGTGGTCGTAAATCGGGGTGGTTGCTCATGAGGAGTTCTACTGTACCCAATATAGAAATAACCTTATTACCTATAGCCATTATTTTTATATTAAAATATAGGTTTTTTAAGTTCAGGATTCCCAAGACTACTTCTAAACTTCTGATGTTCTGCTCTGTAATTTTCAAAGATGAAAATTGTTAATATAAATTTCCAGCAATTGTTTTTAAATGGTCTTGATTTTTAAGTGAAGAATTGTCTCCATCCTTCAAAACAGTTCTCTTGGTGCACCAGGGGAAGTACGTAGAATAGAGGAGTGCAGTTTCACAATTTGAAACAACATAATGCACAGTTAAATGTTTTCTTCAGTTATCTTTGACTATTAGTAAAGTATTTACTGTAAAGTGAATATCATGATGATTTTCAAGAATGTTGTTAAACAAAGTAAATTTATGTAAGCAGTAGGTGACACATTGTTATTGTAGAGTAATTATTATGTAATCAGAAATTTTATTTTGAATTTCACTTATGAATTGCACAGCTGTGTCCTTTCACCATATCATAGTTCATAACATGTACAACATATATAATTATATATGTCATTTGTGTTAACAAATTATAATTTATTCATTTTGTAAATATGGTTTCAAGAATTTGCTGCTCTTATCATGAATTATTTGTTTATTGTACAGCGTACAACTGGCTAGATTATTCATATTTTATACGGAGACAGAACACTACCTGAGCTAACCCACTGCCACAATGTAAAACAATTGTACTGTTACACAGGTATTCCAATGTCCCTTCCTGCATGTCAAATGCAGACTCTGGTTGAATGATGTTAATTCTATTTAATATGTAATATTTATGTTCATTAATTCAACATCGTGTGTCTGCCTCAAGGACACTGCAGTGACTGTACCTTATGTGACAGGTGACAGACAAGTCTCACTGCCAGACAAGAGACTTTGGAGACAGGAAGCCAGGTTTGACCATTCCATCTGGTCACAGTATTTACAGGTGATTGACTTGACCATAACAATATTAGAATAATAATAAGTTAACTTGATTTATACTCAGAGGCATCTCGAAAAAAAGGGATTAGTTGATTTTGAAATAAATTGATAAGCAATATGAAAGTGTTGACACATGGGACTACGGTGATACATCATTTTATAAGAGTAAGTTTGTAGAAGTTGTCTTTGTACTACTATGTTCAACAGATCTAGCATGTAGAAGGAACAATTGCCACCAACGTGTCAGCTAAGCAACAGAGAAATCCTTAGTTCCAATGATGGTATTAACTATAGTAACAAAAAGTCAATTAAATGTAGGACAAGCTTTGTCACAGAGGTGAGGAATGATGAGGTACATAACTCGTAGTTACTCAGTCAGCAGTCATCACGGTAATGCTAGAGAGAAAGAGAGTGAGGGAGAGGCATTATTTGTGATATTATGTAGACATTTTGTATGAGTGACGACTGTTTGCTGTAGACTGGCTCACGTGGTGGGGGTCAAGGAGGCTGTGCTGTGTGGTCAACTGGCAGTGGACGCCATTGAGGAGGGCAGGATGGACACAGCCCTGCACTGGTGTCGGTCAGTCATGTCTCTTACAGAACACTTTACCATGCGACTTTAAACATCTGGCTGTCTAGCAACATTCAAGACACACCTAAAGACTAATTTATTTTGACTCTTCTCGCGGCATAGTTTAGTTTTTGCATTACTTTTATCAATATTTTATATTAACCAATTTATAAGATAGATATATAAATGAAATATACTAAAAGAACATGGCAATGTTATGAAAAATATATATATGTGTGGCAGGACTGTGATAGCCGGTCAACGATTGATTCTCTGTGACTCTCTTACAGTTGGCATTCTGTATCCTCCCAGGTGGGAGAAAGTCAGAGAGGTTGTGTAAGAAGTGGGTGGGGTCAGATAATACTTTCTTTCATTCTGTTTCAGTCAGTCATATAATATCACTTTAATTTTGTCTTAATTATGTAAGTCCATAATAAATGATAAGAGGGTGACTGAATTTAGGAAAAGTAGAAACCCATGTAAACGTGGCAATAAGAATGCTAGTGTGTGTTGATGCAGTCTGCTGTGTAGACATCTCCCGACGCAGGAGACAGCCAGGGTGATGTTTGACGTAGCAGGCCGCCTCTGTTCCCTGCTGGACTCACAGCAACACAACGAAGCCTTCACCGATCTGCCGTGTCTGGTCACTCAGCTGGCCAGTGCCGCACTCACACACTGCAGTGCAGGTAGGCCACGGTCTCTACAAGGCATAGTCTCTAAAAAGCAGTTTTTACAACATACAATTACTACAACCTGGCCTCTACAGCATATGACCTCTACAATACAAAGTCTCTACAACATATCGTCACAACACCATGGTTTCTATAGCATGTAGTCTCTACAACTCCCAGTCTCTATAGTATGCTGCTCCTACATCACATAGTATTGACCGCATGCAGTATCTGCACACACGTTTACAACACCGCATCTCTACAGTCCACAGGCTCTAGAACAGACACACTCACTTCCTGTCAGGTCAGAACTAATTGGGATGAGATTATAAAAATAGGATATTATATGCAAGTGTTTTTCACAGATTTGTGTTCTGGGTCATAATTTATTAGCAGAGTTATTTAATTATTCAGTTTGGTTATTTCCATTCTCAAAGTGTACGATGTTACTGTGCAGTAGCGTTTCCTCCACTGTCGTGTTCTGTGTAGATCTGCTGGCTGACTGTCTACGCTTGTGCACAACTACAAGTCTGGCCAACGACGTACTGCAGCAGTGTCACATTACAGACACCAACCTGTCTGTACAGGTAAATGTCACACAACACAATTTGTCTGTACAGGTAAATGACAGCAACACAATATGTTTGTACAGGTAAATGACACAACATAATGTGTCTGTACAGGTAAATGACACACATCACAATGTGTCTGTACAGGTAAATGACACACAACACACTGTGTCTGTACAGGTAAATGACACGCAACACAATACTGTTTGTACAGGTAAATGACACACAACACAATACTGTCTTTTACAGGTAAATGACACACAACACAATACTGTTTGTACAGGTAAATGACACACAACACACTATGTCTGTACAACACACTGTGTCTGTACAGGTAAATGACACACAACACACTGTGTCTGTACAGGTAAATGACACACAACACATGTGTCTGTACAGGTAAATGACACACAACACACTGTGTCTGTACAGGTAAATGACACACAACACACTGTGTCTGTACAGGTAAATGACACACAACACAACTGTGTCTGTACAGGTAAATGACACACAACACACTGTGTCTGTACAGGTAAATGACACACAACACACTGTGTCTGTACAGGTAAATGACACACAACACACGTGTCTGTACAGGTAAATGACACACAACACACGTGTCTGTACAGGTAAATGACACACAACACACTGTGTCTGTACAGGTAAATGACACACAACACACTGTGTCTGTACAGGTAAATGAAAAACACAACACATTGACACACAACACAACGTGTCTGTACAGGTAAATGACACACAACACAACGTGTCTGTACAGGTAAATGACACACAACACAATGTGTCTGTACATGTAAATGACACACAACACAAATGTGTCTGTACAGGTAAATGACACACAACACCAACGTGTCTGTACAGGTAAATGACACACAACACAACGTGTCTGTACAGGTAAATGACACACAACACAACGTGTCTGTACAGGTAAATGACACACAACACAACGTGTCTGTACAGGTAAATGACACACAACACAACGTGTCTGTACAGGTAAATGACACACAACACACGTGTCTGTACAGGTAAATGACACACAACACAACGTGTCTGTACAGGTATAAATGACAACAACACACGTGTCTGTACAGGTAAATGACACACAACACACTGTCTGTACATTTAAATGACACACAACAAAAACGTGTCTGTACATTTAAATGACACAAAAAACACAACGTGTCTGTACAGGTAAATGAAAACAAAAACACAAAAAGTGTCTTGGTTACATGTAAATGACACACAACACAACGTGTCTGTACAGGTAAATGACACCACAAAACAAAAACAACGTGTCTGTACATTTAAATGACAAAAAACAACACACAACGTGTCTGTACATTTAAATGAAAAAACACAACACAACAACGTGTCTGTACATTTAAATGAAACACAACACAACGTGTCTGTACAGGTAAATGACACACAACACAACGTGTCTGTACAGGTAAATGACACACAACACAACGTGTCTGTACAGGTAAATGACACACAACACAACGTGTCTGTACATTTAAATGACACACAACACAACGTGTCTGTACATGTAAATGACACACAACACAATGTGTCTGTACATGTAAATGACACACAACACAACGTGTCTGTACAGGTAAATGACACACACACAACGTGTCTGTACATTTAAATGACACACAACACACAACGTGTCTGTACATTTAAATGACACACAACACACAACGTGTCTGTACATTTAAATGAAACACAACACAACGTGTCTGTACAGGTAAATGACACACAACACAACGTGTCTGTACAGGTAAATGACACACAACACAACGTGTCTGTACAGGTAAATGACACACAACACAACGTGTCTGTACATTTAAATGACACACAACACAACGTGTCTGTACATGTAAATGACACACAACACAATGTGTCTGTACATGTAAATGACACACAACACAACGTGTCAGTACATTTAAATGACACACAACACAAAGTGTCTGTACAGGTAAATGACACACAACACACAACGTGTCTGTACATTTAAATGACACACAACACAACGTGTCTGTACATGTAAATGACACACAACACAATGTGTCTGTACAGGTAAATGACACGCAACACAACGTGTCTGTACATTTAAATGACACACAACACAATGTGTCTGTACAGGTAAATACAGCTGTAAATTTAAACAACAGACTTTCAAATCCTATGAGTCGCCATCACACTTTGCATTGTTGCTTCCTGGTTGGTTAGGCGTCTCACGCATGACATATCATGTGACGATACATGGATGTTGAGGACATGTCTCTGTGCCCCTGTAGAGAGCCGGCCTGGCAGAGGGAGAAGGAGGGAGGGATCCCTACACGGAGTGGGCCTTTGAGGACTTCTTCCACGAGGACGGCCTTATGCTGGAATCTTCGCAAGTGATGTCTTCTCTCTACCACTGCGCTGTTGTGTCACACTCAGGTAGGTCCTTTCTCTAGGTAGGTTCACAACCTCTCAGGGTTGTGTATATGTGTGACATAAGTGTTCTATTATATATATATATATATATATATATATATATATATATATATACACACACATCATGTCTTGTTTAACTGCACACTTTGGTTCCCAAGGGTTTTGGTTGGATAAACAAAATGTGGGGATTAACAAAGACACCATATTGTATATGGTATTAGGATGATTCTCACTCAAACGTACAGATTGTGAAACAACAGAATTATTGAAGACACGATAAATGGAACATGACATACATACATACATATATATATATATATATCTGTATGTATATATTATATGGCCATGTGTGCTACTACTTGCAGGCGTAAGCAGGCAATGAATAGGCACGACAGGGTTGGGCTAGGCAGGGCAGGGCAGGGCAGAACCAGGGAGGCCGGGCATGACAGGGTGTATGGGCACAACTTACCTGGACACGAGCACAACGAAATATAATAATCCAGTTTATGTACAATGTGCATGTCTACCCCCCAGTTGCATTACCCCTAGTGCTACTGTCTGTCTGTGGCAGTGACTGAGCCCAAGACTGACTCGTCACTGCACCGCCTCATCGCAGCTGTTCTTCCGGTGGTCACTCTACTCAAGGACAACGGTCATCTATCACTGGCCGTCCAGTACTACATGGACACAGTGACCACCATTGCACAGTGTGTTGCCAGTGAGACTGTGGGCTTCACAGATGTCTCCCAGGTCAGTGTGCCTGTCTCACATGTGTCACCATAGCCATTCACAGGACACAGTTGAAGTCAGATTATTACAGGCCAAGCCTCTGGGAGCAGCCTCTTTTTCTACTGCTTAAAGGTGTCCTGGGATAAAATCTACTCTGCCCCTTAATAACAAATGGTTGAGGGTTTTACAAAGATGATACTGCCAAATTATTTAAATAACTTAAATAGTAAGTGACATAAAACAAAGCCTTTAAATTAGCTAAATTTGCCATTTCACGGAAACTTCCGAAGATGCCCGGTTTTTTATTTATTGTTCTAGCGTGACTTCTGTCATAATTTTGACGTAATCTCGTGCAGTGCAGTTGCGCTGCATTGTGTAAATAATGCTGAGAACGCTGGCGGTCGTGGCAAATATTGTCCACAACTGACGTCACGACTCGTGCATTTCCCCAAAACAGACGTTTCTAAGCCGGCACCATCACAGCTCCTGTTTAATGTCAATTAATTTTATTTTATTTTGGGGTTGTTATATTGCATACATATGTACATGCATATTTTTTACACTTATTATAATTTGTATGGGGTGTAAATATGGCCTTGAAGCCATGAACATTGCTCTACAATCCAAACTGTTAATTTGTGATAAATGTAAAAAAGATAACATGATTTACATAACAAATACATGATAGATTGTTTAAAAGATACCTTTGAATAACTTTTGTATCTGTTTATCCACGTGTTCACGTGAACACAAGCTACTCCACACATGCGCAGACACTCTGGTATTTATGTTTTCTAGAATTCTGATGAGGTCTACGTAGTAAGGTATTCTACTAGTAGACTTACTCATGTTTGTTTCAGCCGACACAAAACTCGAAGTTGCTTCAGACTATGATGTCCGAGAGCCTTAGTGAGTTGACACAAATGACATCCTCACTCCTCATGAAGGTAGGTACACAGCAGGGCTTGGGTTATTCTGGAAGAAACATATTTCATCTGGACATATGGAAGAAATGAGTTTCTTCCAGAAGGAAAGGGTGTAAGATAAGTTATTACAGTAGACAATGATCTTACCTAATATATGTTATTGATTTGTTTAATATGTTGTTGTTATCAAATAATATTAGGATAACATGAAGAGTATATGTCTTTATGTTCATGTTGATGTTCTTGCCCAATATTTGTATTATTAACCAGCTAAGACAAAACCAGCATGGCTCCCTTTTATCACCCACCATAAGTCATGTGGTGCGTGCCAGTGTCACATTTAATCCAGTCAATATCCATTGACACAATGGCCATCAATACATCTCCACTACATCATGGTTTTATGCTGTATATTTGTTTTTAATATATGTCATAACATGTAAGCTGAAAGATGTGCTTAGCATATAGCAATAATGTACTCACCTTAGCCAATTGCAATATTTAATTATTTTGTTTATAAGTCTGAAATGACAGTTCAGTTGAGTGTACACACCTGGTGTGCAACTGTTGCACACTGTGGTGCTACTGTCTCCTGCAAGACCTGATGCTGATGTGCACAGTAGTTACACCTAGCAAAAGCTTTCACAGGAATTTTAATGCAAGTGAAATGCTCCCATATTGTGTCTTGGTCTACATCTTCTAAACATGTTCACCTGTGACAATAATGCACCAGTGAACCAGTAAATAACAACAAGAGGTGGCCTGTGGACCAAGTGGTTTACCAACCAGGTAGTTCTGCCAGGTCTGTTTGTTAATGATGCCATTTAATAGTCTATTAAGTGGGAACAAGACAGGCTGGATTACCTGAAGTAAGAAACCATAAATGACCCACGGGTGACCAGTTAAACCAAATTATTATAAAGAATCGTGTTCAAATGGAACCATTTAAACCAGCTATGAAGTTTACTTCAAGTGAATATCTTAGTACATAGATCATCCATATTTCCTTAAATAAGAAAACTTATTTATTATGGATTGTTGAGTTATAATATAAATTGCACTAGCTTAAAGGTATTTTATTTCAATTCATTTCTTCCGAAATAAATAGTTTCTTCTGGAAGAAACTATTTCTTCCGGACAGAAGGAACCACCACCGTTCGGAAGAAACTGCAAACTGTGATATTATTATTATTATTATATATTATTATTATATTGGGATTCCCACCAGTCGCGTATCCCTCTTCAAATTGGGGCGGGTATTTGCGCTATTTCCTCGGCTGATGTAGGGGTTGGCAGGGTCATTTGCTTATAGTTTATAGTTCGAGTCCGCTCACTTCCATGGTTTGTGGAGGTAATCAGCCAGGGGTACTGTAGCACAGCAATGACCCCTGCCTTGCAAGGATGAGTACCGCTGTGACATGGAGGTTATATTACTGGTGCACCGTCAGTGGCTGTCTGTTTGTTGTCTTCATACGCAGTGTGTCTGGTGCTGTGTCAACACGCAGTGTTGGTGTGTAGTGTTGTGTGTCAGTGTGTAGTGTTGTGTGTCAGTGTGTAGTGCTGTGTAGTGTGCCTGTGTTGCATGTGCTGTGTTTGTGTAGTGCTGAGTAGTGTATCTGTGTTGTAGGTGCTGTGTTCGTGTAGTGCTGCGTAGTGTGTCCGTGTTGTAGGTGCTGTGTTTGTGTAGTGCTGAGTAGTGTGCCTGTGATGTAGGTGCTGTGTTTTGTGTAGTGCTGTGTATTGTGTCTGTGTTGTAGGTGCTGTGTTTGTGTTGTGCTGTGTATTGTGTCTGTGTTGTAGGTGCTGTGTTTGTGTAGTGCTGTGTAGTGTGCCTGTGTTGTAGGTGCTGTGTTTGTGTAGTGCTGTGTATTGTGTCTGTGTTGTAGGTGCTGTGTTTGTGTAGTGCTGAGTAGTGTATCTGTGTTGTAGGTGCTGTGTTCGTGTAGTGCTGCATAGTGTGTCCGTGTTGTAGGTGCTGTGGTTGTGTAGTGCTGTGTAGTGTGCCTGTGTTGTATGTGCTGTGTTTGTGTAGTGCTGTGTAGTGTGCCTGTGTTGTAGGTGCTGTGTTTGTGTAGTGCTGTGTAGTGTGCCTGTGTTGTAGGTGCTGTGTTTGTGTAGTGTGCCTGTGTTGTAGGTGCGTTTGTGTAGTGCTGTGTAGTGTGCCTGTGTTGTAGGTGCTGTGTTTGTGTAGTGTGCCTGTATTGTAGGTGCTGTGTAGTGTGCCTGTGTTGTAGGTGCTGTGTATTGTGCCTGTGTTGTAGGTGCTGTGTTTGTGTAGTGCTGTGTATTGTGCCTGTGTTGTAGGTGCTGTGTTTGTGTAGTGCTGTGTAGTGTGCCTGTGTTGTAGGTGCTGTGTATTGTGCCTGTGTTGTAGGTGCTGTGTATTGTGCCTGTGTTGTAGGTGCTGTGTATTGTGCCTGTGTTGTAGGTGCTGGGTCAGTGGCCAGTGGACCACGCCCTGGGTGTGGGGCTGCTATGTTGTCTGCCCCACAGACTCGCCCTAGACCTGCTGCAGAAGACCACGAAGAGAATCGGCCACCGCTACAAACACATCCTGGTCAGTCCTAGTGCAGTAGGTCCATACGGACTACTATGCTTTTGGTTTGTAATATATATATATATATATATATATATATATATATATATATATATATATATGATGTGTTGGACAAAGAAATGTAAGAATTAGTGAGCTAACTTTGCTCAGTAAACAGCATTCCAAGGATATTGACAAATTAAATCCATTGTCATAGTCAACGTAATTTTATGAGTTATGCCAACACATTAGTAAAACATTAATTGTCAAAATGTCCTAATTGTTAACCCATATACTAATGTCTACCTATAACTATTAAAAATGTGTGTGTTATAATATATATATATATATATATATATATATATATATATATATATAGATGATGGTGCATGTGGGCAAGGACTATGTGTGTTTGTAGGCAGTGGCGCGTGTGGGCAAGGACTATGTGTGTTTGTAGGCAGTGGTGCGTGTGGGCAAGGACTATGTGTGTTTGTAGGCAGTGGTGCGTGTGGGCAAGGACTATGTGTGTTTGTAGGCAGTGGTGCGTGTGGGCAAGGACTGTGGGTGTTTGTAGGCAGTGGTGCGTGTGGGCAAGGACTGTGTGTGTTTGTAGGCAGTGGTGCGTGTGGGCAAGGACTATGTGTGTTTGTAGGCAGTGGTGCGTGTGGGCAAGGACTGTGTGTGTTTGTAGGCAGTGGCGCGTGTGGGCAAGGACTATGTGTGTTTGTAGGCAGTGGTGCATGTGGGCAAGGACTATGTGTGTTTGTAGGCAGTGGTGCGTGTGGGCAAGGACTATGTGTGTTTGTAGGCAGTGGTGCGTGTGGGCAAGGACTATGTGTGTTTGTAGGCAGTGGTGCGTGTGGGCAAGGACTGTGTGTGTTTGTAGGCAGTGGTGCGTGTGGGCAAGGACTGTGTGTGTTTGTAGGCAGTGGTGCGTGTGGGCAAGGACTATGTGTGTTTGTAGGCAGTGGTGCGTGTGGGCAAGGACTATGTGTGTTTGTAGGCAGTGGTGCGTGTGGGCAAGGACTATGTGTGTTTGTAGGCAGTGGTGCATGTGGGCAAGGACTATGTGTGTTTGTAGGCAGTGGTGCGTGTGGGCAAGGACTATGTGTGTTTGTAGGCAGTGGTGCGTGTGGGCAAGGACTATGTGTGTTTGTAGGCAGTGGTGCGTGTGGGCAAGGACTATGCCAGCCTGTGTGGGGACCAGAAGACCTTTGATGTCTATGAATTGTTGGAGCTGGATGCGTTTTGGGGCCACAAACTGGCAAAGTGCAAGGTGAGTGACATTTACAATGGGTTTGAATGTGTATTTGTTAGGGTTGCTCCTATTTAAATACTGTTGCAATATATCAGTTTTCAAGCAAATAGACTAACATTAGATAACAAGTATTAACATTGGGCTATCGGTATATTAGGAGAATTCAGGTTGAAATAAATAAAAGTACAGCTGAGATGGGCATATACATGAATGAAGTAGTGTGTATGCATGCATTGCAAGATTTAATGGCAGGTGTCCTTTAGTGATGTCTTTGTGACAGTTGTCCATTAAGGGTGTCTTTGTGACAGGTTTCCATAATGGTTGTCTTTGTGCCACGTGTCCTTCAAGAGTGTCTTTTGTGTTTGTTTTTGTGCCAGGTGTCCTTCAAGAGTGTCTTTTGTGTTTGTCTTTGTGCTAGGTGTCCTTCAAGAGTGTCTTTTGTGTTTGTCTTTGTGCCAGTGTCCTTCAAGAGTGTCTTTTGTGTTTGTCTTTGTGCCAGGTGTCCTTAAAAGGTGTCTTTTGTGTTTGTCTTTGTGCCAGGTGTCCTTCAAGAGTGTCTTTTGTGTTTGTCTTTGTGCCAGGTGTCCTTCAATAGTGTCTTTTGTGTTTGTCTTTGTGCCAGGTGTCCTTCAAGAGTGTCTTTTGTGTTTGTCTTTGTGCCAGGTGTCCTTCAAGAGTGTCTTTTGTGTTTGTCTTTGTGCCAGGTGTCCTTCAAGAGTGTCTTTTGTCTTTGTGCCAGGTGTTCTTCACGAGTGTCTTTTGTGTTTGTCTTTGTGCCAGGTGTCCTTCAAAGGTGTCTTTTGTGTTTGTCTTTGTGCCAGGTGTCCTTCAAGAGTGTCTTTTGTGTTTGTCTTTGTGCCAGGTGTCCTTCAAAGGTGTCTTTTGTGTTTGTCTTTGTGCCAGGTGTCCTTCAAGAGTGTCTTTTGTGTTTGTCTTTGTGCCAGGTGTCCTTCAATAGTGTCTTTTGTGTTTGTCTTTGTGCCAGGTGTCCTTCAAGAGTGTCTTTTGTGTTTGTCTTTGTGCCGCAGAGTGTCTTTGTCTCTGCATCTGAGTGTCTTTTGTTTTGTCTTTGTGCCAGGTGTCCTTCAAGAGTGTCTTTTGTGTGTCTTTGTGCCAGGTGTCCTTCAAGAGTGTCTTTTGTGTTTGTCTTTGTGCTAGGTGTCCTTCAAGAGTGTCTTTTGTGTTTGTCTTTGTGCCAGTGTCCTTCAAGAGTGTCTTTTGTGTTTGTCTTTGTGCTAGGTGTCCTTCAAGAGTGTCTTTTGTGTTTGTCTTTGTGCCAGGTGTCCTTCAAGAGTGTCTTTTGTGTTTGTCTTTGTGCCAGGTGTCCTTCAAGAGTGTCTTTTGTGTTTGTCTTTGTGCTAGGTGTCCTCCAAGAGTGTCTTTTGTGTTTGTCTTTGTGCTAGGTGTCCTTCAAGAGTGTCTTTTGTGTTTGTCTTTGTGCCAGGTGTCCTCCAAGAGTGTCTTTTGTGTTTGTCTTTGTGCTAGGTGTCCTTCAAGAGTGTCTTTTGTGTTTGTCTTTGTGCCAGGTGTCCTTCAAGAGTGTCTTTTGTGTTTGTCTTTGTGCTAGGTGTCCTCCAAGAGTGTCTTTTGTGTTTGTCTTTGTGCCAGGTGTCCTCCAAGAGTGTCTTTTGTGTTTGTCTTTGTGCTAGGTGTCCTCCAAGAGTGTCTTTTGTGTTTGTCTTTGTGCCAGGTGTCCTCCAAGAGTGTCTTTTGTGTTTGTCTTTGTGCTAGGTGTCCTTCAAGAGTGTCTTTTGTGTTTGTCTTTGTGCCAGGTGTCCTTCAAGGGTGTCTTTGGGTTGAGCCACTTAGAGAAGAGTCAGCTGCTGCCACAAGTGTGTCGTAGTGCCAACGTCACTGTCACCGACATCAGACAGTACTGCAGGTACATGTCATCAACATGCACACGTGCACACGTGCGCACATGTGCACAAATGTGCACACACGCACACGCACCGCACACACGCACACACGCACACACGCACACACGCACACACGCACACACACACACTTGCCCTACCACTTTGCCACCTTATTGTAACTGTTGTACACAGTTGCATGTGTTGTATAACATCTGGAAAAAACATAAAATAATTATTTTGTAAAACAATTAATTCCAGTTTGATTCTGTTAAAAAGTTATGGTTATGCATTCATTCACACACATGGAATTATGAATGGTACTGGTGGCCCAGTCATCTCCTTCTTCCCATCCAATCATATGTGAAATTAGTATATTATAATACTAATCTTAAGTAACATATTTATAAGTAAAACATAGTATTACTAAAACAAACAGGAGGCTGTAGAAAAATGATGACATATGAAAGCATCTAGGTGCATGGCCAACGGGAACTCTGATTGAAATGTGACTTTGTAGAAAGCCTGGTCTAACTAAGGTCTGTGTGTTTGTGCAGCGACTACCTGTTGGAGGAGGAGGGGCCACTGATGATGCACCTGAATCACCTGATACAACAGTGTGCCACAGTCTCACCAGGTGGCACTGCCTCGCTGGTGGCAGACAACAGTCATGTGACGTCATTGTTGTCATCTGCATCTGAGTTGATTGAGGGCTTTCACAACACAGAGCTACTGCTTAGAGGGCTGGAGAAGATGCTCACTCAGGTCATGTGTTCTGTGTCTGTAATAGATGCTCACTCAGGTCATGTCTTCTGTGTCTGTAATAGATGCTCACTCAGGTCATGTCTTCTGTGTCTGTAATAGATGCTCACTCAGGTCATGTCTTCTGTGTCTGTAATAGATGCTCACTCAGGTCATGTCTTCTGTGTCTGTAATAGATGCTCACTCAGGTCATGTGTTCTGTGTCTGTAATAGATGCTCACTCAGGTCATGTCTTCTGTGTCTGTAATAGATGCTCACTCAGGTCATGTCTTCTGTGTCTGTAATAGATGCTCACTCAGGTCATGTCTTCTGTGTCTGTAATAGATGCTCACTCAGGTCATGTCTTCTGTGTCTGTAATAGATGCTCACTCAGGTCATGTCTTCTGTGTCTGTAATAGATGCTCACTCAGGTCATGTCTTCTGTGTCTGTAATAGATGCTCACTCAGGTCATGTCTTCTGTGTCTGTAATAGATGCTCACTCAGGTCATGTCTTCTGTGTCTGTAATAGATGCTCACTCAGGTCATGTCTTCTGTGTCTGTAATAGATGCTCACTCAGGTCATGTCTTCTGTGTCTGTAATAGATGCTCACTCAGGTCATGCCTTCTGTGTCTGTAATAGATGCTCACTCAGGTCATGTCTTCTGTGTCTGTAATAGATGCTCACTCAGGTCATGTCTTCTGTGTCTGTAATAGATGCTCACTCAGGTCATGTCTTCTGTGTCTGTAATAGATGCTCACTCAGGTCATGTCTTCTGTGTCTGTAATAGATGCTCACTCAGGTCATGTCTTCTGTGTCTGTAATAGATGCTCACTCAGGTCATGTCTTCTGTGTATGTAATAGATGCTCACTCAGGTCATGTCTTCTGTGTCTGTAATAGATGCTCACTCAGGTCATGTCTTCTGTGTCTGTAATAGATGCTCACTCAGGTCATGCCTTCTGTGTTTGATGATCACTCAGTTAACGTCTTCTGTGTCTGTAATAGATGATCACTCAGGTCATATGTTTTCTGTGTCTGTAATAGATGATCACTCAGGTCATATGTTTTCTGTGTCTGTAATAAATGATCACTCAGGTCATATGTTTTCTGTGTTTGTAATAGATGATCACTCAGGTCTTCTGTGTCTGTATTAGATTAGATGATCAATCAGGTCATATCTCTCTTCGGTTTGTCAGATATGACCACTCAGGTCATACCCTTCTTTCTGGTAAAATTTTATTTTACAAATATAATATTATCATCTTTGTATGTAAGTATATAACACATGGCATAATATAGGTATTGTTTTCCAAATCAAGTTGTCAGTATAAAGTATAAATAAATAAAATAATGGCAGTTTACAATAAAGACATTGTTTTGTTCACAGATTGACCCCTATGACTACACGAGGCTGGGGTTTGTCTTGGAGCAGATGTCTCACCTCAGTTCTGAGCCCAGTGTCAAGATGGTGTGTACAGTGTACACCTGCAGTTACTAGTTAGCAGTTTTTTACATGCCATTCCAACTTCATTAAATAAAACAAACACCAATACATTGGCACTCTCTCTTGCTGTCACTCTACAAGTGACAGGTGACATGTGTCATGTGACAGGTGTCACATAATGACCCACAGTTTGAAAGGTGAGAGACTGCTACAATGTGACAGGTGTAATGCTGTCACTTGTCATGTAACAGGTGTTCTCAACTGTCCTGTCATTGAGGTCAATAATCTTGGTGTTATTTTCTCAAGGTTTGTACTTTCCCTAACAGATTACAAAAAGAACTGAAATCTGCCTACTATCTCCAAACTGTTTCTTGCCAAAAAAAGTCTTACTATAAATAAAGTGTTTTTACAGAAGTCATGTGTTTCCAGCACCAGAAGTTGCTGCACTTCCTCTATGAATACAAGCGAGTTGCACCCATCTCACCCTATGAGTGTAACTACAGCAGTGGGGGGGACAGACAGGTATGTGTGACTCCTCCCTTCAATCTCCATCTCACTTCCTGTTATAACTGGTCAGCAAATGCTTCGATTTCAGTCTATTTACAAATATTTGTTTCTCTTGAAGAACTAATACATACAGGTGAGCAGTCTTGTAAAAGGAAGAGCTAGACGAGTGAGTTGGTGTAGGTTAGTGAGCAATCTACAGGTTAATGGGTCAACTCCGCAAGACAATGTAAGTCTTCTCTCTAACTCCTGTCAGGCACTGAGGTCCAACATGCCTCTTTATGTTCAGCCACTCGCTTGTCCTGGGAACCTTTCAATGCCCAGTTGTGGTGCTAAACAGGCAGGACCATTCAAAGTGTACGATGCATTTTATAGGGGTGCCTACTGATGTTTTGTTGTGTTCGCTTGGCCTACAGCCCCATGGATGGTGTCAGCTGGTGTCAATGTTTTGTTGTGTTCACTTGGCCTACAGCCCCATGGATGGTGTCAGCTGGTGTCAATGTTTTGTTTTGTTCGCTTGGCCTACAGCCCCATGGATGGTGTCAGCTGGTGTCAATGGTTTGTTTTGTTCGCTTGGCCTACAGCCCCATGGATGGTGTCAGCTGGTGTCAATGTTTTGTTTTGTTCGCTTGGCCTACAGCCCCATGGATGGTGTCAGCTGGTGTCAATGGTTTGTTTTGTTCGCTTGGCCTACAGCCCCATGGATGGTGTCAGCTGGTGTCAATGTTTTGTTTTGTTTCTTGGCCTACAGCCCCATGGATGGTGTCAGCTGGTGTCAATGTTTTGTTTTGTTCGCTTGGCCTACAGCCCCATGGATGGTGTCAGCTGGTGTCAATGTTTTGTTTTGTTCGCTTGGCCTACAGCCCCAAGGATGGTGTCAGTTGGTGTCAATGTTTTGTTGTGTTCGCTTGGCCTACAGCCCCATGGATGGTGTCAGCTGGTGTCAATGTTTTGTTTTGTTCGCTTGGCCTACAGCCCCATGGATGGTGTCAGCTGGTGTCAATGTTTTGTTTTGTTCGCTTGGCCTACAGCCCCATGGATGGTGTCAGCTGGTGTCAATGTTTTGTTTTGTTCCCTTGGCCTACAGCCCCATGGATGGTGTCAGCTGGTGTCAATGTTTTGTTTTGTTCGCTTGGCCTACAGCCCCATGGATGGGGTTGTCAGCTGGTGTCAATGTTTTGTTTTGTTCGCTTGGCCTACAGCCCCATGGATGGTGTCAGCTGGTGTCAATGTTTTGTTTTGTTCCCTTGGCCTACAGCCCCATGGATGGTGTCAGCTGGTGTCAATGTTTTGTTTTGTTCGCTTGGCCTACAGCCCCATGGATGGGGTTGTCAGCTGGTGTCAATGTTTTGTTGTGTTCGCTTGGCCTACAGCCCCATGGATGGTGTCAGCTGGTGTCAATGTTTTGTTTTGTTCGCTTGGCCTACAGCCCCATGGATGGTGTCAGCTGGTGTCAATGTTTTGTTGTGTTCGCTTGGCCTACAGCCCCATGGATGGTGTCAGCTGGTATCAATGTTTTGTTGTGTTCGCTTGGCCTACAGCCCCATGGATGGTGTCAGCTGGTGTCAATGTTTTGTTGTGTTCACTTGGCCTACAGCCCCATGGATGGTGTCAGCTGGTGTCAATGCACTACAGAACACAGACAATATTCAGCCTAACCCTTGTGTTCAAATTACATTGATTTATTATTGCAGTCTCAATGTTTGATTACTGATTGTTTGCCTATGTTTGCCCTGAGTTAGTCACTTGAAGTGGTGCCTGTGATGGTGTCTGTGGCTGTTGTGTGTTACAGCTGGTCATTGAGGACACAGTAGTGCCAGAGGTCGCCCACACCAGACTGCCCTTCCACCCACTCGCCTTTGGTGCACCCTGGAAGATCATCTGTAAGTCTCCATCCTAGCACTCTGACATTGTTCACCTGTCTCATCTTTCTTTATGTCTTAGTCAATCTATGTCTGAAGGGTTTGTGAGAAGAATGGTCTTGTGTGAATATGAGTCACTTATAATGGGGGTCATGTCAGCAAGTGCCACTGCTTGTCATCTATCTGTCTGTCTATTGTTTCAGTGCCTGAGCTAGATGTTGACACCCTGTCAGTGTGGCTGCCTGACATATGTCTATCTGTCTGTCTGTTGTTTCAGCGCCTGAGCTAGATGTTGACACCGTGTCAGTGTGGCTGCCTGACATATGTCTGTCTGTCTGTCTATTGTTTCAGCACCTGAGCTGGATGTTGACACCCTGTCAGTGTGGCTGCCTGACATATGTCTGTCTGTCTGTCTATTGTTTCAGCGCCTGAGCTAGATGTTGACACCCTGTTAGTGTGGCTGCCTGACATATGTCTGTCTGTCTGTCTATTGTTTCAGCACCTGAGCTGGATGTTGACACCCTGTCAGTGTGGCTGCCTGACATATGTCTGTCTGTCTGTCTGTTGTTTCAGCGCCTGAGCTAGATGTTGACACCGTGTCAGTGTGGCTGCCTGACATATGTCTGTCTGTCTGTCTATTGTTTCAGCGCCTGAGCTGGATGTTGACACCCTGTCAGTGTGGCTGCCTGACATATGTCTGTCTGTCTGTCTATTGTTTCAGCACCTGAGCTGGATGTTGACACCCTGTCAGTGTGGCTGCCTGACATATGTCTGTCTGTCTGTCTATTGTTTCAGCGCCTGAGCTGGATGTTGACACCCTGTCAGTGTGGCTGCCTGACATATGTCTGTCTGTCTGTCTATTGTTTCAGCGCCTGAGCTGGATGTTGACACCCTGTCAGTGTGGCTGCCTGACATATGTCTGTCTGTCTGTCTATTGTTTCAGCGCCTGAGCTGGATGTTGACACCCTGTCAGTGTGGCTGCCTGACATCTGTCTGTCTGTCTGTCTATTGTTTCAGCGCCTGAGCTGGATGTTGACACCCTGTCAGTGTGGCTGCCTGACATATGTCTGTCTGTCTGTCTATTGTTTCAGCGCCTGAGCTGGATGTTGACACCCTGTCAGTGTGGCTGCCTGACATATGTCTGTCTGTCTGTCTATTGTTTCAGCGCCTGAGCTGGATGTTGACACCCTGTCAGTGTGGCTGCCTGACATATGTCTGTCTGTCTGTCTATTGTTTCAGCGCCTGAGCTGGATGTTGACACCCTGTCAGTGTGGCTGCCTGACATATGTCTGTCTGTCTGTCTATTGTTTCAGCGCCTGAGCTGGATGTTGACACCCTGTCAGTGTGGCTGCCTGACATATGTCTGTCTGTCTGTCTATTGTTTCAGCGCCTGAGCTGGATGTTGACACCCTGTCAGTGTGGCTGCCGATCGTTTTCTTGCTTGAGGTCAGTCTTGAAACTGATACAGTATTATTTGAAATAAAAGATGCCATTTCCTTTCTGAGAGCAAATGTTGCGATTCCTTCACTTCACCTTCGTTCAAATCACCAGCCTGTCTACTTGACAATAAAATAAAATAACCGTGTTGTTTATCCTGTTTCGTCATTACTTTAAGTTTGATTTGCATGAATTTGTTTGAGCCGCACATTGTTTGATCGGTTACTGCAAGTGTTGTGTTTGACTGGTCACTGTATGTGTTGTGTTTGACTGGTCAGTGGTCACTATGTGTGTTGTGTTTGACTGGTCACTATGTGTGTTGTGTTTGACTGGTCACTGCATGTGTTGTGTTTGGTCATTGCATGTTTTTATGTTTGACCAGTCATTGCATGCATTCTGTGTGAGTGGTCAATACATGCAGTATGTTTCACCGGTCACTGTGTGTTGTGGTTAGCTGTCCACAGACCAGTTGTACGTGACCGCTGTCAACAACATTGTACACAAGCACCTGGAGGCAGTGAAGAGAACAAGACACTCGCAGTGTCAGTCTGCCTCACCAGAGGGAGCTGTTGATGCCTCATTCCTCGACACCGTCCACTCCTTCCTGTGCAACATCACTGACGTCCAGCTGGCAGTTGGCTGCTCCAACTGGGTGGTCAAGGAGCTGCCTTTGGGTCAGTCTCACAACACTGTCAACTCTTTAGAGCAACATAAAATCATGTATTTCTCCTGCTGAAATCCCATGGAATGTGTTTGCCTGGGTGAAATGAGACACGTTGGTTTTGCTCTACTAAAACCTTACAGTTGCAAATGATATTTATTGTTGTATGTTTCTTCTCTGTTCAGTGCATGTTTGTGTCAGTGTCATTATAATGGACGATAGAGCTTTCTAACTGACTATTTAAAATAAAAGATTTAATGTATTTATGCCTGTATTTGTTGACATGATTAGCACTACATGGATTCAATCTGTTTGTGACCATCGTGCCAACCTTGTTGTATTCCTCTCAATCTCTGTGTCACAATGATTTGTAAAGTTTATTCCCTCAGCTAGTCTCCTCACCTCAACATCTCAGTTCTGGATTCACTGTAGTCCATTTGCTCTGTTCTCTCTAGGGTGTCTATCCTCATGCTTTGTCATGCCTCAGAAACTAACAGTGTTAAGTGTGTGTTGACTCAGGTAGAACACACAGCAATGTGATATGTTGCTGTGTCATCAGTGTTAAGTGTGTGTTGACTCAGGTAGAACACACAGCAGTGTGTTGTGTTGCTGTGTCATCAGTGTTAAGTGTGTGTTGACTCAGGTAGAACACACAGCAGTGTGTCGTGTTGCTGTGTCATCAGTGTTAAGTGTGTGTGTTGACTCAGGTAGTACACACAGCAGTGTGTCATGTTGCTGTGTCATCAGTGTTAAGTGTGTGTTGACTCAGGTAGTACACACAGCAGTGTGTTGTGTTGCTGTGTTATCAGTGTTAAGTGTGTGTTGACTCAGGTAGAACACACAGCAGTGTGTCATGTTGCTGTGTCATCAGTGTTAAGTGTGTGTTGACTCAGGTAGAACACACAGCAGTGTGTCATGTTGCTGTGTCATCAGTGTTAAGTGTGTGTTGACTCAGGTAGAACACACAGCAGTGTGTCGTGTTGCTGTGTCATCAGTGTTAAGTGTGTGTGTTGACTCAGGTAGTACACACAGCAGTGTGTCATGTTGCTGTGTCATCAGTGTTAAGTGTGTGTTGACTCAGGTAGTACACACAGCAGTGTGTTGTGTTGCTGTGTTATCAGTGTTAAGTGTGTGTTGACTCAGGTAGAACACACAGCAGTGTGTCATGTTGCTGTGTCATCAGTGTTAAGTGTGTGTTGACTCAGGTAGTACACACAGCAGTGTGTCATGTTGCTGTGTCATCAGTGTTAAGTGTGTGTGTTGACTCAGGTAGTACAAACAGCAGTGTGTCGTGTTGATGTGTCATCAGTGTTAAGTGTGTGTGTTGACTCAGGTAGTACACACAGCAGTGTGTCATGTTGATGTGTCATCAGTGTTAAGTGTGTGTTGACTCAGGTAGTACACACAGCAGTGTGTCATGTTGATGTGTCATCAGTGTTACACGGTGTATCTCTACCACATCACTTCCGTCATACCCCTTTATCACTTAAAAAGCATTTATTTTACAAATTATTCGTAAATAACGTTTAATCGTTAACATGTTTTTAATATTTTAAACATCTTTTTATATATGTGTTATACTTGTGTTGAGGTGAGGAGAAAGTGGCCGCAGCCAAATGGAACATGGACCAGTCTCTGAAGTGGCTCGAGGCAGCAACCACAGTGAGTGGGGCATGTATGTGACACTGCAATGTACATGTATGTGACACTGCAATGTACATGTATGTGACACTGCAATGTACATGTATGTGACACTGCAATGTACATGTATGTGACACTGCAATGTACATGTATGTGACACTGCAATGTACATGTATGTGACAATGCAATGTACTTGTATGTGACACTGCAATGTACTTGTGTGTGACACTGCAATGTACATGTATGTGACACTGCAATGTACATGTATGTGACACTGCAATGTACATGTATGTGACACTGCAATGTACATGTATGTGACACTGCAATGTACATGTATGTGACACTGCAATGTACATGTATGTGACACTGCAATGTACATGTATGTGACACTGCAATGTACATGTATGTGACAATGCAATGTACTTGTGTGTGACACTGCAATGTACTTGTGTGTGACACTGCAATGTACATGTATGTGACACTGCAATGTACATGTATGTGACACTGCAATGTACATGTATGTGACACTGCAATGAACATGTATGTGACACTGCAATGTACATGTATGTGACACTGCAATGAACATGTATGTGACACTGCAATGCATGTAGTTGTTAAGGATGTAGAGTATTCAGACTGTTGTCTGTGGCTCTACATGGTCTGTGAGTAGTACTTAAGGATGTAGAGTATTCAGACTGTTGTCTGTGGCTCTACAGGGTCTGTGGGTATTGGTTAAGGATGTAGAGTATTCAGACTGCTGTCTATGGCTCTAAAGGGTCTGTGAGTAGTGGTTAAGGATGTAGAGTATTCAGACTGCTGTCTATGGCTCTACAGGGTCTGTGGGTAGTGGTTAAGGATGTAGAGTATTCAGACTGTGTCGGTGGCTCTACAGGGTCTGTGGGTAGTGGTTAAGGATGTAGAGTATTCAGACTGTTGTCGGTGGCTCTACAGGGTCTGTGGGTAGTGTTTAAGGATGTAGAGTATTCAGACTGTTGTCGGTGGCTCTACAGGGTCTGTGAGTAGTGGTTAAGGATGTAGAATATTCAGACTGCTGTCTATGGCTCTACATGGTCTGTGGGTAGTGGTTAAGGATGTAGAGTATTCAGACTGTTGTCGGTGGCTCTACAGGGTCTGTGGGTAGTGTTTAAGGATGTAGAGTATTCAGACTGTTGTCTGTGGCTCTACAGGGTCTGTGAGTAGTGGTTAAGGATGTAGAGTATTCAGACTGTTGTCGGTGGCTCTACAGGGTCTGTGGGTAGTGTTTAAGGATGTAGAGTATTCAGACTGTTGTCGGTGGCTCTACAGGATCTGTGAGTAGTGGTTAAGGATGTAGAGTATCCAGACTGTTGTCTGTGGCTCTACAGGGTCTGTGGGTAGTGGTTAAGGATGTAGAGTATTCAGACTGTTGTCGGTGGCTCTACAGGATCTGTGAGTAGTGGTTAAGGATGTAGAGTGTTCAGACTGTTGTCTGTGGCTCTACAGGGTCTGTGGGTAGTGGTTAAGGATGTAGAGTATCCAGACTGTTGTCTGTGGCTCTACAGGGTCTGTGGGTAGTGTTTAAGGATGTAGAGTGTTCAGACTGTTGTCTGTGGCTCTACAGGGTCTGTGGGTAGTGTTTAAGGATGTAGAGTGTTCAGACTGTTGTCTGTGGCTGTACAGGGTTTGTGGGTCGTCGCTGGTGACCGTCTGTGTTGTGTTGTGTTTGAGGACACTGAGAGGGAGAACAGGAAGGAGATCCACCGGAAGATCTTTGAGAGGTACAGGCGTCTGACGACGGAGCAAGTCCTGGCGGCCAACCAGCTCACCCAACCGGACCTCCTCCAGCTGACCACCTCACCCGCCAAACTCATATTCCACCTCTACCAGCACTACAGTGTCTTAACACAGAGTCTAGGGTCAAGGGTCATGTGCCAGCCAGGTATGTTAAACACAGCTTCGGGTCAAGGGTCACTGTTCAGCTAGGGGTGTTGGTAGGAAGTGTATTTACATATGTGTCATTGAATTAAATGTAAAATGTTACAGTATTACCGTGAAACCACAGACAAAATTAGCACTACACTTGCATGAGGTCAAGGGTTACCTCTGAATCACATGTCTAACACAACCTGGGGCCAAAGGTCACCCACAAGAGCAGATGGTAATACACCTGCCGATTGTGTTAACAGCCTGGGCCGTGTGTTATTTAATGAAATGTGAAATATTGCAGTAACATTTTGAATAAACTTACAACATGATCACTACACTTCCTGCGTAAATGATTGGCTAGTTGTATTTATATATAACAAAATCAAGTAGATTACCAATGTAGAAATGAACTGTCACTTCACTCATTCACAACTGTTTTATATTTCAGATATCAACAAGATAGCTGACAAGATCGCTCATGCCAACCAAGTTAACATTAAAAAGATACAGCTGAATCTGATCGAGAAATGGTTCAGATCAACTTCACAAGCAAAGCAAGATGACCTTGACATAGTGAGTACTTGTCATAATATATGGTATCTTTTTTGCAAAAATTATGCATGACCCTGTCTGAATAACATATGACACTGTCAGAATAAAGTAATACCCTGTGCAAATAACTTGGATGTCTTGTTACACACTTGTTACACACACAATGTGTCCAATTGGTAGGTGAATTGGATATTTTTTACAAACAATGTATCAGACTGATGATGTTGATGTTTTGTTACAGACTCTGGATGTTACTATCTGCCAGACAGACGACATGGATGAAACTGAAGCTGAGAGTAATCTAATGAGGTACGTTTACTCTTCCTATGACATGGGTAAGCAGGGACGGGAAAACAAACTTCAAGAAATGGCTGAGAGTTAAGCTGCTAATTAAGGTGCAAAATTGATCTTAAATAGAAAAATAGTGTGTGATCTCATCAGGACACATCCAGCAGTCAAAACAACACTACTGTGTGTCCAGTACACATCCAGCAGTCAAAACAACACTTACTGTGTGTCCAGTACACATCCAGCAGTCAAAACAACACCTACTGTGTGTCCAGTACACATCCAGCAGTCAAAACAACACCTACTGTGTGTCCAGTACACATCCAGCAGTCAAAACAACACTTACTGTGTGTCCAGTACACATCCAGCAGTCAAAACAACACCTACTGTGTGTCAGTACACATCCAGCAGTCAAAACAACACTACTGTGTGTCAGTACACATCCAGCAGTCAAAACAACACCTACTGTGTGTCCAGTACACATCCAGCAGTCAAAACAACACCTACTGTGTGTCCAGTACACATCCAGCAGTCAAAACAACACCTACTGTGTGTCCAGTACACATCCAGCAGTCAAAACAACACCTACTGTGTGTCCAGTACACATCCAGCAGTCAAAACAACACCTACTGTGTGTCCAGTACACATCCAGCAGTCAAAACAACACCTACTGTGTGTCCAGTACACATCCAGCAGTCAAAACAACACCTACTGTGTGTCCAGTACACATCCAGCAGTCAAAACAACACCTACTGTGTGTCCAGTACACATCCAGCAGTCAAAACAACACCTACTGTGTGTCCAGTACACATCCAGCAGTCAAAACAACACCTACTGTGTGTCCAGTACACATCCAGCAGTCAAAACAACACCTACTGTGTGTCCAGTACACATCCAGCAGTCAAAACAACACCTACTGTGTGTCCAGTACACATCCAGCAGTCAAAACAACACTACTGTGTGTCCAGTACACATCCAGCAGTCAAAACAACACCTACTGTGTGTCCAGTACACATCCAGCAGTCAAAACAACACCTACTGTGTGTCCAGATGAAGTCATATCAAGCTCCATGCAAGTAAATAGTTGTCTCTATTACATTTTTCTTAACCAATCACAGCACTGATATCCTATGACTGCTGTGGAGAGAGTCCACAGAATCACTGTTGTGAAATTCCAGCAAAGCGAACTTAATGTGTGTCAGTACATTTACACAGTAACAACAAATTCCTGCATGTCCAGAATGCTTCTGTGAGTCCAACAAACCTATGTGTTCAGTACATGCACAGAAAGACAACCGCGGGATGCTTCTGTGTAGTGCCAACAAATATGTCAGTTGCAATGAAGCCGAGATCATTCTGTGTATGCAACGCAGTCGTCTTTAACAAATGTTGGGGTTGCAGTCTTATTAAGTGTTGGGATGGCAGTCTCTTTAAATGTTGGGGTTGCAGTCTTATTAAGTGTTGGGATGGCAGTCTCTTTAAATGTTGGGGTGGCAGTCTTGTTAATTGTTGGGATGGCAGTCTCTTTAAATGTTGGGGTGGCAGTCTTATTAAGTGTTGGGATGGCAGTCTCTTTAAATGTTCGGGTGGCAGTCTTATTAAGTGTTGGGATGGCAGTCTCTTTAAATGTTGGGGTGGCAGTCTTGTTAAGTGTTGGGATGGCAGTCTCTTTAAATGTTGGGGTTGCAGTCTTATTAAGTGTTGGGATGGCAGTCTCTTTAAATGTTGGGGTGGCAGTCTTGTTAAGTGTTGGGATGGCAGTCTCTTTAAATGTTGGGGTGGCAGTCCTGTTAAGTGTTGGGATGGCAGTCTCATTAAGTGTTGGAATGGCAGTCTCATTAAGTGTTGGGATGGCAGTCTCATTGAGTGTTGGGATGGCAGTCTCATTAAGTGTTGGGATGGCAGTCTCATTAAGTGTTGGGATAGCAGTTTCATTATATGTTGGGATGGCAATCTCATTAAGTGTTGGGATGGCAGTCTCATTAAGTGTTGGGATGGCAGTCTCGTTAAGTGTTTGGGTGGCAATCTTATTAAGTGTTGGGATGGCAGTCTCTTTAAATGTTCGGGTGGCAGTCCTGTTAAGTGTTGGGATGGCAGTCTCATTAAGTGTTGGAATGGCAGTCTCATTAAGTGTTGGGATGGCAGTCTCATTGAGTGTTGGGATGGCAGTCTCATTAAGTGTTGGGATGGCAGTCTCATTAAGTGTTGGGATAGCAGTTTCATTATATGTTGGGATGGCAATCTCATTAAGTGTTGGGATGGCAGTCTCATTAAGTGTTGGGATGGCAGTCTCGTTAAGTGTTTGGGTGGCAATCTTATTAAGTGTTGGGATGGCAGTCTCTTTAAATGTTCGGGTGGCAGTCCTGTTAAGTATTGGGATGGCAGTCTCATTAAGTGTTGGAATGGCAGTCTCATTAAGTGTTGGGATGGCAGTCTCATTAAGTGTTGGGATAGCAGTTTCATTATATGTTGGGATGGCAATCTCATTAAGTGTTGGGATGGCAGTCTCATTAAGTGTTGGGATGGCAGTCTCGTTAAGTGTTAGGATGGCAGTCTTGTTAGGTGTTTCGATGGCAGTCTTGTTAAGTACTTGTTAAATTAAATGACAGCTTTGATGATGCAAATGTGACTTGCCATTGTACACTACTATGTTTATCCATTTCTAAGCAAGACGGACGTAATCAGCCTGCTGGGGAACAAGGCTGTTTATTTTAGTAGTGATGCAGCATAACATTCAGTACATAATACTGCTAACATGTTTGTTCATTTGCTGGTTTAAAATACAATAAATAATGTTTTTCCAGGTGAAAACAAAAGCTGGAACCCGAGCTTTCTCATTTGCCACACCAACTTTGTGGAATTCGCTTCCTGCCAGCATTAAATTACAAGGAAAAGTAGTTTAATTTTGTCGTCATCCAAAAACCTATCTCTCTAATGCTGCCTATCCTCCTTACATCCTAGCAGTTTCACTTTCCATCCCTTGATGTCTCGTGCACTGATTATGATAACAAGATTGCTTAATCCCTTGTTTTTAACTTTTGTTGCTTGAGATTATTGGCACATAAGAAATCTTTTATTATATATATATATATATATATATATATATATATAAATAATATGTTTAGTACAGGGTTACTTGGGGTATTTGAAGTACCTGCCATTCAGTAACTACTGAACAAGCAGATATTTCTAAACAGCTGTGAACTTGTTTGTTGAAGACGGACACTTCAACCAAGATAAGCAAACTTGGCCGAGTGCGAGCCCTGAGGTCTCTGTTCTCTCTCACGGACAGCAGCACCATAGAGACACTGTCTGGGATGACCACTGACCACATCAGGTAAACATGTGTCTATCACCACACCCACGTAGAAGAGTCCACAAAGGAAATTAACTATCTACAATTGTCCCCGCCTTCAGTGAACCCATCTGCTGTCTGCACTATGTCATAGGAATGTCATGTGTGGTCTGCCCTGTGTCATAGGAGTGTCATGTGTGGTCTGCCCTGTGTCATAGGAGTGTCATGTGTGGTCTGCCCTGTGTCATAGGAGTGTCATGTGTGGTCTGCCCTGTGTCATAGGAGTGTCATGTGTGGTCTGCCCTGTGTCATAGGAGTGTCATGTGTGGTCTGCCCTGTGTCGTAGGAGTGTCATGTGTGGTCTGCCCTGTGTCGTAGGAGTGTCATGTGTGGTCTGCCCTGTGTCGTAGGAGTGTCATGTGTGGTCTGCCCTGTGTCATAGGAGTGTCATGTGTGGTCTGCCCTGTGTCGTAGGAGTGTCATGTGTGGTCTGCCCTGTATCGTAGGAGTGTCATGTGTGGTATGCCCTGTGTCGTAGGAGTGTCATGTGTGGTCTGCCCTGTGTCTAGGAGTGTCATGTGTGGTCTGCCCTGTGTCGTAGGAGTGTCATGTGTGGTCTGCCCTGTGTCGTAGGAGTGTCATGTGTGGTCTGCCCTGTGTCATAGGAGTGTCATGTGTGGTATGCCCTGTGTCGTAGGAGTGTCATGTGTGGTCTGCCCTGTGTCGTAGGAGTGTCATGTGTGGTCTGCCCTGTGTCGTAGGAGTGTCATGTGTGGTCTGCCCTGTGTCGTAGGAGTGTCATGTGTGGTCTGCCCTGTGTCGTAGGAGTGTCATGTGTGGTCTGCCCTGTGTCGTAGGAGTGTCATGTGTGGTATGCCCTGTGTCGTAGGAGTGTCATGTGTGGTCTGCCCTGTGTCGTAGGAGTGTCATGTGTGGTCTGCCCTGTGTCGTAGGAGTGTCATGTGTGGTCTGCCCTGTGTCGTAGGAGTGTCATGTGTGGTCTGCCCTGTGTCGTAGGAGTGTCATGTGTGGTCTGCCCTGTGCATAGGAGTGTCATGTGTGGTCTGGCTGTGTCTAGGAGTGTCATGTGTGGTCTGCCCTGTGTCGTAGGAGTGTCATGTGTGGTATGCCCTGTGTCGTAGGAGTGTCATGTGTGGTCTGCCCTGTGTCGTAGGAGTGTCATGTGTGGTCTGCCCTGTGTCGTAGGAGTGTCATGTGTGGTCTGCCCTGTGTCGTAGGAGTGTCATGTGTGGTCTGCCCTGTGTCGTAGGAGTGTCATGTGTGGTCTGCACTATGGCGTGGGGCTGGAGGAGCTGCAGATGTTCCAGACACTTGAGTCATTCAGCCGGTGCAACAAAGTCGGACTTGTTAAGACAATCTTGCGCAGTCACAGCCACAAGAGTCGCGTGAGTGCAGTTGTTGTGTGATGGTTCTCATTCTGAGGGCACAACCTCTGAGGGCTTGTTTTGCTATTTAAAGGACTCATTCAGTGATAATGTGTAAGTCTACATTATATACACTGCCACACAGTAACACAATCTAATAGAAGTCATAAGGCATAATTCATTCTCTTCTCTCTTTCAAATGCTAATGAAGAAAAACACTGAAAAACATTGCAACATTTGAGTTGTGAATGTGTTCACAATTTGTGTTGTGAATGTGTTCACAATTTGTGTTGTGAATGTTGTCCACCACAGAATGTGAGACACTGTGACACTGTTTACTTGTTGACAGGCTGTGAGACTGGCTGCCCAGTTGTGTCTTCACTACTCCATCTTTGAAGTGCCACTGTGGACCAACATCCTCAAGCAGCTTCTCACCTTCCAGATGGTAAGATTGAGCAGTTCCTTACCTTCCAGATGGTAAGATTGAGCAGCTCCTAACCTTCCAAATGGTAAGATTGAGCTGCTCCTAACCTTCCAGATGGTAAGATTGAGTAGAGAAACAGTAAATTAAAGTATGATGCAAATAAAATGACAAGAGAGGATCATTACAATCTTCTTCTTCCATTTTAGTGCGTCATCCCAATCTGGAGTATTGTCACATTGTTGTGACTAGACAGTGTGGATGAAGTTGATGATTAAATGTACATGAATGTGCTGCAGGTTATAATGATTAACAGTAATAATAAAAAGTTGGTTTGTTTTCTTTCTGCACTGTCACTGCTAGGGTAGCTAAACAGAGGTAAAAGCCTGTACACAAAACGTCCCGAGTAGTCAACCTTCCCTTGAAGGGATGTGACCCTGCACTCACACAGCTGGGTCCATAGGCGGGTACCAGCTGGGACGAAGGAGTGCTTAAAGACAGCTGTTCTGTAGTAGGGGGTGTAGTAGTGCAAACTCTGACCTCTTGTTTTCAGTATTAACTATTAAGACACATTATACATATCAGCGAATGGCTAAGGTACGTGCGTACACACACACACACACACACACACACACAAACACACACACACACACACACACACAAACACACACACACACACACACACACACACACACACACACACACACACACACACACACACACACACACACACACACACACACACACACATAATTGCATAATGTAGATGAATATAATACAATACTTGTTTTCAGGAAAACTTAACCATCAACAATATTAATATAAACCATTTCTCCTGGTTATTGAGGTTAACTCACCTCTTTCTGTGTTCATTTGCTTCCTCTAGTTCGTCTACCCTTTCATTTTGATGTATTCAAGAAAACAACATCAAGGTTATTGTCAAAATAGTGGGCACCATTTGACAAATATCAGAAATATCTTGATGAGCATTAGTTCCGTTTGCTTTCCTATGCCAAGGTGACTGGCTGTGAGCCTCACTCTGTACACACATTCAAATGACGATGTGTTGTAGGTGGACTTCCTATACGAGGTCCTCGTCAGACTCCTGCCTGTGTCTGCCCTGTGGCAGGACAGGTCCATTGGCTCTATCTGGAAGGCCGCTCTCCTGGCCCCAATGCTCTCAGGTTAGTTTTCTTAACATGTCATGTGTCTCGAGTCAAAAACTGGAGTCCAAAACTGGAGTCCAAAGATGCCTAAAACCAAAACAAATGGTACATGCACGCACAACTTTTGTATGGAAACCTGTAGATATATAAAATTATTATAACATGGTTTCAAAATATATATTTCTGTTGCCCAATTGTGCACGTCATTTGAAAATTCTCAAACCTCAGCCAGTCAAATTCTGGCAGCATATTCTGTTGAAATTGTGTCTCTTTTCAACTGCTGACAATATCACGATATCAATAACAAAACTGAATGCTGACCAAACCGCATAAGAAACTGGTTGGCCAAATCGTTCTACTTATGTTTCCAATCTAACTGCCCGCTAGTGGCAGTTCCACAGTTTAGTTGCTAGACAGCAAAACCATTTTGCCATTACGAAATGAAAGTGCACTGACATATCTTTGAAATGCCCATGTCATTTTTTTTATTTGTCTTAAGCAGGCCTAGAACTAAATTCAAACAAGTGTAGAAGCATTGATGGGACATGGCAAAAGTGGAAAACGATGTTCTACCTAAAATAATTGTTACTGTGAAAGCTGATTGTTTAATATATATTTGACATATAGAACCCTATGTATAGCCAGCCACATTGTAGCACATTGTTACAAGTAGAAAACAATGATTATGACTGAAATCAAATCTAGGACAGAGCATAGTATTGGTATAACCACAAGAGTGCATAGTTGGTTTTATATTGGTAGAACCACAAGAATGGTTGATGATAACACCTGTTGATTGCATTGACAGCAACAAGACCTGTGACAGGACCACAGCTGGACGACTGTCTGAGAGCCCTCCTTCTACTGCACAGGTCAGTACGGCTGGAGCTGGTCACTTGGCAGTAGCAGGAGCATACTTGATGATCATGCAACGAGCCAGTCTTCCAATTTATGTCTATTACTTTTGTTCTCAAAATTATCACTAGTTTTGTAGTCTTATGTCCAGGTCCCCCCCCCCTGCTACAACAAGATCTTGGTAGATGTTATTTGCTGTGATAGAGAGGCCTTGTTATGTCCATGTTCCCCCTGCTACAAGACCTTGGTAGAGGTGTTATTTGCAGTGATAGAGGTGCCTTGTTATATCTACGTTTCCCCTGCTCCAAGACCCTGGTAGAGATGTTATTTGCAGTGGTAGAGGTGCATTGTTGTGTCCATGTTCCCCCTGCTACAAGACCTTGGCAGATATGTTATTTGCAGTGATAGAGGTGCATTGTTGTGTCCATGTTCTCCCTGCTCCAAGACCTTGGTAGAAATGTTATTTGCAGTGATAGAGGTGCATTGTTGTGTCCATGTTCCCCCTGCTCCAAGACCTTGGTAGAAATGTTATTTGCAGTGATAGAGGTGCGTTTTTGTATCCCGGTTCCCCCTGCTACAAGACCTTGGTAGAGATGTTATTTGCAGTGGTAGAGGTGCATTGTTGTGTCAATGTTCTCCCTGCTACAAGACCTTGGTAGAGATGTTATTTGCAGTGGTAGAGGTGCATTGTTGTGGCCATGTTCTCCTTGCTCCAAGACCTTGGTAGAGATGTTATTTGCAGTGATAGAGGTGCATTGTTGTGTCAATGTTCCCCCTGCTCCAAGACATTGGTAGATATGTTATTTGTAGCGATAGAAGTGCATTGTTGTGTCAATGTTCCCCCTGCTCCAAGACATTGGTAGAGATATTATTTCCAGTGATAGAGGTGCATTGTTGTGTCCATGTTCCCCCTGCTACAAGACCTTGGTAGAGATGTTATTTGTAGTAATAGAGGTGCCTTGTATCCAGGTTCCCCCTGCTCCAAGACCTTGGTAGAAATGTTATTTGCAGTGATAGAGGTGCATTGTTGTGTCCATGTTCCCCCTGCTCCAAGACCTTGGTAGAAATGTTATTTGCAGTGATAGAGGTGCGTTTTTGTATCCCGGTTCCCCCTGCTACAAGACCTTGGTAGAGATGTTATTTGCAGTGGTAGAGGTGCATTGTTGTGTCAATGTTCTCCCTGCTACAAGACCTTGGTAGAGATGTTATTTGCAGTGGTAGAGGTGCATTGTTGTGGCCATGTTCTCCTTGCTCCAAGACCTTGGTAGAGATGTTATTTGCAGTGATAGAGGTGCATTGTTGTGTCAATGTTCCCCCTGCTCCAAGACATTGGTAGATATGTTATTTGTAGCGATAGAAGTGCATTGTTGTGTCAATGTTCCCCCTGCTCCAAGACATTGGTAGAGATATTATTTCCAGTGATAGAGGTGCATTGTTGTGTCCATGTTCCCCCTGCTACAAGACCTTGGTAGAGATGTTATTTGTAGTAATAGAGGTGCCTTGTATCCAGGTTCACCCTGCTCCAAGACCTTGGTAGAGATGTTATTTGCAGTGGTAGAGGTGCCTTGTTGTGTCCATGTTCCCCCTGCTACAAGACCTTGGCAGATATGTTATTTGTAGTAATAAAGGTGCATTGTTGTGTCCATGTTCTCCCTGCTCCAAGACCTTGGTAGAAATGTTATTTGCAGTGATAGAGGTACGTTGTTGTGTCCATGTTCCCCCTGCTACAAGACCTTGGTAGAGATGTTATTTGCCGTGGTAGAGGTGCATTGTTGTGTCCATGTTCCACCTGCTACAAGACCTTGGCAGTGATGTTATTTGTAGTAATAGAGGTGCCTTGTATCCAGGTTCCCCCTGCTACAAGACCTTGGTAGAGATGTTATTTGCATTGATAGAGGTGCCTTGTTGTGTCCAGGTTCCCCCTGCTCCAAGACCTTGGTAGAGATGGTATTTGCATTGATAGAGGTGCCTTGTTGTGTCCAGGTTCCCCCTGCTCCAAGACCTTGGTAGAGATGGTATTTGCATTGATAGAGGTGCCTTGTTGTGTCCAGGTTCCCCCTGCTCCAAGACCTTGGTAGAGATGGTATTTGCATTGATAGAGGTGCCTTGTTGTGTCCAGGTTCCCCCTGCTCCAAGACCTTGGTAGAGATGGTATTTGCATTGATAGAGGTGCCTTGTTGTGTCCATGTTCCCCCTGCTCCAAGACCTTGGTAGAGATGGTATTTGCATTGATAGAGGTGCCTTGTTGTGTCCATGTTCCCCCTGCTCCAAGACCTTGGTAGAGATGGTATTTGCATTGATAGAGGTGCCTTGTTGTGTCCATGTTCCCCCTGCTCCAAGACCTTGGTAGAGATGGTATTTGCATTGATAGAGGTGCCTTGTTGTGTCCAGGTTCCCCCTGCTCCAAGACCTTGGCAGATATGTTATTTGTAGTAATAAAGGTGCCTTGTATCCAGGTTCCCCCTGCTCCAAGACCTTGGTAGAGATGTTAGTTGCATTGGCAGAGGTGCCTTGTTGTGTCCAGGTTCCCCCTGATCCAAGACCTTGGTAGAGATGTTAGTTGCATTGACAGAGGTGCCTTGTTGTGTCCATGTTCCCCCTGCTCCAAGACCTTGGTAGAGATGTTAGTTGCATTGACAGAGGTGCCTTGTTGTGTCCAGGTTCCCCCTGATCCAAGACCTTGGTAGAGATGTTAGTTGCATTGACAGAGGTGCCTTGTTGTGTCCAGGTTCCCCCTGATCCAAGACCTTGGTAGAGATGTTAGTTGCATTGACAGAGGTGCCTTGTTGTGTCCAGATTCCCCCTGATCCAAGACCTTGGTAGAGATGTTAGTTGCATTGACAGAGGTGCCTTGTTGTGTCCAGGTTCCCCCTGCTCCAAGACCTTGGTAGAGATGTTAGTTGCATTGACAGAGGTGCCTTGTTGTGTCCAGGTTCCCCCTGATCCAAGACCTTGACTTGGCTGCCTTCTGCAAGTGCTTCCTGCAGCTGGACCTGCCCGTGTGTGCTGCGGCCTGTGCCCAGCTGATCCCTTCACCAGACACGAGGACAGCCTGCTTGACCAAGGCACTAACAACAACCACATTTCAGCAGCAGCTGCAGCAGTGGACAGAACAGGCCAGCACTGACCCCTTGCTGCAACAGGTGCTTACCTTTATACGTACATGGGGGTAGTCTTCTTAACACTTGGGTAAAAGTGTAATGTTTAATATTGGTCTCCACCTTGGCAAGTACATGACATGGTTGTGTAGGTTTTAAGTGATCCACAGTGATACCTCCATTCCATGTTATACAGTTTTGGCAACTCAGCAAACATATGCGACCTCCGACTGACCTAAGACTAAGTATGGAAGAACATTGCGCCTACTCTTTCAACAACAACATTAGTTTGTAGGCACTTAGCAAACACTAAGTACTCATTCACTCGTCAGTCATTGCAACTGCAACGTCACTCACATGTCATTATGTCAGTCATTGCCACTGCTGAGTGACTGGTGTCTGGTGTAGTTAGCTGTGCCACTCAGTGACTGGTGTCTGGTGTAGTTAGCTGTGCCACTCAGTGACTGGTGTCTGGTGTAGTTAGCTGTGCCACTCAGTGACTGGTGTATGGTGTAGTTAGCTGTGCCACTCAGTGACTGGTGTCTGGTGCAGTTAGCTGTGCCACTCAGTGACTGGTGTCTGGTGTAGTTAGCTGTGCCACTCAGTGACTGGTGTCTGGTGTAGTTAGCTGTGCCAGCTCAGTGACTGGTGTCTGGTGTAGTTAGCTGTGCCACTCAGTGACTGGTGTCTGGTGTAGTTAGCTGTGCCACTCAGTGACTGGTGTAGTTAGCTGTGCCACTCAGTGACTGGTGTAGTTAGCTGTGCCACTCAGTGACTGGTGTAGTTAGCTGTGCCACTCAGTGACTGGTGTAGTTAGCTGTGCCACTCAGTGACTGGTGTAGTTAGCTGTGCCACTCAGTGACTGGTGTAGTTAGCTGTGCCACTCAGTGAATGGTGTAGTTAGCTGTGCCACTCAGTGACTGGTGTAGTTAGCTGTGCCACTCAGTGACTGGTGTAGTTAGCTGTGCCACTCAGTGACTGGTGTAGTTAGCTGTGCCACTCAGTGACTGGTGTAGTTAGCTGTGCCACTCAGTGACTGGTGTATAGCTGTGCCACTCAGTGACTGGTGTAGTTAGCTGTGCCACTCAGTGACTGGTGTAGTTAGCTGTGCCACTCAGTGAATGGTGTAGTTAGCTGTGCCACTCAGTGACTGGTGTAGTTAGCTGTGCCACTCAGTGACTGGTGTAGTTAGCTGTGCCACTCAGTGTCTGGTGTAGTTAGCTGTGCCACTCAGTGACTGGTGTAGTTAGCTGTGCCACTCAGTGACTGGTGTAGTTAGCTGTGCCACTCAGTGACTGGTGTCTGTTTGTTTCAGCTTCTACTTCTTGCACAGAACCTCAACTCTAACACACGAGGTGCTGTTGCAGTCACATGAGGACATTAGGACAACGTGAGGGAAGTCTATAACCAGACGTGTGAGAACGGACCCTTCTTGTGGAGGAGACAGTTTAAATGTCAACTCAGTTGGACTTGGCCTATGATAGTTACAATTATGATACTTTGTGTGGATGACAAGAACCATACCACACCTACTGCAGGGGATTCATTAAAGCAGTTCCAGAAATGTCCTTTTTGTAAACTTGATATAACTATGTATTTCACAATATCGTTTCTGCGTTAACATTAAATCCTAGCTTGAAGGAGTGTGTTTGTATCCGTTGTATGTCAGAATACAGAACTATTTATATGGTGACAACAATTTAGGTAAACAGGTGATGCTTCAAGGGGGAATTATAAAATTATTTTTGTAAGATTAACCCAGGTAGATGACATATTATAGGGGTCATTTCACACATTCCACCAGCTAACAAAGTGTAAAAACCTACATAGAGTGATACAGGTTCTAGCTACTTCTGCCAATAAACCTGTACCTGTACAGCTGTACCTGGTATGAACTTCATATTTTGAATGATCCAAAAAAATCCCAAAACCACAGTTAGATGTTGTATTCAGTTGTGACATGATTGTCAGTGCCTCACACACCACACTACTCGGGTCCATCTACAGGGCCATCAATAAATGCATTGTGTCACTTGTCATTGCTGTCTCATCTAGATGGCTTAGTTTAATTGTCAGGATCCTTTCTAAACTTGTATCATGTCAGGTTCCTTTGTAATCGTCAGATCCACTACCCCAATATGTCTACTCTGTGTGCAGTAATCTGTCCGTCCGTCCGTCCGTCCGTCCGTCCGTCCGTCCGTCCGTCCGTCCGTCCGTCCGTCCGTCCGTCCGTCCGTCCGTCCGTCCGTCCGTCCGTCCGTCCGTCCGTCCGTCCGTCCGTCCGTCCGTCCGTCCGTCCGTCCGTCCGTCCGTCCGTCCGTCCGTCCGTCCGTCCGTCCGTCCGTCCGTCCGTCCGTCCTGTGTATGCAATGTATATAGAATATCCTCATTTTAAGTTGTAAATGGCCTCTCAAGCTACAATAACATTTCCTGGACACCAACAAGCTGTTTATGATGGCATGACATTTATTCCACACAACTGTGTGTCCTTTGCCTGTAAGAAACATAATAACAATTACGTTTTCATTACAAGCTGATTACAGTCATTACAGTGTGCCTTAAGAACGTAATGCATAAATCTGCATGGAAGCCTTGTAGACATGAAATATTGAATTTAGAGTGAAACTTGCAACAGAATACATAATGTTTGTGGGTTCAATTGCCAGCCTGGACAGGTTTGACCAACAGATATTTGTCATCAATAACAAGATAATAATATCCAAAGCACCGGTGTATATAACTACATAACTTGAACAATTACAAGATCATTGTTGGTAAGAAAGTACCTTACTCTTAACCAACTTCAGAATAGGATTTTACATTCGACATTATTTTTTAAATACTTCATTTTATACAAAAATACTTCATTTGCAGTAACTGTGTTAATATAAAATAATTTTTAATCAAAATACAGATTGTATATCAAATACCATACATTTCTATCAAGTTTTTCCATCAACAGGTTTATGATGCCATCTCCAATAATTCAGCTGCTTGTTGATACAAATTTAATAACATACCTGCTTGAAAACAACTGGTACACACTACAATTACAACCAACCTAACATTTAAGACTGGTTGGTCATGTGTAATAAACATTACACGTATTGCTATAAGTAATCATTTCACACACCTGTTCCTGCTGTAACTCTTCCGACACCCTGCAAACTTACTGGACAAAAATAACACCTATAGCTGATGGGTTGAGATGTTGTATTTTTCAAAACCTATCATCAAAGTAAGTTCATTTCTTACAAAATAATAATATATTCCATATTGTTCTTTGACAACATGGACGAGATGTCTTAAAATTGCTCTGATCATGACATCAGATGGGGGTTGTGTTCTGTTGGAGATTTCAATCGAAAATCTGGAAGATTTGGTAGTATTATGGGAGATGTATCCAAAATCCAGGAAATTTCAGAACAATTGCAGGTATATGAACACAACTATGGGGTGAAAACAATGTTTTTTCTACCATTCAGTAATTGCATTCCCATTTGTGGTCGATACAGAATGAAACCACAGGAAGGTTGAGGGTGCAGACAGGTACACAGAGATTATCACTGAGACACATTTATGAACTCAATTCTACCCATTTGTTACAAGTTACATGTACAGACAAATCTTACTACAATTGTTTACCCAATACATGTACAGGCATAATGTTATTTTGTATTACAATGTACAAATAATACGCCTGGTTCCTGTACCTCTTTATACATGGAACATGTTTACGTACTTGTACAGTTATACTAATCTGAACCATACACATTGATGTCCTGAACCCATCTGTCTGTTAAGGTTGCAGGTCCTTTGATGAACTGTCCTGTCCTGTCCTGTCCACCACAGGACAGGACAGTCAGGTCCTGGGGAACTGTCCTGCTGTCCACATCAGTGACGTCACATGGCACTACTTGGTTGCCAGTATCTCATCCCCGACATGGATGTTGCCAGTCCAGTCAGCCACAAAGTTCACCCCAAAACATGGTGCTTGGTCAAACTCTGGCACGATTAAACGATAGCTGGAAACAGAAAACACTAAGTTTATTACTCCAGGACAAAACATATTATTTGATAGACAAATATCAACATTTATTTTCATCAAGCAGAAAAATTTTAGAATCAATCACACGTCCAGCGACTTCACAGTAGTGACAACAGTTGGCTGTCATACCACATCTCCCATTAATCTACAGCATGTTTATATAATAATTATATAAAGTAAAGCCAGGGACCTATGGTGGATAGGCAAGGTAATAAAAGTGTTCTTTAAATGATGGCAGAATTTAGCAATATTTTCAACTGACCCACAACAAAAACCCTAGTCCCAATATCAGGGATTTTAGGGACATAAAGTAATTCAGAACTAGATGATCGAAGCTGAATAGGTTTTCTTACAGGAGTAAGCAAAGAATGTAAATATGATGACTGCAGATAAATCATATTCTCAGCTTAGCAAAGCTTCAATGACATCAGCTCTAGTTACCAGAATGTATTTTTATATTTAATTTGTCTGATCATCAAACAAACAAAATTTTCAACAACTTGTCAACCTGCTAAATCATCGATTTATTTTTATTGTATTTTGTTTATTTTAAAAGTGAACTTGGTTCACCTTCTCAGCGTCTTTAGCGGCTCCATGTCCGGGTGTTTGGTTCCAGTCTTAGGATTCACAGTTGTCAAGATGCATCTAGAAACACGATTGAGACCTGAACTAGATGCAGATATCATATCAGTGCGTACACATGACAGGATAAATGTGCTCTAGAAGGTTGTTGACTTTGTTTTTCACCTTGTTCTCTTATTGTAAGCTACACTGTACATAGATTAACAAACAACACTACACCTTGGTTGGTCATGACATCACATTACATTTCTTACAAATTGAAAGTTAAAGACAAAGCTAATACCTGCCAACTTTTTTTTTTTAATCTGAGATTCGTGATCAGTTGCACATGCCTCCCATAACACGTCGTCTAGTGTTCTCTGGGATCTTGAGATGTAATGTTTGGTGAAGGGTGCTGTTAATTTGTTTACATTTTAACAGGGGTTTGTCTTAGATTGTGACATTGGAAGATGTTGGGGATATGAAATGAAAATCTGGGAGATTGATTTGGCAGTATTACACCTAAAAGCCAGGAAATTCCAGGACAGTTGGCAGGTATATGAACCCAACTATGTTGTGAAAACTGAGAGTGCCAACTGCCTGAATTCAACAAACTCAAGGCTGACAGCTACAGTGACAGGTAGTTTTACGTTACCTGGGTAGGTCTACCAACAGGTTCAAAAAGTCAGGTGAGAAATTCATAGTTTGTTTAATGCTTAGATCCTATCTTATTGCAAAGTTTCATAGACAGAGTATATATAGTTCATAGAGTAGATGTTCGTAACATACAATATTGTAGTTCTTTGCACAAAACCTTTAAAAAAATTCTCAGCGAGCTCTGCTTCTGTCATTATGAGAGGTTCAACAGGTGTGCAGTATGTTCACATTACCTGTCACATTTCTTGATGTTGGTGTACTTCACACCTCCAATGTAGACGTCCTTCCATGAGTCCTGTGTCAACATGTCATGTCACAGTTGTTAATCTCCATGTCAGAATGTGGCAATGGCAAATAAAATCCATTGTAAAGAACATGCCAAACCTTCTTAAAATCATTATTGACCAAAAGGATACATCATAATATATCAATCATGATTGTTACAACCTCTCGTATCACAACACATTTTGTTTATATATATAAATGCGAGTCTATCCATCAGTTTCTCTGCCTGTCTATCTGTTATCGTATCATGGCTAATCAGGGGCTGATCACGTGGAGTAACTATATTACCCTAAGTAAAATTACCATCACAGTGCACTAATTAAACACATTTACAATTGCATGTAACAGCTATGACTGGGGGCATCTACAGATGTTAAATAATCTTTGACATATATATATATATATACAGCTGTATATATATATATATATCTCCCATACAAAGTCAGTAAGCAAACAAGATATGGTCATGTTCCTCCTTAATAAATACTAATATTGGTAACTGAACTAAGTGCACTAGTGTATATGTTATGGTCTTTTCACAGTTATAATGTCATGTCGTGTTATAGTGTAAAGTGTCATGATATAAAGTGTCATGATGTAAAGTGTTATGGTGTAAAAGTGTCATGGTTTAATGTGTTATGTTGAATGCAAACCTCATCAAATGCGTCACATCCAGATGCGACAAAGTTCGGCCGGAACTGGTCCATTGTCACCTTGCTAACTCCGCTCGGGAGCTTCTTGTTGACATCGGCCAGTGAGCCCTCCGAGATCAACATGAACGGGGCAGCATCTTGGTATGCCACCTGGTGGGACATATGGCAACATCATTCTTGAACAATGTATAACTTACACATTAATAATTATTTTTGTAGTTATGTAGAATACGAGTCTCAATTCAATAATAACAAAGTAAGATAAGATTACCTGATTGGTGTTTATTTGTCAAAACGTATAAAATGTCAAAAATAATACATTGAAGGTAACACTGTTCAGTTTGTATATTACTCACAGGATATGATGGTTATCGATTTATAATCCCTAATTAATTTTTTATTCCTGGTACAAGGGTTTTTCTCTGTTCATAATGTTTAGCATATAAAGTTCTTATCACAAGACTAAATGTGTTGTCCAATATTATCCCACCAGTATTTAATTTACGTTAATTATACTTTTGTTATTTTAACACGTTTAACACATCAGTGATGTTCCCACACTCCGGCCAATGAGTCAGCAGCCATCCTGCTAATGGAACTGAGATTAGAACAAGAAGTTTATTTGACATCAAATTAAATTACACCACGCAGTAAATAAGTACAGTATGCAGCACTGCGGATCACCCCGGAGGATGCGCAGGACAGAACATTCTGGAAATCAAGAATTCGGGCTGCTGACCCCACCTAGTGGGAAAAGGCGGAGAAGAAGAAGTAAATAAGTACAGTACTGTGTGATATACTTCCACTATAATTAAACAAAACTCATAACCACTAATGAGAACACTGTGAAAGTAGACCAGTGACTCCTATTAAGACAAACAAGTCGCTAGTATAGCAGCTGCTCTTTACATAAAGATAATAATGGCCCCTTTTTGTATTTGTGTGAACAAGTATACATTATATATATATATATATATATATATATATATATATATATAATATATATATATAATATATTATATAGTGTTAACCAGGGCAGCCCTGAGCTCCTGTGCAGTGGAGGCTACATAGTATTGTAAGGAATTATGGTTGTACAAATTCCTAATTACTTTCCATAAAATACTATAATTATTATATAAGAACTCATAATTAACAAGTATATCGTTGAGCTGCAATAGTCTAGCTAGAAGCGTATAGCTTGGTGTCTTTAAACCACTTACATTCAGTTGTCCGAGTTTGCCAAGGATAGACCTTCTTGGATGAGTAGGAGCATGACTACATAGATAGCCATAGGTCAGTGATACCAGCTCCTTATTAGGTAGGCAGATGTACACTGACCTGAGGCTGACCAATAGAATGGCCAGGCACTAGCAAGAGAGTGATGTAGCCTGTATTTAAGGAAAGAGTTGTGCGCGACTGAGACGCACGGGGAGGATGGGGAAGAAGACTTGCACCATGTAACTCCACGTCTGGTGCCCACACAGCCAGGCCAGTTAGATCATTTCATTGACTGCTGTATTATGCTGTCTGTATTAAAGTTCTTGAAACAGACACTGGAAAAGAACTGAGTACACCCCGGTAATTAGAATCTTTCTCTGTGAGTATCTGATTTCTAGCAGACAGTGACACCATGGCTGGACTGTCTAGGTGATGGCTAACTGTCTAGGAGATCAGTACAGAGAGCTGAGATAGGAATACTACGTCATGTGCCCAAGTTGGAATACCGAGTCTACAACTACACAATGAAGATGTGATGAATGTTAAAATAGTAGACGGGCCTATTCTACAGTATGACGCACCCAACTGTTAGTGTACCGCCATAATACAATAAAGCTTTTGTTGGTTGTAAACAGACTCCTTGTGTTGTGAAACCAACATCCCTGTTGAGCAGAACCCTCACTGATCCAGAATGACTGCTTGAGAACAGACAACTGTGATTTTATTCGCTTATTTGCACACACTTAAAATACCTTGGTAGTTGCTAGCCAGCTGCTCTCTGTCAAGGGCTTGTGACAGGGGCAAATCACCAGCTGATGGGTCCCAAGTCCTGTCAGCCGAAGTGTTCACTGTGTCTCCTATGTGGGTGAACTACTGGCCTGGTCGCCTGGGTGGTGGACAACAGAGTGACCACAGCAGGACACTGACTTGGGGGGCAGGTACCAACACCTACAAACCAGGACTCAGCAGCCACCGAGGCCTTGGTATCTTTTTCCGAGTTCCAAAATGAGCATTCTGTAGTATTTTAAGTGTTTATAGTTATGCACTTGTAAAAGAGACAAAATGTCCTTCCAAGTGGATAAGCATGAGATGACACTTGACTACCAGGTACGTGAGTGTCACGTCTGATGCACACAGCTGACCTGTGTGTCCTGTGACAGTCCTGTGACAGTGTCATCATGTAGGCCGTCTCACTTCAGTTGAGGTGTTTTAGTATGTACACAGACAGAGGTGACACACTTGAAGCAGGTGTAACACTGGGCATCAAGTACAATGGGAACTAGAGACAATCAAACCAAACTTGATGACAGTCGTCCAGGGTCCTGGATATTTGGTGGCAAACTCAGATTTGAAATATAACAAAACAGTACTCCCTTTGATCAAACCCTGTCCCACCTCCCAGCTTACACCACTGTCCACCTCCCAGCTTACACCACTGTCCACCTCCCAGCTTACACCACTGTCCACCTCCCAGCTTACACCACTGTCCACCTCCCAGCTTACACCACTGTCCACCTCCCAGCTTACATCACTGTCCACATCCCTGTTTACATCACTGTCCTCATCCCTGTTTACATCACTGTCCACATCTCTGTTTACATCACTGTCCACATCTCTGTTTACATCACTGTCCACATCTCTGTTTACATCACTGTGCACATCTCTGTTTACATCACTGTCCACATCTCTGTTTACATCACTGTCCACATCTCTGTTTACATCACTGTCCACATCTCTGTTTACATCACTGTCCACATCTCTGTTTACATCACTGTCCACATCTCTGTTTACATCACTGTCCACATCTCTGTTTACATCACTGTCCTCATCTCTGTTTACATCACTGTCCTCATCCCTGTTTACATCACTGTCCACATCTCTGTTTACATCACTGTCCACATCTCTGTTTACATTACTGTCCTCATCCCTGTTTACATCACTGTCCACATCTCTGTTTACATCACTGTCCACATCTCTGTTTACATACTGTCCACCTGTTTACATCACTGTCCTCATCTCTGTTTACATCACTGTCCTCATCCCTGTTTACATCACTGTCCACATCTCTGTTTACATCACTGTCCACATCTCTGTTTACATCACTGTCCTCATCCCTGTTTACATCACTGTCCACATCTCTGTTTACATCACTGTCCACATCTCTGTTTACATCACTGTCCACATCCCTGTTTACATTCACTGTCCACATCTCTGTTTACATCACTGTCCTCATCTCTGTTTACATCACTGTCCTCATCTCTGTTTACATCACTGTCCTCATCCCTGTTTACATCACTGTCCACATCTCTGTTTACCACTGCCCACTCTGACTTGTCCACCCTTTTACATCACTGTCCACATCCTGTTTACATCACTGTCCACATCCTGGACTTGTTTACATCACTGTCCTCATCCTGTTTACATCACTGTCCACATCTCTGTTTACATCACTGTCCACATCTCTGTTTACATCACTGTCCACATCTCTGTTTACATCACTGTCCTCATCTTCTGTTTACATCACTGTCCCATCTTGTTTACATCACTGCACATCTATGTTTACATCACTGTCCTCATCCTGTTTACATCACTGTCCACATCTCTGTTTACATCACTGTCCACATCTTTATCACTGTCACATCTGTACATCACTGTCACATCCTGTTTACATCACTGTCCACATCTCTGTTTACATCACTGTCCACATCCTGTTTACATCACTGTCCACATCTCTGTTTACATCACTGTCCACATCTCTGTTTACATCACTGTCCACATCTTGTTTACATCACTGTCCCATCCTGTTTACATCACTGTCCACATCTCTGTTTACATCACTGTCCACATCTCTGTTTACATCACTGTCCACATCTCTGTTTACATCACTGTCCACATCTCTGTTTACATCACTGTCCACATCTTACACACTGTCCACTCTCGTTTACATCACTGTCCCATCCTGTTTACATCACTGTCCACATCTCTGTTTACATCACTGTCCACATCTCTGTTTACATCCCACTTTTCCACTTCATCTCTGTTTACATCACTGTCCACATCTCTGTTTACATCACTGTCCACACCCTCTGTTTACATCACTGTCCACATCTCTGTTTACATCACTGTCCTCATCTCTGTTTACATCACTGTCCACATCTCTGTTTACATCACTGTCCACATCTCTGTTTACATCACTGTCCTACATCCTTGTTTACATCACTGTCCACATCTCTGTTTACATCACTGTCCTCATCTCTGTTTACATCACTGTCCACATCTCTGTTTACATCACTGTCCCATCTCTGTTTACATCACTGTCCACATCTCTGTTTACATCACTGTCCACATCTCTGTTTACATCACTGTCCACATCCTGTTTACATCACTGTCCCATCTCTGTTATTATCATCACTGTCCCATCTCTGTTTACATCACTGTCCCATCTCTGTTTACATCACTGTCCACATCTGTTTACATCATGTCCACATCTCTGTTTACATCACTGTCCACATCTCTGTTTACATCACTGTCCACATCTCTGTTTACATCACTGTCCCATCTCTGTTTACATCACTGTCCCATCTCTGTTTACATCACTGTCCACATCTCTGTTTACATCACTGTCCACATCTCTGTTTACATCACTGTCCACATCTCTGTTTACATACTGTCCTCATCCCTGTTTACATCACTGTCCACATCTCTGTTTACATCACTGTCCACATCTCTGTTTACATTACTGTCCTCATCCCTGTTTACATCACTGTCCACATCTCTGTTTACATCACTGTCCACATCTCTGTTACTACTTCCATCTGTTTACATCACTGTCCCATCTGTTTACATCACTGTCCACATCTCTGTTTACTCACTGTCCACATCTCTGTTTACACACTGTCCCATCTGTTTACATCACTCCCATCTCTGTTTACATCCTGTCCACATCTCTGTTTACATCACTGTCCCATCTCTGTTTACATCACTGTCCACATCTCTGTTTACATCACTGTCCACATCTCTGTTTCACTGTCCCTCTCTTTTCATCACTGTCAAATCTCTTTTCATCCATGCCCATCTCTGTTTACATCACTGTCCACATCTCTGTTTACATCACTGTCCTCATCTCTGTTTACATCACTGTCCTCATCCCTGTTTACATCACTGTCCACATCTCTGTTTACATCACTGTCCTCATCTCTGTTTACATCACTGTCCACATCTCTGTTTACATCACTGTCCTCATCTCTGTTTACATCACTGTCCACATCTCTGTTTACATCACTGTCCACATCTATGTTTACATCACTGTCCACATCTCTGTTTACATCACTGTCCACATCTCTGTTTACATCACTGTCCACATCTCTGTTTACATCACTGTCCACATCTCTGTTTACATCACTGTCCACATCTCTGTTTACATCACTGTCCACATCTCTGTTTACATCACTGTCCACATCTCTGTTTACATCACTGTCCACATCTCTGTTTACATCACTGTCCACATCTCTGTTTACATCACTGTCCACATCTCTGTTTACATCACTGTCCTACATCTCTGTTTACATCACTGTCCACATCTCTGTTTACATCACTGTCCACATCTCTGTTTACATCACTGTCCACATCTCTGTTTACATCACTGTCCACATCTCTGTTTACATCACTGTCCACATCTCTGTTTACATCACTGTCCACATCTCTGTTTACATCACTGTCCACATCTCTGTTTACATCACTGTCCACATCTCTGTTTACATCACTGTCCACATCTCTGTTTACATTCACTGTCCACATCTCTGTTTACATCACTGTCCACATCTCTGTTTACATCACTGTCCACATCTCTGTTTACATTACTGTCCACATCTCTGTTTACATCACTGTCCACATCTCTGTTTACATCACTGTCCACATCTCTGTTTACATCACTGTCCACATCTCTGTTTACATCACTGTCCTCATCTCTGTTTACATCACTGTCCACATCTCTGTTTACATCACTGTCCACATCTCTGTTTACATCACTGTCCACATCTCTGTTTACATCACTGTCCACATCTCTGTTTACATCACTGTCCACATCTCTGTTTACATCACTGTCCACATCTCTGTTTACATCACTGTACTCACATCTCTGTTTACATCACTGTCCACATCTCTGTTTACATCACTGTCCACATCTCTGTTTACATCACTGACCACATCTCTGTTTACATCACTGTCCACATCTCTGTTTACATCACTGTCCACATCTCTGTTTACATCACTGTCCACATCTCTGTTTACATCACTGTCCACATCTCTGTTTACATCACTGTCCACATCTCTGTTTACATCACTGTCCACATCTCTGTTTACATCACTGTCCACTCCTGTTACCATTGTAACATCTCTGTTTACATCACTGTCCACATCTCTGTTTACATCACTGTCCACATCTCTGTTTACATCACTGTCCACATCTCTGTTTAACATTCACTGTTACATCACGTCCATCTCGTTTACATCACTGTCCACATCTCTGTTTACATCACTGTCCACATCTCTGTTTACATCACTGTCCACATCTCTGTTTACATCACTGTCCACATCTCTGTTTACATCACTGTCCACATCTCTGTTTACATCACTGTCCACATCTCTGTTTACATCACTGTCCACATCTCTGTTTACATCACTGTCCACATCACAGCTTACATCACTGTCCACATCTCTGTTTACATCTCTGTTTACATCACTGTCCACATCTCTGTTTACATCACTGTCCACATCTCTGTTTACATCACTGTCCACATCTCTGTTGACATCACTGTCCACATCTCTGTTTACATCACTGTCCACATCTCTGTTTACATCACTGTCCACATCTCTACTTACATCACTGTCCACATCTCTGTTTACATCACTGTCCACATCTCTGTTTACATCACTGTCCACATCTCTGTTTACATCACTGTCTACATCTGTTTACATCACTGACCACATCTCTGTTTACATCACTGTCCACATCTCTGTTTACATCACTGTCCACATCTCTGTTGACATCACTGTCCACATCTCTGTTTACATCACTGTCCACATCTCTGTTTACATCACTGTCCACATCTCTACTTACATCACTGTCCACATCTCTGTTTACATCACTTTCCACATCTCTGTTTACATCACTGTCCACATCTCTGTTTACATCACTGTCCACGTCCCTGTTTACGTCACTGTCCACGTCCCTGATTACATCATTGTTAACATCTCTGTTTACATCACTGTCCACATCTCTGTTTACATCACTTTCCACATCTCTGTTTACATCACTGTCCACATCCCAGCTTACATCATTGTCCACATCTCTGTTTACATCACTGACCACATCCCAGCTTACATCACTGTCCACATCTCTGTTTACACCACTGTCCACATCTCTGTTGACATCACTGTCCACATCTCTATTTACATCACTGTCCACGTCCCTGTTTACGTCACTGTCCACGTCCCTGTTTACATCATTGTCCACATCTCTGTTTACATCACTGTCCACATCTCTGTTTACATCACTGTCCACATCTCTGTTTACATCACTGTCCACATCCCAGCTTACATCATTGTCCACATCTCTGTTTACATCACTGACCACATCCCAGCTTACATCACTGTCCACATCTCTGTTTACATAATTGTTCACATCTCTGTTTACATCACTGACCACATCTCTGTTTACATCACTGACCACATCTCTGTTTACATCACTGTCCACATCTTTTTTCAAAGTATTTGTATTTGATGTTTAGGTATTAAAAGTATTTGTATTTAATTACTTTCCTTAGTTTCCTAATGTATTTAACTTTTTCATTTCAAATACTTTAAAATACTTTTTCAAATAAATTGTCAGTATCAACATTTCTGTTTCAAGATCACACGTAATGCCTGCCAAACTGATTACCTTCACTGTAACTTCCCCAAACAGTGCTAATTACTTAACTTAACAGCAGATGTCCCCCATGGCCCTGACAGTGACCACAACCTTTGTTTGCTCAGAGCCAGAAGTGGATTAGCTCCTGACAGTGACCATAGGTCAGTCTCCTCTTTGTTCTTTAGTCAGGCTCCAAGCTGGGACCAGACTATTCTGGTTTCCTGGCTGACTTTGAAGTTGAGCTATCACACTTCCTCACAAGATTCTAGCAGTCATTAGCAGTGTCTCTTCTGAGGGCAACATAGGCATTTTATTACGGACATCCTGGCTTAACATAACAAACAACATATTTTGGTCTTTACCTCTGTCTATAGAAGTTTTTTTGAGTCAGTTATCACTGTGATGTACCTAGGTAGTTAGCAATAACAATACTCCCTAGCACTGGTCTGCCTGTCATCATATGAGCAAAACACAAATTATGCCTATAAACTAGATGTCTCAATATATGAGTTGCTTTTCTGTTACCTACATACACTGTAGTACTACATCCTGAAAATGAAAAATATTTGAAAAGTATTTGTATTTCTATTTAAAAACATTTGTATTAAAAGTATTTGTATTTGAATCCCCTCAAGAGTATTTGTATTTGAATACATTTAACTGTGTTTGCCCCCATTTCTGCCTGTCACCATCACTGCCCATTACTTCATGAGAGTATATTAAATTACATAAAACCTGAGCTGAAATTTGCTATTTTATGTTACTTAATGCAAACAACCTATACAATTCTAAGTGTCATTACTTTGATTTCCCGGTAGATGCCCACATGAAATAGTAACATTAATTAAGGCCATGTCAACACTGGGTCTGGTTTACATACCAGATTCAAGCAGACAGTTTGTATCCATCCAGTTTTACATCAGGTTGCATTTAGATTACTATGAACTACCGGTAAGCTGCCATGAACCATTCACAAACAATTGCTGTGTACACACTGTGTCTGGTTCATGAATGGTTTGAACACATTATTTGTGGCATATCATTTTTTTGGGTCATATGTCGTCACTAGCGAATTCCCTTTACATATTATCATTGGTGTCCACTGTGAATATACCAGGAGCTTTAAGCGGACCCAAATGTAGCCAAGTGGCGAAGTGTGTACTGTGAACTCAGCCAATTGAAGGTGAACCGTATGCATTTCTACTAAAATTACCAGTTTTTATGGATGTGGCCAAATTACCATAAAGTGAAGCATACATACTACAGTGTAATTCAACTACATATGCTGCATAACTTCAACAAACACACATAAATAGCTCCAAGTACAGTTAAGGGCACTTGGACTCCAAGTTCAACACTGGAGTCCAAGGGTTGCTATCTGAGCAGCCAGTCCAAATATACACTGGAAGTGTATTCTTGAATCTCTCTATACACAACTCGTATACTTCTTCCTCTTTGGAAAACCATGATTTAAAGACATTCTTTGAAGAAACTGCCCATGTTACAAAACCAAGGTGTGGCTGGTGTAGTGGTTACCACATCCACCTGGCACACCTGTGGCCCAGGCTCAATATCCAGTCATGGCAGTCATGGTATATTTGCTGTTAAAATGTGGCTTTGAACTTTCAAAACCATGTAACCCTTGCAAATCGGGGAATCACATTAATGTCAGTCCTGTCTACATTCAGGATGTAAAAGAACCACTGAGGAAGACGAGCACGTACCCTGGCAGTGACCACCCTCAGCGCCAGCTCAGAAAGGTTGGCTTGGTGTAACTGTTCTGAAAGACTGACTTGTGCAGTGACTAGTCAGTTAATAGAACCCTGCCAAGTGCAGGAAACAACTAGGACAACCTGATGACCATTGACCAGTACTACATAGATCTCATTGATGTCTTAATGTCATGTTGAAAGAATCTACTGGATGTCTGCAAGTATTACCTTGTCAGATCTACATCCTTATATGTCGTGTTGACAGAACCTGATAGCCAGTAATTATACCATTCATGTCCTTATATTTCATGTTGAAAGATCCCAATAGCCACTATAACCCATCAATGTCCTTATCCTTATTTTAAAAAACCTGATGACTAGTGTTACTTAATCTACATCCCTATGTTGTGTTGAGTTACCAGTTGAAAGAAGCTGAGGGCCAGTATTACCTCATTGATGTACTTGTGTCCTACTGAGAGAAGTTGATGGCCAGTTTACCTCATCAATGTCCTTGGCGGTGCTGTACCACTGGTCGTCCGTGCGAGCAACAAGACTCCTCAGTTGTATGCCTGAGGCACAGTAGATGAGGCGGAGACGACTGGGAGAGAAGAATTTGTTGAGCCAGTCAGCTGCCTGCTGACCACAGTCCACTCCTTGGATGGCCTCTCCCCACACTCTACACATCAACAGGACAACTCAGTGAACTCATGTAGACATTTAAGGGGTTGTGTGAACTCTAGGGTTACACCAACAGGTGTCATCCAGCCCTGTGTTCAATGACAATTACAATCAGTTGTGATCTACAATGTGATTTCAATACAGCATCCACCATCAACTGACAGGCTAACAGTAACTGCAGGTTTTTCTTTCAAGTTTTCAACACTATATAGAACATGGTGTTTGATTCAGATTACATATTTTTGTGTTAATATGAATGGCTAAATATAAAATAATAAAACAGACTTAAAACAGTATTTCTGTTGTGGCAATTTCCACACAGCAGATCCGTGTGTTGTCAGAACAATAAAATTAACGTATATTAAATATTTTATTTAAATATTGTTGTTCTTGTTGAGTTGTGACTACATCATCATCATCATAACTCTGTAATCTAAATGACAAACAACATGTCATAATCATCCACTAAATCACAGCATATGTATTCACTGCAATACAAAACTATTGCATTTTACAATGTACTAAAGGCCCAACAGGTTATTTCAATTATTTCTGTATAAGACTGCAAACTAGATTACGTTGAAAGAAAGCACTCACATGGCATCGACAATGTTTGCTGGTGTTGCTTTCATGTTGAGGGGCAGCTTCAGGGACTCCATCCCTGGGGCATCAAGTTGCAGACAGTCGCCATGGAAACTTGGCTGGATGGTCGTCATTTTGGGCTCTTGTCGTCCAGTTACGAAGCGGTTATTGTCTTCGCGTACAATCAGCCAATGTCTGCACCAGAATATCACAACATCAGTTGTTCCATAAAGATTCTACCGGTTATTGTCAGCAAATGGCTGGCTGCATCCAGACATGGGGTCAAATACATTTAAATACAAATATTTTTGAGGGATTCAAATACAAATACTTTTAAATGCAAATGTATTTAAATACAAATACATTGAAAAGCATTTCAAATACTTTTTCAAATAATTTTCATTTTCAGGATACATTACTATATAGGTAAAAGAAACAAAACGATATATCAAAGAGTTCGAGACATCTAGTTTATTGCCATTCTCTAAGTTGTCTGGTTACATTCAGTGGTCCAGTATCTATCTGGCTATTGTTCAGTGTTCACTCTTGCAAATATTTGAAACAATAGCTGGTCACCAAATCTGGCAGTAACCAGGCAGTTCAGTTTAATTAACTGGACCATGAAAACACTGACAAGCAGATCAGTGCAAGAGATCGAGTCTTGTTATTGCTAACTACATCATAGTGACAACTGACAAGAGAGGCAGTGGCTTCTTGTGAACAACCCTTCTTATACAGTGGTGTCAAAGGTCTACTGCCTCAATGACTGCTTATGATGGCTTAATTGCCTTTACCAGGCCGTAATTTCTGAGTAAATTGCCAAATGACACAGTACAGAGTTACTTGACTTTTAAGAATTCGATCAAGAACTATTTTAAATTGCAATTGACATACATTTGAAAAGTATTTGAAAAAGTATTTGAAAAGTATTTGAAATATCAAATACTTTAGGAATGTATTTAAATACAAATATAAATACTTTCAATTCCTAAATGCCAAATACAAATACTTTTTTAAAAAAGTATTTAAATACTTTCAAATACAAATGTATTTGACTCCATGTCTGGCTGCCTCTAGCTACCACCATAATGAGTTTAGTTCAATCTTCAATGTTCTCCAAACCTTCGCCCACAGGCAGGTGAGGCGCAACAAAATAAAAATAACTGGCTCAAGTTAAAATCTTTGAACATTTAACTCACACTGTTCACCCTTCACACAGCCTTGAACTGTATGGTTGGTTCAGCAATGATCTAAGTTTGGACCAGGATTTGGGTAGAGATTATGACTGCATGGCTGGCATGTTAAGTTTAATTAAATAAAAATCACCATAATTAAGTAAGCAAATAATTTGCTATCAGTTAACATACAATCCTTTCAAAACTAAACAAATTAACACATATACTGAAACATATGTTATGTTAAATTACCCACAAAATAAAGTGAAATAAAAAGTTTGCATAGTTACTTTTCTATCACATCTACTTGCTTAATCACTAGGCAACAGCACTTGTGTCTTAAATTGAACCCTCACGGTTTTGCTTATATACTAGATCAGAAACATGCTTGAGTATTACTTAACATTATATATAAACAACACACAAGAACTTATTTAACTCAACAAAGTATACAGTCGATATCGCAGTATATAGGACTAACTATGTGCCAAAACATGATAATTTCCAACACTCCCAAATCGTCTCTGTAGCATATTCGATAGAGTTGAGCAGCAGAATTTTGCTTCTGGGAGTTCCATGTTCGAATCCCAAACAGTAATCACTCATAAATGTTATAACATAATTATTATTGTATATACATACATATAATTATGCACTCACCCCCACCCCACCCCACCCCACCCTACACCCACATTCTGGAGGACAGAATCACTCATTGTCTGACAGATAACATTCAAAAGGTGACTTCAGCGAGACCATGCAGGTGTAAGCCCAAGATGACACATACAAGTGCTCACCCCACTGTGCGTAGTACCCCGTTCTCCCATACTATTCTGTTGTGTAGGCCTACTATAATAGTTCTTCCAGTTCTTAGATGTACTTGTCAAGGCTGTGAAAAGTTTTACTTACCGATCACAAACATTTTTGCCAGTCATTTTTAGCGCCGAAAAAGTGCATTCAGCTGCGTCTAAATCAATTCCCCGTGCCGACTTCAGTGGAAACAATGTGATGCGCGAAATTTTCCCCACACGTTTGGCCTCTTTCGGGACGCTTCTATAATTCAAGTATGACACCAGAAACTTCAGGGCGGCCGTAGCCGATAAGAAATAGAGAACAGGATCCGGTGAACCGACCATATTGTAGGTATTTACCAAGCTACACGTCCGACTAACTAGCACGATTAAACTACTTTTCACTGAGAAAGCAGAGCGACGATATACCGTAAAGCTCAATGAAGTAGGTACTAACTCCAAACTTTAGGCCCAGTATGTCACTTAAACTCCTCCCACAACTCACTGATTGACAGCACCTAGTATAGTATAGAACACGGTGAACATACTTCGGACAGTACAGTATCTGTGATGCATGATTGGCATACTTTCTAAAATTAATGTATATATTAAATATAGCGGCGTTTTCACGCATACAGTGTTGATACGAGCATGCATTATTCTGTGATATCGTATTTGTATTATTTTCTGTTGAAGTCGATACGCGGTCGGTCAGTAACCTGCGACCTTGACCTTGACACTAGTCACTACGCTAACGAGAGCAAAATCTGAGTGTGCGTTCTTTTTGATTACGTGCCTCGATAAAATGCGCGACCCTGGTCACAGTGTCAGTGACGGTGAAGTATCACCGAAGCGAAGGAAAACGGGTTTGTCACGCAAGAAATGTTTGAGTTGCCGACCAGATGATTTCTGGATCGTATTTTGAAGTAATCATATTCGGTCCGATCACCTGCGACTGCGTTTACTATACTATACTGCATGTCTACTGACACTGTCCCTGAGGCTGAGACAAGAAAATTGTCAACAGTCACTGATACCGCCATCATACGTGATATGTCATTTTATAGCTGACCTAGATTTATGTGGGAGTAATGATGAAAATGGTTACCGAATAACCGATTTTTGGATTAAATGTAAAAGCCTGAACAGGTTGACAAGCAGCCACGTCGTACAATAATGCTTCAGTCTGTTAGGGTAAGGTGGGGCATGTTCGTACACAGGCCGTATTCTATTTGAATAAGACGTCACATTAGCGTCACAATGTGGTTAATAATATGGACTTAGCAGGTTTTATTGAGGTGGTGTTCAGGTATATACATTGAAAATTATTTCAATATAAATATTCTTGATGGGTTCAATTTTACAAATACTTTGAAATACAATGTTTTTAATTAAAATGCAAATACATGCATGCATGGAAAGCATCTCAAATACATTTCAAATATTTTATAAGAGAATCTACAAATAATGTAATAGGACAACCCATAAAAAGCAAACATGTCCTATCAGCATTCAGCAGTTCAGTGTTGGATACTGGTGTGCAGGCATGAAAACCATGATCAAAACACAGGCAGGGCAGAGCAAGTCTTGCTGTTGCTAACTGCACCATGACCACAGGCAACAAAAAGCCAACAAGTTGATGTTGACTTCTCAGATATTCTCTCATAATGATTTTGACCTCCCATATTATACAGGCTTTATTTCTTACTAGAAAATGTGTTCATTTGTCAAACGGCAGACTCTAATTTTTTGTTTTAAGATAAACAAGACCGATGAATAAAAAGACTAACTTGCCAGTTATTTACATCCATTGCAAAGTATTTGAAAGTATTTGACAGATTCAAATACTTTGTTAATATAAATAATTCAAAAAAATTATTTAAACATGTTCAAATATAACTGTTTGACCCCCCCCCGTGTCTGGTGGTGCTGAACGTTGTTTGTGTAGTTCAAGTGGATGTAGTGTTGGAGACTACTGCAGTAAAAGAGGGGTGTCATGCTGGAAATGTTATCTTGGTTACCCAGGTAAAATATTTGATATTTTTACATGAAATAGTAGAATATTGATGTGTTCAGTAACAGACCTGAACATTTTATACAATACATTCAAATTGAAAACATGTTCCACTGTCAGTATGTAGCAGCTGCAGGCCAGCCTACCTGCCATTGACTTCGTCCAAAGTTCAGTGCATATGCCTTGGTCACACAATCGATCATGACACCAATTTCACTAAGTCACCCATTTCCTGCTAATACAATTATCACCTAAAGCCTGAAATAGTGTCTGGGTGTAAAACAAAGGTAATTATAAAGCTGTAGAGTTTTTATAATATTATATGATTATAATATAAATTACATTACCTTGGCTCATTTTGTGTGTTCAAGCGGACAGAACAACTGACAGATAGTTTGCTTTTTTCAGAGTGCCTAATGCAAACAGATGTAAAACTAGTCCCGGTCTTAGCGGATGCATTCACTCAGGAAGTGCAGCTAGGTAAGTGAATAGCAGATGTGGATTAACCAATTAATCATATTCTGAAATTACAATATGTATTATCAGTTGTAATTAGTTACATGTTTTCAGTTAATTGTACCTGTAATGACAATTGAACTTGATTCTAATTACATGGTAATTGTTTTATTACATCATACACCTTCACTTTATTTCTGCCAGTGGAAACAAATTTTTCCCAAGCCTGGTGGAAATCAGTAATTGTTCACCAGTGGAAACTGGCAAAAACGTTAGAGCTTTAATTGTGTGTGTATGCACATGTGTGAATGCATGTGTGCATGCGTATATATGACTAATGTAGCTACCGGGTAATGTAAAAAATTGTAACATCTTCCACAATTCGTTAAGCTTGGTATTCAGTCAAACTGTCTGCTTTTAATTGCTATGTACACTTGTACATACCTATTTCTAATGCCCTGTGGTCCCAGTCAACACTGTCATCTAACCTATTTCTAATGCCCTGTGGTCCCAGTCAACACTGTCTCTAACCTATTTCTAATGCCCTGTGGTCCCAGTCAACACTGTCGTCTAACCTATTTCTAATGCCCTGTGATCCCAGTCAACACTGTCGTCTAACCTATTTCTAGTGCCCTGTGATCCCAGTCAACACTGTCGTCTAACCTATTTCTAATGCCCTGTGATCCCAGTCAACACCGTCGTCTAACCTATTTCTATGCCCTGTGTCCCAGTCAACACGTCGTCTAACCTATTTCTAGTGCCCTGTGATCCCAGTCAACACCGTCGTCTAACCTATTTCTAATGCCCTGTGGTCCCAGTCAACACTGTCGTCTAACCTATTTCTAGTGCCCTGTGATCCCAGTCAACACTTCTGTCTAACCTATTTCTAGTGCCCTGTGATCCCAGTCAACACTTGCGTCTAACCTATTTCTAGTGCCCTGTGGTCCCAGTCAACACCGTCGTCTAACCTATTTCTAATGCCCTGTGGTCCCAGTCAACACTGTCGTCTAACCTATTTCTAATGCCCTGTGATCCCAGTCAACACCGTCGTCTAACCTATTTCTAGATGCCCTGTGGTCCCAGTCAACACTGTCGTCTAACCTATTTCTAATGCCCTGTGATCCCAGTCAACACTGTCGTCTAACCTATTTCTAGTGCCCTGTGGATCCCAGTCAACACCTTCGTCTAACCTATTTCTAATGCCCTGTGATCCCAGTCAACACTGTCGTCTAACCTATTTCTAATGCCCTGTGTCCCAGTCAACACTGTCATCTAACCTATTTCTAATGCCCTGTGGTCCCAGTCAACACTGTCGTCTAACCTATTTCTAATGCCCTGTGGTCCCAGTCAACACTGTCGTCTAACCTATTTCTAATGCCCTGTGGTCCCAGTCAACACCGTCGTCTAACCTATTTCTAATGCCCTGTGGTCCCAGTCAACACTGTCGTCTAACCTATTTCTAATGCCCTGTGATCCCAGTCAACACCGTCGTCTAACCTATTTCTAGTGCCCTGTGATCCCAGTCAACACCGTCGTCTAACCTATTTCTAGTGCCCTGTGATCCCAGTCAACACCGTCGTCTAACCTATTTCTATGCCCTGTGATCCCAGTCAACACTGTCGTCTAACCTATTTCTAGTGCCCTGTGATCCCAGTCAACACCGTCGTCTAACCTATTTCTAGTGCCCTGTGATCCCAGTCAACACTGTCGTCTAACCTATTTCTAGTGCCCTGTGATCCCAGTCAACACTGTCGTCTAACCTATTTCTAGTGCCCTGTGATCCCAGTCAACACTGTCGTCTAACCTATTTCTAATGCCCTGTGTCCCAGTCAACACTGTCGTCTAACCTATTTCTAATGCCCTGTGATCCCAGTCAACACTTGCGTCTAACCTATTTCTAGTGCCCTGTGGTCCCAGTCAACACTGTCGTCTAACCTATTTCTAGTGCCCTGTGATCCCAGTCAACACTGTCTCTAACCTATTTCTAATGCCCTGTGATCCCAGTCAACACCGTCGTCTAACCTATTTCTAGTGCCCTGTGATCCCAGTCAACACCGTCGTCTAACCTATTTCTAGTGCCCTGTGATCCCAGTCAACACTGTCTTCTAACCTATTTCTAATGCCCTGTGATCCCAGTCAACACCGTCGTCTAACCTATTTCTAGTGCCCTGTGATCCCAGTCAACACTGTCTCTAACCTATTTCTAATGCCCTGTGTCCCAGTCAACACGTCGTCTAACCTATTTCTATGCCCTGTGGTCCCAGTCAACACTGTCGTCTAACCTATTTCTAATGCCCTGTGATCCCAGTCAACACTTGCGTCTAACCTATTTCTAATGCCCTGTGGTCCCAGTCAACACTGTCGTCTAACCTATTTCTAGTGCCCTGTGATCCCAGTCAACACTGTCGTCTAACCTATTTCTAATGCCCTGTGATCCCAGTCAACACTGTCTTCTAACCTATTTCTAGTGCCCTGTGATCCCAGTCAACACCGTCGTCTAACCTATTTCTAGTGCCCTGTGATCCCAGTCAACACGTCTTCTAACCTATTTCTAATGCCCTGTGATCCCAGTCAACACTGTCTTCTAACCTATTTCTAGTGCCCTGTGATCCCAGTCAACACTGTCTTCTAACCTATTTCTAATGCCCTGTGATCCCAGTCAACACCGTCGTCTAACCTATTTCTAGTGCCCTGTGATCCCAGTCAACACCGTCTTCTAACCTATTTCTAATGCCCTGTGATCCCAGTCAACACCGTCGTCTAACCTATTTCTAGTGCCCTGTGGTCCCAGTCAACACCGTCGTCTAACCTATTTCTAATGCCCTGTGGTCCCAGTCAACACTGTCGTCTAACCTATTTCTAGTGCCCTGTGGTCCCAGTCAACACTGTCGTCTAACCTATTTCTAATGCCCTGTGGTCCCAGTCAACACTGTCGTCTAACCTATTTCTAATGCCCTGTGGTCCCAGTCAACACTGTCGTCTAACCTATTTCTAATGCCCTGTGGTCCCAGTCAACACTGTCGTCTAACCTATTTCTAATGCCCTGTGGTCCCAGTCAACACTGTCGTCTAACCTATTTCTAATGCCCTGTGGTCCCAGTCAACACTGTCGTCTAACCTATTTCTAATGCCCTGTGGTCCCAGTCAACACCGTCGTCTAACCTATTTCTAATGCCCTGTGGTCCCAGTCAACACTGTCGTCTAACCTATTTCTAATGCCCTGTGGTCCCAGTCAACACGTCGTCTAACCTATTTCTAGTGCCCTGTGATCCCAGTCAACACCGTCGTCTAACCTATTTCTAATGCCCTGTGATCCCAGTCAACACTGTCGTCTAACCTATTTCTAGTGCCCTGTGATCCCAGTCAACACCGTCGTCTAACCTATTTCTAGTGCCCTGTGGTCCCAGTCAACACCGTCGTCTAACCTATTTCTAGTGCCCTGTGATCCCAGTCAACACCGTCGTCTAACCTATTTCTAATGCCCTGTGATCCCAGTCAACACCGTCGTCTAACCTATTTCTAGTGCCCTGTGATCCCAGTCAACACCGTCGTCTAACCTATTTCTAGTGCCCTGTGGTCCCAGTCAACACCGTCGTCTAACCTATTTCTAATGCCCTGTGATCCCAGTCAACACCGTCGTCTAACCTATTTCTAGTGCCCTGTGATCCCAGTCAACACCGTCGTCTAACCTATTTCTAGTGCCCTGTGATCCCAGTCAACACTGTCGTCTAACCTATTTCTAGTGCCCTGTGATCCCAGTCAACACTGTCGTCTAACCTATTTCTAGTGCCCTGTGATCCCAGTCAACACCGTCGTCTAACCTATTTCTAGTGCCCTGTGATCCCAGTCAACACCGTCGTCTAACCTATTTCTAGTGCCCTGTGATCCCGGTCAACACCGTCGTCTAACCTATTTCTAGTGCCCTGTGATCCCGGTCAACACCGTCGTCTAACCTATTTCTAGTGCCCTGTGATCCCGGTCAACACTGTCGTCTAACCTATTTCTAGTGCCCTGTGATCCCGGTCAACACTGTCGTCTAACCTATTTCTAGTGCCCTGTGGTCCCAGTCAACACTGTCGTCTAACCTATTTCTAGTGCCCTGTGATCCCGGTCAACACTGTCGTCTAACCTATTTCTAGTGCCCTGTGGTCCCAGTCAACACTGTCGTCTAACCTATTTCTCTGTCATCACTTGTGTCAGTTGTGTGTTAATACTAATACTTACTGTAACCAACTTTGTTATTAAAGTCAGTGTTTTAGGAATAACCCCATGAAATGACTTTGTTATTAATATTTAACTTTATTCTACCCAGAGCAAGCATTGGTGTGCGCCATTAGTGACAAGAAGTTGACTTCAACCATTATTGGGTGAGTTGCACTGAGCCCACGCCCCACGGCATTGCAGACAATTGCTGGAAACAAAAACATCATAATTATTATTGGGGACATGAGTCCTCGGAATATAAAGATTCTCATTCTTTACAAATATATGTGGCATTATGCAATGAAAGATAGGTGTGTATGGCATCATGTTGTGATGTAGTGTGTGGTGTGGTGCGGTGTGGTGTGGTGCGGTGTGGTGTGGTGTGGTGCTAGTGTAGTGTAGTGTACTGTGGTGTGGTGTGGTGTGGTGTGGTGTGGTGTGGTGTGGTGTGGTGTGGTGTGGTGTGGTGTGGTGTGGTGGTGTTACGGGGTAGAGTGGTAGTTAATGTGATTGTGTTGTGTGGTGGTGTGACATTAATTATGGTAGTGTAACGTGGGTTGTGGAGGTGTAGTGTGGTGGACTGGTGGTGTAGTTTGGGCTGTGGTGGTGTAGCATGGTGTAGTATGGTGGTGTTCCTGGTTATCCCATGATGAAGTGTGGCTGCTGGTAAGAATGTTCAGGAGGTGGTCGACCACTTGTGTCTGGTGCAGTAATCACCACAAACACTGTTCTTGTGTTGGCAGACAACTCTCAGAAACCTTTCCCCTGCATCGCTGGCAGCACCTGAAACGTGTAAAGAGTACAAGAAAAGGCAAGTAACACTGGCCTCTGTCACGGTCAGTCGTCTAGTAACACTGGCCTCTGTCACGATCAGTCATCTAGTAACACTGGCCTCTGTCGCGGTCAGTCATCTAGTAACACTGGCCTCTGTCGCGGTCAGTCATCTAGTAACACTGGCCTCTGTCGCGGTCAGTCAGTCTAGTAACAGTGGCCTCTGTCGCGGTCAGTCGTCTAGTAACAGTGGCCTCTGTCGCGGTCAGTCGTCTAGTAACACTGGCCTCTGTCGCGGTCAGTCGTCTAGTAACAGTGGCCTCTGTCGCGGTCAGTCGTCTAGTAACAGTGGCCTCTGTCGCGGTTAGTCGTCTAGTAACAGTGGCCTCTGTTGCGGTCAGTCGGCTAGTAAAAGTGGCCTCTGTCCCGGTCAGTCGTCTAGTAACAGTGGCCTCTGTCGCGGTTAGTCGTCTAGTAACAGTGGCCTCTGTTGCGGTCAGTCGGCTAGTAAAAGTGGACTCTGTCATGGTCAGTCGTCTAGTAACAGTGGCCTCTGTCGCGGTCAGTCGTCTAACTTGTCTTCTGTAATACACAGTGCATCGTTGTTGTTGAGTTGTTGTGATTTATTGGTTTGTTGCTCTTGTTCATCAAACTGGGGAAAAACAGTCAAACAACAATGATTTTATTTGCAGAAGATGTAATATAATATACATGTATTTACTTGTAACAGTGTAAACTGTAATTTATGTGTAAATTACAATGCTTAGCTTAAAAGGTTATAAACGATTTGCAGATTTAAGTTTCTGAACAACTCTGCGATTATTAAATTGTCTTAAATCAACTTCCACACAATTTGAAGCTAGATCACCTCAATGCTAAAGTAAAGTGAATTGTAATTGTTTAGATAAACCACAACCAAGTACCACTTTGTTGTTGTATCGTAATTGTTTAGATAAACCACAACCAAGTACCACTTTGTTGTTGTATCGTAATTGTTTAGATAAACCACAACCAAGTACCACTTTGTTGTTGTATCGTAATTGTTTAGATAAACCACAACCAAGTACCACTTTGTTGTTGTATCGTAATTGTTTAGATAAACCACAACCAAGTACCACTTTGTTGTATCGTATTCTTCTAATGAGGTTGTTCTGCTCATGTTTTGCCTGTAGAAGCGCCACTGATGGTGCTGATATGCCCGCTGTCAGAAGTGACGAGCTCTGTGACACCAACACTGACAGAGTTGTTTAACAAGAGGGGCGTCAGTGCACCCCCTGGTCTGGGGGAACCAGGGGTACAGAGTGTCGCCAGAGATCCCCCTGTCACTCGTCAACAATACAATGTTGCTGCACAACACTGGCCCACATTCTTTCACGAGGACAAACAGTTAGTCTCATTACTTATTTATTGTTTACTTGCTGGGAACACAGACTAGTTTGAAAATGTATGCTGTAGCTTAAAACAATTTCAACGTTCTGAAAATCAAATTCTTGCTGATGTTTTTTATAGTGATATACATTTAGAAGTTCTATGTTAAAATACAGCATTACCCTGTTGTAATCAAGTGTTGTAATCAAGTGCTGTAATCAAGTGTTGTAATAAAGAGTTGTAATCAAGTGTCTGTTGTACACTTAAACGCACAACCTTCTTTTTAGCAGATGTTTTACTAATCAAATTGTGTGAAAATTGAACGCATTGGATGGTGGAAACTCTTGGGAGGCCATGTAGCATTGAGATGTTCTCGTGATTATGTGGCAGAATCAGTGCATCCTCATCATCAGTCAGCCTCATATGATATCATCTGTTGAGTGTCTTTGTTTATTTGTGTTTAGGATAACAAAACTACTGGAGGGAGAGGTCTTCTCCCAGCTGGACACAGAACACATTGTCCACTTCATGCAGAAGGCACAGGACACAGCAATGGCAGCCAGAAATCGTAAAGAAGTATATGTCAAGTTTCATCAAACATATATTCCAATGAATATCTAATATCTAGTGGAGGGATTTGTCTGAGATCTTGATCCATACAAGAAGTAGGAGAGGACCATCTCCATTGGCTAATGTTGCTCCACTGCACCAGCCATGGGGTCAAATACATTTGTATTTGAAAGTATTTAAAAACTATTTGTGTTTGATGTTTAGGAATTAAAGGTATTTGTATTTAAATATTTTCCTAAAGTATTTGACATTTTCAAATACTTTTTCAAATAATTGTCAGTATCAACATTTCTGTTTCACGATCACATGTAATTCCAGCCAAACTGATTACCTTCACTGCAAATCACCAAACCAATTGTTTTCAAGCTTCAAAATACCCATTGAAGGCATCCCCTTTGTTCTTTAGTCAGGCTCTAGGCTGGCACCAGACTATCCTGGCCTCCAGGCTGTCTTTCAAGTTGAACTGTCATACTTGCTCACAAGATCCTAGCCGTCATTAGCATTGTGTCTTCTGAGGGCAACATAGGCATTTTATTATAGACCTCCTGGCTTAATTTAACAAACAACATGTTATGGTCTTTACCTTTGTGGATAGAGGTTTCTGAGACAGTTGTCACTATGTTGTAGTTAGCACTAACAAGATTCCCTAGCACTGGTCTGCCTGTCATTGTATGAGCAAAACACTAATTATGCCTATGAACTAGATGTCTCGATGTGATTTATTTCTATTACCTACATAGTAATATATTCTGAAAATAAAAAGTATTTGAAAAAATATTTGAACTACTATTCAGTTTACCACAAACTGGTATTTGTATTTAAATACTTTTACTTTTAAAACTATGTGTAATTGTATTTGTATTTTTTTAATACATGTCAATGTATTTGACCCCATGTCTGCACTGCATAGATGCTGCCAGAGACATTTTCACTCTTGTAATTTCCAAGTAACTTCCTGTAGGAAACTTACTATTTGTGTAGGTCAGTATAGTAATTGCATATAAATATGTATTTGTAAAGTATTAATAGCCAACATTAGAGTTAAGCTGTGCATATCTACAGTACAGTGAATGTGTCCTCAATGTCCTGTAATGTATTGGTAGGTAACATTGCAGGCATCCCATCACTCCCATGATGCACTTTGCCCTCAGTGAGTGTTCTGTGTGCCACCAGGTGGCAGTAGGTGCAGTGATAGTCGACCCAGCAAGCAGTGAGGTGGTGGCGGTGAGTCATGACAGACAGTCCTGTCACCCCCTGCAGCACGCTGTCATGACCTGCATTGACCAGGTCGCTCACTCCCAGGGGGCGGGGGCGTGGCAGTGTCAGGGTAGGTAACAGGATCTCACTAATTATGGCAAAAACCACAGCTGGTAGAAGCAGTCATTACAAGAATTAGCCCCTACATTGCTTTCTTGTAGTCCCTTCACTTTCAGTCAGCAGCTATTAATTAAACTAAGAATATTCAGAGTAGTAAACTGGTGAAAGGATGTGAGGAAGTGACCAGGAACCATTCCTCCATCTGTGTGAATGTCCAGTCCTTAGCACCGCTAGAAGCACTGTACACATTACTCCCTGACACTGATAGACCTGTTCAGTTGAACACCATCTCAACTCACGGATGCATTCAGCCACACAACAGTTAACATGCATACACAATTATCCACCACTGTCTATAGCCAGGTACTCATTCATATAGCTCAGCGAAATGCAGCATTATAGAGTAAAGAAGCTTGCTTATAAGGTCAACACTGCAGCACAGGAGCTATACCAGTGAGCCCGCTAGATCGTATGCAAAATTTCAATATGATACATGCAAAAGTGACAGATACGTAGGTCCACAAACAAACAAAAGAGAAACACTGTTTTATAATATAAATGTGTGTTTTATTCATTATATTTTAAGCAGACACATTTGTTGTTTTTCCAGAAGAACATTTCTACCACAGACAACCTGACAATTGTGAAAAGTCTACAGAATATTTATGCACCGGCTTTGACCTCTACGTGACCCATGAACCTTGTGTGATGTAAGTGACAGTTCAACTTAAGTCATTGCTGCCATGTAGTAATAATAATAGTAAACTTATACAGTGTCTGTATCATCAGAAATCTGAGCTCAAAGGTGCCACATGGAGTAATGGGTAATCATAACTGCAAATAGGGACAGAAAGAATTATTGAGCAAGGCACCGCTGAAAGTTTAAGGTGGGAATTTGATTTCAAACAAATAAGCTTTGAGATTTTCCCAAATTGTTAGCCTAATATAAAAGCCAGTAGTTATGGTTGTACGAGTAATTGTAGGTGCCAATGTACTAATCGTGCATCCTAATGTTTGATGCCATTTTAACAAAAACCTGAACAAATTATTCCTTAATACATCTATAATAATTATGTACTAGATTGCCAATGCATAGTCCATTAAATTTGTGCAAACAGTCTGTTAGAAACAGTGTTTTGAGTGAAGTGCTAGACCAGCAAAATCCAAAGTTTCTAAAAGATGCCTGGGTCAAAAAGCGTGTTGTCCTATTTGTGCTGTGTAAAGTGGTCTATGGCCAGATTATGCCACGTCTGTGTGAGACCCCGTAGACCGTAGTGTAGTTAGGTATGCCAAGATAATTAGAACATGCGATTTCAATAACACCGTTTTGACATGGCATGAATTGTGGAATCTGGAGTGTAATTACATTCTCAATGCCACCAGCTGTACAGGAAATTCGTAAAAATGTTCGTCAAGTTGGAAGAATAAAAAAAATAGTTGTGAAAATTAATAGTTGTGAAATAAGAAATTTGTTTCAATATTATACAGGTAATGATGTGACACGTCCTGTTTCTCTCCAGGTGTGCTATGGCCCTAGTCCACAGTCGCATCCGCAGGGTGTTCTACGTGACCCCGACACAAGGGGGCGCTCTAGGCACCCACTGCAAGCTGCACGTGCAAGAGGGTCTCAACCACCATTACGAGGTGTTCCAAATGACCACCAGTGACTCTTCCAACACCCTGTGTGGCGCTTGCTCAAATCACTCTTGGACACATGACACCGGCCGAAATAAAATCACTTAATATCAGTTGTATGTGTTCACTTTTATGACAAAATGTGATGCATTGCTGTATCTAATCAGGTAACAGTTGTTACCTATTTGGTGCATAACGTGAGATGACAGGCCTTACTATATATATATATATATATATATATATATATATATATATATATATATATATATATAATTATATATATATATATATATATATATATACATACATACATACATACATACATACATACATACATACATGCATGCATGCATGTATGTATGTATGTATATTATAAGTGTTTGTCACCTTAATTTACTTTGACAGTGACACCCACAGCTTTACAAAATGCTCCATTTGACTAACTTTACTTTTTGCTCAACTGAAAAAACTAATTCACACTAAGTCTAATTAGCATCACAACATGACCAAACAATTCCAGGTTAATGTGCTTTTGTGTTTGCATGCATAAGTTCATACTCATGAAAGTCGAAACTTATTTTACAAAATGGTGTCTAACTTAATTAGCTTTTAAATAGATGTTCTGTGCTCTGCCAGTGATGCCTCGGTATATCATACTGAAACATTATCAGGGTTTCAGGGGTACCTTACTTTTAATATTTGATGTAAAATGCCACACAAATTATTGATCTGGCTGACGGAACTTGTTTCAAAATGGTTTGGACGTCATTAAACGTCCAATATTTATAACGTGTTTAAAGGCGGAAGCAGTGTTATCAAGTCTACCTGGAATTATATTTTCATCATTTTGATATACCCTTTTTCAAAAAATCCTTTTCTTAAACCAACCCCATTCGATGCCATCGTTGTTTGGACCGGACCACAGTTGGTAGCTCGGCACAGCCAGCAAGCAGTGAGTGCAACTCGGCCAGCTACGTTTCAGTTGCAGTTAGCTAATGTGTCGTTAATGTAACCTCTAGGCTGGGCTCCCACCGGGGCGGGGGGCGGACATAATGTTCCCCTCATGCAACAATGAGACGTTAGGATGAGATAGCAGCTAAAATGTGTCAACAGCACGCACATATATAAACGTGTGTGAAAACACTCATACACTGAACGTTGGTCAACACAAACGTTCGCGGAGCGCTGGCTGGCAAATTGAACGAGATCAAAGTAATAAAAGACAATTACGGTGTAGATGTTATTGCTATAACTGAAACTTGGTGCACTAGTAGCATACCAGACGGCCCCCTCTCGCTGTCGGGGTTCAACATTTACCGGATGGACAGACAAGATGGCCGCCAACAAGGAGGTATCGCCTGCTATGTGCGAGACTAAATTCCAACTGAACACTGGCCCGAATTAAACCAACCCGACCTAGAGTCACTCTGGATAACCATACGTCCACCTAAGATGCCTCGCGATCACCCACAAGTTACAATCAGAACTATATACCATCCTCCGGGGTCTGACGATTGGGAAATGCTAAACCACATCGACCAGTCACTAGATTACGTTCGCCGCCAGCACCCTTATACAGGTGTCGTAATAATGGGTGACTTCAATAAGATGAAAGATTCACATCTGAAACGAAATCATAATCTGAAACAAAGTGTTGACGTACCAACAAGAGGCAATGCAATATTAGATAACATCTACACCAATCTATCTAACTTCTCTATCAACGCCCTGTCATTTGTGCACCAATCGGCCTCTCTGATCACAAGGTGGTTGTTTGCATCCCATCCACATCGTCGAAATACATACATCACCGGTGGTTTCCTGTACATCATCTCACAGACATAAACCACGTGATCCTGCCCGTTTCGTAGGAACACATCAAACCACCTCACGGGAAACACTTTTCCGTCTCCCAACTTGCGAAGAGCAACTGAATTTCTTCAATTCTACATCTTCCTGAGCGCCAAATCAGACGTTGCTAAAATGACAGGCCTTGGGTAGATGATAACTTTCGCCATTTAATTCGTCACCGTCAGAGAGCACTTCTGGGTGGAGATCGTACATTGTACAACCAATACAGGAATAAAGTTAATCGTGAACGAAAGTCGCTGCAACGGAGATACTTCGAACGTAAGATCCAAGCTCTGGAAAAATAGCACCCGAAACATTGGTGGAATAACATCAAAGGTATTGCTGGGGTCAAAGTACATAAAATTGCGACAGTCTCCTTATTAACTCGCATTGCGCGGGGAAAATAGACGTTCTCGCCGATGACGTGTGTGATTTCTTACAATCTGTGACGACTGACTTTATCCCTTTGTCACCGGATGATACCTTCCTCCCGCTAGGAGCAGATCCCTCCGTCCCAGATACCTCCATCATCAGTGTCGCAGAAGTAACTGATTCTCTATCACGGATTAAAACAAACAAAGCTGCCGGCCCGGACGAAATACCCAACTGGATTCTACGTGATTACGCCACCTCACTCGCTCCTCCCGTGGCGCAATCTTTAACAGCCTAAGGGAAGGGATTGTACCACAGCTATGGAAATGCGCCGACATAAGACCTCTATCCAAAGTGCAACCGCCGAAGCTCACTCACAAAGACCTGCGGCCAATATCACGCACTATATTGTCACAGTGCTTGGAGCATTTCATTTGCGCCTGGATAACGTCCATCGCCGGCGACCAAGTTGACCCCCAACAATTTGGGTCAGTCAAGGGAACGTCCACTGTGCATCCACTTATCGAACTAGTGCACAGGTGGAAAGCCGCGCCCGATTCCAGCGGTACCATGATCCGTGTACTACTCGTCGACTTCAGCAAAGCATTTGACAGAGTGGACCACCATATTTTGCTGACTAAATGTGCGTCACTTGGATTGCCAAATTTTATAACCAAATGGCTAACATCTTTCTTATGCCAACGCAAACAGCGAGTAAAGATCGGCAGTGTAAAGTCTAAGTTCATTACCATCAATGCAGGTGTGCCACAAGGAACAATCTTCGGTCCCATTGGTTTCGTACATCATATAAACGACTTGCGAACAACCTGTGATCACGTCAAATATGTAGACGATTGCACAATTTGGGAATCATGTGCACCTTCGTGTGTTAACAGTTCACTCCAAACAGCGGCAGACGAAGTGGCACAATGGACAACCACCAACAATATGGCACTGAACTATGACAAAACAAAACAAATGCGCATTTGCTTTAAAAAAACGCCAGACATCCCGCCAATAACTATAAACGACATCCTGATTGAACAAGTTCACAGCACTCGACTACTAGGTGTCACCATTTCACAAGATCTTACATGGCAACTCCATATCGACGATATTACAACAAAAGCTTCACGACGACTAAACTTCGTCATTCTACTCAAGCGTGCTGGAATAGAACCGCATCATCTCGTCAACATATATACCACAATCATCCGTTCTGTCATCGAATACACCTGCTAAGTGTGGCATACCAGTCTGACAATAAGACAAACAAACCTGCGCGAAAGCATTCAGAAAAGGGCCGTGCGCATTATATATTTTGTGGAATGCGTTATAACGACGCCATCGCTACTGCGAGTACTGGACTTCCCTATTTACAGACGAACATTACTGGCTTTGAACTGTGGATCTTTTTTAACTAGTTATTCAATTGATCTATTTTATACTAATTTAACGAGTTGTAATTGTTTAGTCATGTTGTAAGTTCCATTTATAATTATATTTTGCTAAATATTTTTATGTTTTAATTTATCTTAATGTATATATCCATATTAGAGAACATTAACAGTTTTACTATCCGACATTTTTATCGTTTTAATTTTACTAGACATTCTAATTAGTAACACTTTCATATATTGTTATGCTTTCATAAATAGTTTTACTAATATACATTAATGAATTTGTTATCAACCATAATGTTCTTATTGTACAATTCAGCCGCTTTGGCTGCCAGTGAAGTGAAGAAACTTATTACTTACTTAAAGTAATATACCGGGGCGTGGAGCACCGGCGGTTCTCACCCTCCTCCCCCAGTAATGTACCGGGGAGTGGAGCACCGGCGGTTCTCCCCCTCCTCCCCCAGTAATGTACCGGGGAGTGGAGCACCGGCGGTTCTCCCCCTCCTCCCCCAGTAATGTACCGTGGAGTGGAGCACCGGCGGTTCTCCCCCTCCTCCCCCAGTAATGTACCGGGGAGTGGAGCACCGGCGGTTCTCCCCCTCCTCCCCCAGTAATGTATCGTGGAGTGGAGCACCAGCGGTTCTCCCCCCCCCCCCAATAATGTACCAGGGAGTGGAGCACCAGCGGTTCTCCCCCTCCTCCCCCAGTAATGTATCGTGGAGTGGAGCACCAGCGGTTCTCACACCCCCCCCAATAATGTACCAGGGAGTGGAGCACCGGCGGTTCTCCCCTTCCTCCCCCAGTAATGTACCAGGGAGTGGAACACCGGCGGCTCTCCCCCTCCTCCCCCAGTAATGTACCGGGGAGTGGAACACCGGCGGTTCTCCCCCTCCTCCCCCAGTAATGTACCAGGGAGTGGAGCACCAGCGGTTCTCCCCCTCCTCCCCCAGTAATGTACCGTGGAGTGGAGCACCAGCGGTTCTCCCCCTCCTCCCCCAGTAATGTACCGGGGAGTGGAACACCGGCGGTTCTCCCCCTCCTCCCCCAGTAATGTACCGGGGAGTGGAGCACCAGCGGTTCTCCCCCTCCTCCCCCAGTAATGTACCGGGGAGTGGAACACCGGCGGTTCTCCCCCTCCTCCCCCAGTAATGTACCGGGGAGTGGAACACCGGCGGTTCTCCCCCTCCTCCCCCAGTAATGTACCGGGGAGTGGAGCACCGGCGGTTCTCCCCCTCCTCCCCCAGTAATGTACCGGGGAGTGGAGCACCGGCGGTTCTCCCCCTCCTCCCCCAGTAATGTACCGGGGAGTGGAACACCGGCGGTTCTCCCCCTCCTCCCCCAGTAATGTACCGGGGAGTGGAGCACCGGCGGTTCTCCCCCTCCTCCCCCAGTAATGTACCGGGGAGTGGAGCACCAGCGGTTCTCCCCCTCCTCCCCCAGTAATGTACCGGGGAGTGGAGCACCGGCGGTTCTCCCCCTCCTCCCCCAGTAATGTACCGGGGAGTGGAGCACCGGCGGTTCTCCCCCTCCTCCCCCAGTAATGTACCGGGGAGTGGAACACCGGCGGTTCTCCCCCTCCTCCCCCAGTAATGTACCGGGGAGTGGAGCACCAGCGGTTCTCCCCCTCCTCCCCCAGTAATGTATCGGGAGTGGAGCTCCGGCGGTTCTCCCCCCCCCAATAATGTACCGGGGGAGTGGAGCTCCGGCGGTTCTCCCCCTCCTCCCCCAGTAATGTACCGGGGAGTGGAGCTCCGGCGGTTCTCCCCCCCATAATGTACCGGGGAAGTGGAGCTCCGGCGGTTCTCACCCTCCTCCCCCAGTAATGTATCGTGGAGTGGAGCTCCGGCGGTCTCCCCCCCCAATAATGTACCGGGGGAGTGGAGCTCCGGCGGTTCTCACCCTCCTCCCCCAGTAATGTACCGGGGAGTGGAGCTCCGGCGGTTCTCCCCCCCAATAATGACCGGGGAGTGGAGCTCCGGCGGTTCTCCCCCTCCTCCCCCAATAATGTACCGGGGGAGTGGAGCTCCGGCGGTTCTCCCCCTCCTCCCCCAGTAATGTACCGGGGAGTGGAGCTCCGGCGGTTCTCCCCCCCAATAATGTACCGGGGAAGTGGAGCTCCGGCGGTTCTCACCCTCCTCCCCCAGTAATGTACCGGGGAGTGGAGCTCCGGCGGTTCTCCCCCCCAATAATGTACCGGGGAAGTGGAGCTCCGGCGGTTCTCCCCCTCCTCCCCCAGTAATGTACCGGGGAGTGGAGCTCCGGCGGTTCTCCCCCCCAATAATGTACCGGGGAAGTGGAGCTCCGGCGGTTCTCACCCTCCTCCCCCAGTAATGTACCGGGGAAGTGGAGCTCCGGCGGTTCTCACCCTCCTCCCCCAGTAATGTATCGTGGAGTGGAGCTCCGGCGGTTCTCCCCCCCAATAATGTACCGGGGGAGTGGAGCTCCGGCGGTTCTCACCCTCCTCCCCCAGTAATGTACCGGGGAGTGGAGCTCCGGCGGTTCTCACCCTCCCCCAGTAATGTACCGGGGGAGTAGAGCTCCGGCGGTTCTCCCCCTCCTGCCCCAGTAATGTACCGGGGAGTAGAGCTCCGGCGGTTCTCACCCTCCTCCCCCAGTAATGTACCGGGGAGTGGAGCTCCGGCGGTTCTCACCCCCCCCCAGTAATGTACCGGGGGAGTAGAGCTCCGGCGGTTCTCCCCCTCCTGCCCCAGTAATGTACCGGGGAGTAGAGCTCCGGCGGTTCTCACCCTCCTCCCCCAGTAATGTACCGGGGAGTGGAGCTCCGGCGGTTCTCACCCCCCCCCAGTAATGTACCGGGGGAGTAGAGCTCCGGCGGTTCTCCCCCTCCTGCCCCAGTAATGTACCGGGGAGTAGAGCTCCGGCGGTTCTCACCCTCCGACATAAAATTACTTCCCGCGTCATCGATCTGTACCACCTAGTATACGATGTGCACAACTCGCAATGCAGATGGCTAGAAACAAAATCAAAACGAGGTGATCTCCCTCCCTCCTTCCCCTCCCTCCCTCCCTCCCTCCCTCCCCCTCCCTCCCTCCCTCCCTCCCTCCCTCCCTCCCCCCTCCCTCCCTCCCTCCCTCCCTCCCTCCCTCCCTCCAGGCAGACATATTGCATGTGGAAGCACTGTCGCGGGGAATGAAAGGGCGCAGACATTTTACTAGCGGAAAGACACAATGTTCTGCCCCCCCCCACAAGTAAAATAGCAGTTTGGTAAATTTAGGGTGATGCGACGCGAACAAATTCCCAAGTGCCCCTTCTTCCAATGTCTGTCCGAGGCGCGTCCGGGGCCGCGGCGGGAGGTAGCGGGGAAGGCGGGTAGGTGCAGGAGCTCTGGCGGCTCTCACCCACACCCTCCACCCACCCGTAACACCCACACCCTCCATCCGTAACACCACGGATGGGTGAAACAAATCAGTTTAGACGTTTGTGGTGACCGACAGGCAGTACGTCCCTCGAATATCCACCACGTTCCTGTTGCCAGTAAACTTACTAATTAGGCGTCCGTAATAATTATTGCGACATTCTCTAGCGCGCCATGGCTCTCGTAGCCTACTCACGCAGACTAATTAACACAACAAAGAGAATTGCTGACGACGCTCTAAACAATTCCGTGCTTGCGACATATAACTCTAGGTATAACCATGGCTGCGTTCGATGCGCTACTACGGCATCGCCGGCTCTAACGCATCATAAGCCCACACCGTTGTAACGACGCTATACACACTGGACCCTGCCACCTCTACCGTGTGCTGCAAGCTACTAGAACAATGACGACCTGTTCTTGTATTCAAACAGCCTACGCACGCATATCAACACGCGACATGCCACTGTATCTGAACTATAGATATAAGTCTGATCATATCGTGTTAGCTTGTTCATGGCTATCGTCATACCGTGGTTATGTTCACAATACAAGGCAATTAATGTAATTATCGAGATTATATACTGCCGTATAAAAATATGTTGCCGACTTCGGATTAGTTTCAATACGAGATTGACCAACGAGGGTACGGACGAGATTGACCAGCTAGCGTACGGACAGCTTAGTGTCGATCTAAAGCACACAACACACATTTCACAATGTACGAGATGAACGAGGTAAGAAATATGATTTATTGTGTGGATACTATATTGATTACCGGTAAAGTGAAGTGAATCAACGTGGTAATGAAATGCGGTCGGACAGTCATCGAATACGGAATAGTATTAAGCTAAACTCGGAAAAAGTGATAACAATTCATGCGTAGGCCTACACAGATCGTGTTTAGCCGTAGTGTTTCATTGTTAGGGGAGGCCTCAGCACGCTGTTTCCACACCTGCCTATCTCGCTCTGTCTTACCATCGTCTCGCCGGCCTTCCTCTAGATCATTCCCCTTCGTAAAAGGTGATGCGCGATGTCCATAGATTATTTCGTAGTCGAGTGATGTGCCCGGCCCAGGTCCACTTTCGTTTTCTCGCTTTCGTTTTCTTCTTGTAAGTACGTATGAGTTGTAGACTTATCATTCAAGCAGGTACCATAGTTATCACCGAAGACGTCGCGGTACGTGGCGAGTGCTGTCCAACCGGTCGCCATTCTTCTTTGAATCTCCTTATCTTTGGTTTTGTGTCTGGTAGGCTTTATTATATATATATATATATATATATATATATATATATATATATATATATATATATATATATATATATATATATATATATATATATATATATATATATATATTATATATAGTGTGTATATATATATATATATATAATACTATATCAAGCGCGTTTACTTATACAACAATACCAAATAAATAAAGTAATTAGTCATAACCATGGTTGTATGTATAACCATTGATAGTGTATGGTCATGATTATATATGTATAATCGCATGGTTATAAATTAAGCAAGGTTATATGTATAACCACATGGTTAAGTATACAAGTGTAATCATGCCTACACTTCACTGAAAACATTTCGTTGTGTAAGACAGACACGTAATATAACATTGCCTCTATATGGGAAGATGGAAATATGTGAAGCGTGTTGGAAAACAACGCACCAACAATAGTATTGCAAATATGTATTATTTTTTGTTATTAATGTCATTGTTTTCAGAAATCCATTCTCATTGCGGAGACAATCGCGGCCTTCTTCTCTATAATCGGATGGTAAGTAAATTACACGAAAGAGGGTTATACTATAATTGCAAATTGTAATAATATTTTCCAAGATTACTTACTGAGATAAATATTATGTGTATGTGATTAGCAACATTAAGTAAGAACTCTGAAGATGATGGTGGCGTTCATGAGGCATAAACGTGTCGTTTGATTGTTAGGCTGTGATGTAATGTCCCGGTTTGAAAATCTGAATATTTTAGTAATTCATAATGTTTAGTTGGAAATCCATATCCATAACGGTTATAACACACATGTCCTCGTGAATCTGAATTCAGTGGAAATTAACACCGAGTTACCAAACAAGACTATGTTTTCATTCTAAATGAACTATTTCTCTCTCAAAATAACTATAAAAAATATTTTGTTGGTGAATATTCTATAACTACTGCTCAAACTGACTGCAGTTAGCCTACTACGTTAGTTTAGATAACAACACGTTAGTTTAGATAACAACACGTTAGTTTAGATAACAACACGCAGACTTTGAGTTGTTTGTTTCTCCGCTTTCAGTGTCTTCGTCATTCTCATGATCACACTGTTCAGAAAGTACCACGTGTTCACACAGGTCAGTTTCACAATGGCGCAAGATGCGTGATCATGTAAAGACACTAGGGTAACTTAGACCATGCCGGCCCCCAGGAAAGAAATGGTGTATTTTTATATTTATGACTTGTGGGCGCATTGCGTGCGGTCATAGTCTAGTGTCGGGGTACCTATATTTCATCTGCGTGGCACACATCTTTACACACTGAATAACCAAACGTAAGTTCTAGCAAGTTTACAAGTTGTTCCAATAAAACTATCTTGCCCCTTGCTTGGGAAAAACAGTTCTTTGACTGGGGTCAATCGGTTCGGAGCCTATTTACTTTAAATATCATGTTTACTAGTTGTAACGACACAAACAAAAATATGCGTTTTTATTAATATAATAATATTTATTTAAACCACCATCGACTACATACTACCACTTACCATTCAGCGTGAACCAAAATAATCACCAATAGTCATGCACTATGCCTATACTAAATCAACTTACAGCAAATCCATTCCTCTACTGGAAACTCTCTTGACCTGTTGACATTTCTATTCCAATTCTGTACCAACAACGAGCCTCAACATGTTGAAGTTGGTTCGTCTAATGGAAGAAGAAGACGTCATTTGGAGGCAGAATTTTGCATCATCGTTTCAACAGTCACTAAAAACGTTAGCGTTGACATCTGCATCATCACGGGCTTTGACAATTAATAGCGTCTAACATCTTCATGATAATGTATCATTATGTATTTAACCCTTTCATACCCAAAATTTAAATAAAAAGAGTCATGATATATATATATATATATATATATATATATATATATATATATATATATATATATATATATATATATATTTATTTCTCACTTTGGTGAATATTTGTAACTTCGTATATTTATAAAGAACAAAAGAAAAATATGCTATTAAAATATGCCGGGTATTTCGCAACGACATTAGACCTATGTACCGTTTGTATTGTTCTATTATATGAATTGGAGCATACCGCTTCATTACCGAACACGTCCTCCAGACATCGTGATCTGATGCCTTTCTTCCCTGCGTCCGTTTGTTCATACTAAATGATACTATGTTTTCGTATCAAGTTCAACATTTCCCTTCCATATACCATTCTCTTTTCGTTCTCGTTTCTCCGGAGATGTCACGGTCATGGTATAATGATTTATAGGCCCTATAGTATACATCCATGTTGTCTGTTTCAGCGGCTCATCCTCTACTTGAGCATAGCAGCTTTGTTCAACTGCGTGTTTTACTTCGACGTGAGTATTAAGTTTGTACAATTATTAGTGGATAATCGTGTTGCAAAATTAAAATAACCTGTTAGTTGTTGATAGCTTCGTAGTTGTTTGACAGTGGGCATCCTCGCGCGCCAGGGGTCGCTGCGGTTGATTACGTCAGGACCAGCCCTTATCTAGCTCTGGCATATGCATCCATTTCAAGACCTTCTCTTTTAAAGTCAGCCAATGAAATCGCTCACGAGGGGTATGGTTGGCCTCCGGTCATGTGACATAATCTTGGGTGATTTCAGCCACACGTTTAGGGTGTGAATGGGTTATTCCCTCCAGTCGTGAATCCATCTTTAAATTGTGGCGGGTATATGCGCTGTTCCCACGGCTGACCCGGTAGCGACTGGCTAAGTCAGTTGCTATAATTTTATAGTTCGACTCCGCTTACGTCTACGGTTTGTGGAGACGATCAGCCAGGGGTACGGTAGCGCAGTGCAATGACATCTGGCTTGCTAAGATGACATCGCGAATTGGAGAATCACGTTGATGTCGGTCCCGTCTCAATTGGGTCGACTTCTGTCAGCCAGTGAAAATATAATAGGCCCACGCACGCATGTGTCACTGTACCGCAAAACGTTATTTCTCACTTTGGTGAATATATGTAACTTCGTATATTTTTAAAGAACAAAAGAAAAATATGCTAATAAAATATGCCGTGTATTTCGCAACGATATTAGACCTACCTACCGTCTGGCGAGTGTAGAAAATGGCTTGAAGTGAGCACAGAACTGTCGTCATTTTGTTGTTACTTATAATGTAACATTCATTCTGTAGGGGAATTTCGAGACACCTAATGCCATATGCAAGTTCCAGGCTTGGGGACAGACGTACTTCGGTAAGTGCTTGCATTTGACCATCTATATATTACCTCAGACATAGAAAGAATCGCATATTAATAACACAAATAACTCGAAATAGCCACTGTTGTGTTACACGAAATAGAAAGTGCATCGCCACATCTTCATAATTCCGAGGTCGACAGCGCGAGGAAGTTAATAAACATGGCGCTTTGGAAGGGATATATTTACAATTATATAAAGTTAGCGTAGCTATATTTATCAGTTGTTTATATAAGTTAGTTGGTGGTGGTCATACACTGAGGATAATCTGACTAACGTCTCGGGAGCAACGCATTGTGAATAGAAATAAATATAAGTGTTAATGGAAGTCAGCCTTCGGAGACGGGGATGCGAGCATGTCCTGGGTTCCATGGCCAGGTGCCTGCTGGGAAAAAAACTTGTACGAATGTAAATGTGAAAATGATCTAGCGTTCTTCCGATATGTGGCACGACCGCAATGAGTTCGCCGACCAAGCTCACAATTGTTATTATTATTGTTATTATTATGTTAAATATAGTCAAATTACTTGAGTCGCGCGTGAATTTGGGGCGTAAAAGAACCACAGAGGACGCCAAGCACCATGGCAGTGACCACCCTCAGGGTCGGGAATTGTGCACGCACACGCACACGCACACGCACACGCACACGCACACGCACACGCACACGCACACGCACACGCACACGCACACGCACACGCACACGCACACGCACACGCACACGCACACGCACACGCACACGCACACGCACACGCACACGCACACGCACACGCACACGCACACGCACACGCACACGCACACGCACACGCACACGCACAGCACGCACACGCACACGCACACGCACACGCACACGCACACGCACACGCACACGCACACGCACACGCACACGCACACGCACACGCACACGCACACGCACACGCACACGCACACGCACACGCACACGCACACGCACACGCACACGCACACGCACACGCACACGCACACGCACACGCACACGCACACGCACACGCACACGCACACGCACACGCACACGCACACGCACACGCACACGCACACGCACACGCACACGCACACGCACACGCACACGCACACGCACACAGCACACGCACACGCACACGCACACGCACACGCACACGCACACGCACACGCACACGCACACGCACACGCACACGCACACGCACACGCACACGCACACGCACACGCACACGCACACGCACACGCACACGCACACGCACACGCACACGCACACGCACACGCACACGCACACGCACACGCACACGCACACGCACACGCACACGCACACGCACACGCACACGCACACGCACACGCACACACACATACATAGGACCCCCTATATACATAAATAGCAGGATACGAGATAACCGATGGACACTGCGTATCACCACCTGGAAACTCCTACGAAAGGAAAAGACCTAGGGGAGGACCGGCGAGACATTGGAGAGACGAACTAGATGACTACTGGAAGGGTACCATCTGGCAGAGGACAGCGCAAGATAGGCAGACGTGAAAGCAGTACGTATGCTGAGGCTTTCGCCCAACCACGGGATACTACGGCTGCAGAAAGATGATGATGATGATGATGATGATGGTACATTTATATGTTTTTTATGTAACAACTTTGTGTACTACTATTTATTACAGATTGGTGCGTCTTACTGTGGGTTTCGTGCATCGCGTTCAACCTCTACTGGAACGCGGTGCAAGGTAAACCGTCAACTGCATTTGAAAGGTACATCTTTGGAGCACCACGTGTATACCGTTATGAACGCCACAACGTGCACCACGTGCCCATTTCTTAGACTGTGCTTTATTATAATATTATGTCCAAGTAAAGGTCAATCGATGCACAATTGTGCATAAAGAACACACAGCTTTGTGTAGAAATAACAACGTGAAACCGTGAAGTGGTAACACGCTCTTCGGTTGTATGCTAGAAATGTAAGACTACACACGTTTCATGATAAGGAACTGTTTAAACAAATTCTGCGTTATAATGTATCTATTATTCCAATACCTATCTGCCGCCATATCGTCATTTTGTTCATGCATAGCCGGATGAAGTTCTTAGCTAAATAGTTTCAAGATAGTTTCAAGTATATCTTGTTTTGGAGTCTTGTTATTTTTATTGATATGTTACCTTTTTTGGATAGCCATTCGGTTATTTCGAAGAACCTAAAATTCTGATGTGTGCCCTGCCACTGTGATTCATGATATGATTTTATAAAAGTATTTCTTTGGATATATGTCGACCGATATCTCCATCAGTTTTGTAGGTAGATGGTCTATCGGGTTAACATGTTGCGTGTAATCTAGCGGGCTCATTGCGATGGTTCGTAGATTAACACTTTTTCGACCAATATTTCAAAAGACTGTACGTGGAGTTCAACCCATATAATTTCATATTATTTTTCATGAACTGTCGTGGCATTTTGGAACCATATTCTTTTCTTACAACCAATTTTATGTTTCAGGAAGTATAAATCCGTTGCCTGCGGCCTTCCACTTATCATATCCCTGCTGCCTTTTATTGGCAACCACTATGGCCGGGCGGGGATGTGGTGGTAAGAAGCGTACATTTGCATGTGTCAAATAGAATGCTACACTATTCGCATTTAGCACTATTGCAAACATAGCACTAGAGCGAAACCGGAATAATATTACAGGAGCATTAATGTTATAGATCACCATATGGCACAAAACGACACATTGACGTTTTCTTAGCTGTAACTTAATTAAGACTTAGACATGTCATCGTAGACCGAGACACGAGGCAGTTAGTGCTCTGCAGATGGATCGGTCGGCAGACTGCATCTTGATCGACGTCACTCCAACTCACGTGTACTCGTGTGACGTCACTCCAACTCACGTGTACTCGTGTGACGTCACTCCAACTCACGTGTACTCGTGTGACGTCACTCCAACTCACGTGTACTCGTGTGACGTCACTCCAACTCACGTGTGCTCGTGTGACGTCACTCCAACTCACGTGTACTCGTGTGACGTCACTCCAACTCACGTGTGCTCGTGTGACGTCACTCCAACTCACGTGTACTCGTGTGACGTCACTCCAACTCACGTGTACTCGTGTGACGTCACTCCAACTCATGTGTACTCGTGTGTGACGTACTGTATGTTGTACATCCTAAGCCCTGTTGACAGAGATTTAATAAAAGCGATGAATGATTGTCCACAGTTTATTGTTCTAGTGTAGCGATATGTTATCATTTTACCCTGACCGACGTGATACTCTTGTCCGTGTTAGGAAAAGTTGTTATTTTGTGTTGCAGTTGGATTGTCGACGATGCTTGGAAATGGCGGTTTGGCATGTACGTATTCAGATTACGTGAGCGTAATATAGGCTATGTGCTTGTTTTCTTTGACGTTTAATTTGCAGTTAATGTATCCAGCACGTCGCGGGTTGTTTAGGTCGCAATCAAACGTAAGCAGGAGAGCGCCGCCAAGCTTTGCCTTTGCTTATCATGTTGATAGCAGATACATATATTAATGATATTGCTACTGCGATATGACATCTCCTAGAACAAATATTACTACATAAGTATGACACTATTACAACTTTCCCTCACATTTTTGTCAGAAAGATAATATTCTGAAACTAGGATTTCAACAAAATACACGACGAAAAGCACGCGCTCTGGCAGCCATTTTGTGGTTTAACGGACCGTGTTACCAAGCAATAGAGCACGTGATTGACCATTGATGTTTCTATTGTTTCAGTTGGTTCATTCCTCTGTATATCCTCATCGTCGTAATGTTCGCTGTTTACACCTACATTCTCCACTACGTAAATAAACAGGTATGTCTATGTAGTGTACGTGTGTGTACGTGCGTGCGTGTGCGTGCGTGTGCGTGCGTGTGCGTGCGTGTGTGTGTGGCTGGCATGTGCGTGTGTTGTTTTATAGCAATTTTGCGCTAAATATATTAAATATTTATGGTGCTGTTGCATATATCGGTAAATGCAACGGTTATGTCTGATATTCTACTTTTATACTATGGTATAATATGATATATTATTATACATTAATATTATGTAATTAAATGTCAAACAACGAGCAATAAAAGGCTTATGCAAACTGGTTACAATTATCAATGTCTTTATAAAGTACCACAAACACATCACCCAATCATACAACCAAACCATTGCCGAATGAATACTTCATAGACAACTTTAATTTGTTGGTTGTTTGCTGGGCAATTTATCTTAAGATAACGTAAGAATTTTATAATTACTTAATGTATTCGTAGATGTGATGATTGTGAAGTTGTGTGTGTGTTGACCGCTGTTGTAGGAGAAGAAATGGGAAGGCCACTACGACCCTGAATCTGAACGCAGAAAGGTGCGTGTTGAATGTCGCTGCCGTCCAACGTGTGCGTCTACGCAATACATCGGTTGTTCACCGACGAATGTGTGGTTAACCTCAAAACAACCCCAGTTTTGTGCACGTTTTCTAATATTGCTGCAGGTTATTTAGAAAGTTCCAAAGAACTGCTTTTGCGACTCGAAGCAATCGCTGAAGGCACTTGTACCATTGCAAACAACTGTTAAACGTTTTTCAATTGTCTGGCCCTGGTGAGAACCCGCAGTTTGAGGGGAATCATGACAAAATAAACGAGTGTCGGACATGAACCAGTGATACTGTGGAAACTGAGAAGCAGATCACGTAGGCGAAATAAAGCGTTACATGGTATAAACATGCACACACGCATACATGCACGCACACACGCATACATGCACGCACACACGCATACATGCACGCACACACGCATACATGCACGCACACACGCATACATGCACGCACACACGCATACATGCACGCACACACGCATACATGCACGCACACACGCATACATGCACGCACACACGCATACCTGCACGCACACACGCATACATGCACGCACACACGCATACATGCACGCACACACGCATACATGCACGCACACACGCATACATGCACGCACACACGCATACATGCACGCACACACGCATACATGCACGCACACACGCATACTGCACGCACACACGCATACATGCACGCACACACGCATACATGCACGCACACACGCATACATGCACGCACACACGCATACATGCACGCACACACGCATACATGCACGCACACACGCATACTGCACGCACACACGCATACATGCACGCACACACGCATACATGCACGCACACGCATACATGCACGCACACACGCATACATGCACGCACACACGCATACATGCACGCACACACGCATACATGCACGCACACACGCATACATGCACGCACACACGCATACATGCACGCACACACGCATACATGCACGCACACACGCATACATGCACGCACACACGCATACATGCACGCACACACGCATACATGCACGCACACACGCATACATGCACGCACACGCATACATGCACGCACACACGCATACATGCACGCACACACGCATACATGCACGCACACACGCATACATGCACGCACACACGCATACATGCACGCACACACGCATACATGCACGCACACACGCATACATGCACGCACACACGCATACATGCACGCACACACGCATACATGCACGCCACACGCATACATGCACGCACACACGCATACATGCACGCACACACGCATACATGCACGCACACACGCATACATGCACGCACACACGCATACATGCACGCGTACACGCATACATGCACGCACACACGCATACATGCACGCACACACGCATATATGCGCACACACGCACTCATACACGCACACGTGCATACATGCACACACGCACGCACGCACCACACAGCATACATGCACGCACACACGCATACATGCACGCGTACACGCATACATGCACGCACACACGCATACATGCACGCACACACGCATCGCACGCACGCACACACACACGCACACACGCGCACACGCACGCACGCACCACACACGCATACATGCACGCACACACGCATACATGCACGCCACACGCATACATGCACGCACACACGCATACACACGCACACACGCACAGCACGCACACACGCACAGCACGCACCACACAGCACACACGACAGCACGCACACACACACACACACACACCAACACACACACACACGCACGCACGCACACACGCACGCACGCACACACACACCACACACACACACACACGCACGCACGCACGCACGCACACACACACACACACACACACACACACACACACACACACACACATTTATATATGCTGATATACTCTAGCGCTAGATCGATTACAGTGACGTCATTAAGACATGGCGACTAAAGTCACATATTCGTTCGTTTAATGCATGTTCTCGTTACAGGTCATGCTTAAAGAAGACGTGAAGCCACTCAGAGTATACCCCTTCGTCTACCTGGCTGTGTCCCTGTTTCCGCTCATCAACAGGTAGGGTAACCTGGGGCAACCTGGCCCCCCTAAGGGAAAAGTTGTGTATTTTTGTATCCATAACTCCGCATCACTCATCATGAATTACATTAGACTCATCATTGTTATGTCCGTCTTCTATTGCTTCTTCGACAATACGACACGGTCACATAATACTGATAACATTTGTTGCACTTCTACAGTTCTCCCGCTCTATTGATCTTACACCCGGAACATCCAGGTTTCCTACCTATCAGCTCCTGTCTCTATTACTCGACATTACGATCACCTTTGGCATCTGCATTATCACAGGCCTTAAAATCATTATAGATTGCAGTTGTCATTAGAAGCAATATTTTGCATTATCATTACACCCGTCACTGAAAACACTCATCAGCTTTGGAATTTGCATCATTACAAGCCTTAAAATCATTAACATATTGTATTAACAAATGACTTGTAGATACTCTATTGTCTAATCACACTCTGATTCGCGGTTGGGACACACGAAATACGGGAGCCCTGGTGTGCACTCACTGTGAGCCCAATTCTTGCATTCTTGGCATTGAACCCAGACTTCTCGTGGCCGACTGCAACTGAATGGTTCTCCGCACACCAAACACGGCCATTCCTCTTCAGCGCTGCTTTCGTCGACTTTCTTTCACTTTTTACTTAAATTATTGTGTATGCTATAAATACATCACAGCTTTATTGCGTTTACATACCATATTCGTACTGCATAGCGGGGCAAGACGGCCCCCGGGACCGTTTTGCCAGCCAGTGTAGGAAGAATGTGTCTCAAAATGTGACTACAACCAAACTATAACACTACGTCAAAGCCTTGTCAGAAATGTAACACCTAACAGTTGCAATGTGACGGATAAATCAGGGGAAATTGAACTAAAACACAATAAATGACTTATGTTAATACATGCTATACTATGTATCGCACCAGGTCTATGTTAGGCCCTACCTAACCGTTAACATTGCTGGCAAGACAAAACGTCACGGAGTTCACGCGTCATGTTGTGACGTAAACAAACAGCTTATGTCACCATTAACTACAACTTTCAACTATTCTTTCAGCTTCCATCAACTTGCACTTGGTACTACAACATGTGTTATTCTTGTAGGATACAAGAATCCACCAGTGACGAGCCTGTGTTCATTCTGGTTCTGCTGCACGTTATCACCCAACCACTGCAGGGTCGGTCTACAGTGTTTGTACAATAGACAACTAGACTAACGAGTGCCTGTGTCTACATTGTTTCGCCGCCTGGTGTTATGCCTCATTTGTCAACAACGTAGACTTTGTATGTTCGTTTTGCTTAATAGGCCTCTTGTGTTGCTCGCTTCCTTGGCTAAAAATCTCATAACAGCTTTTCGATGTGAACTATTCTTATGGATGCAATAATGATTATTGTGATTTACAGTAAAATATCTCAGATAGTGATTTGTTATACTAAAGATAGATCAGTTAGCAAATATAATGTAGGAGTAAATTATATTAAATGTGACATGAATTGGTCATAAATTATAATAACGTTCTCATAAGTATCTGATTCATCTGGTAACTGGTACTTGAAATGAGGAAGCTGATGAAAAAGCTAAACATGCAAGTGAAAATAAATGGTTCTCCTGCTATTCTATAATGTTATTTTTTAATTACGATTTAAATAGAGAAAGTTATATTGTCGGCGTTTCATTGAATCTTATAATAACCCGCCGATGAGACATAGTATGATGTTTGCCACTGCGGGCGTTCACAGTTGCTGCCCACGTATTATTAGAAAACGCAGTGTAATGAATAGTTTATTTACGAATAGTGTGAGCTCTCATAGAGATTGATAAAACACCTACCAACAGTAAGGTCCCGGATGTATGAATGTAGAAATGTTTATAAAATTATAATAACATGTGATGTCATGTACCCACTGTAGAACGTAATGCAAATCCAACACCACAAACGTACACATTTTGTACATTATGTCAAACGCCCTATCATTTGCCACTGTTTAAGTCTGCTTTGTTTTACTGTTCGCTCGTTGCACTGATCGTGAACTATGTTGTGTATTTCAGGTGTAGCCAATGCCATAGTGTTTGCCCTCGACAAGGATATGCGTAGTAACCTCAACACTACTAAGCTGCGGGTAAGACAGTCAAGAATATCACACAATGTTGTAGTCTTCGATTGTGTGATCACATATCCTCAAATTAATATTAGCCCTTCAAAAACCGGCGCAACTATTCATTACTCCCAACTTAAACGTTCAAGTGTACGACCGTTGGGTTTACATATTTTGAACAACATAGGTCAAAGATAAATTTTCTATGATTTACAAAAATGCTGACTTTCGATTTTGCGTATGCGCAAATACAATGTGGCACCTCAACGGTAATGATACACTAGATTACTACGTATAAAAGATTTCAAAAGTTGAAATTCAAGGTATGATCAGATGGCAATGTACAGGCTTTTACGACTTTCAAACTTTTGTTTATGTTTAATGAGTACTTGTAATGTAATATAATGACCAGTTTGTTTTAAACGTATTCACGGATAGCAATCTTGTCGCTCTATGCTCCATTCATGTTGTCGCCCAGTGTGAGAAATAGTTCTTCCTGTTATATCTCCACCTTTTCTTTTGCTCTTTAGTTTTGTCATCTATATCTTTCATGTTTATTAAATGAGAAAGAAATACTTCAGTAAATATTCTCAAAAGCGTTCTCTTGCAGAAATACACTTGTTTAATCTCCTCTCAATACACTCGACCGACATTATCTCCTTTGCTGCAAAACTGCGTGTTTGTGCATCCATCCCTAAAACGGTTCCCTGTCTTCAGGAGGCCCTGTTGTATTGGTACCACAGAGTGCACAGACGTGACAACGACATTGAAGAGTACCCGAGTATCACACACGAGGATATCGCACTCATCGAGAGAGACCAGAACAACACCACCGGGACTTGTCCAGCCGCGAATAATCCGCCATAGTTGGTTGCACCTAGGACGGGGTCGCCATAGTTGATTGCACCTAGGACGGGGTCGCCATAGTTGATTGCACCTAAGTCGGGGTCGCCATAGTTGATTGCACCTAGGACGGGGTCGCCATAGTTGATTGCACCTAGGACGGGGTCGCCATAGTTGATTGCACCTAGGACGGGGTCGCCATAGTTGATTGCACCTAGGACGGGGTCGCCATAGTTGATTGCACCTAGGACGGGGTCGCCATAGTTGGTTGCACCTAGGACGGGGTCGCCATAGTTGGTTGCACCTAGGACGGGGTCGCCATAGTTG
>JAODUO010000081.1:415000-425000 GCA_025642075.2 Ridgeia piscesae | reverse complement strand
GCGGGCGGGCGGGCGGGCGGGCGGGCGGGCGGGCGGGCGGGCAGGCGCCTGGCAGTGACGACGACGCACGCACGTACGTACGCACGCACGCACGACGCACGCACGAGTGCGTAGCGGCACGCTAGCGCAGCGTCAGGCAGCGTCAGCGCAGCAGTCGCTCAGTCTGTCAGTCGTCGCGGTCGCGTCAGGTCGTCAGTCGTCAGTCGTGCGTCGTCAGTCGTCAGGTCAGTCGTCGTCGTCGTCCGTCAGTCACGTCAGTCACGTCACGTCGTCACGTCACGTCCGTCCGTCGTCGTCGTCGTCGTCGTCGTCGTCGTCGTCGTCCGTCGTCGTCGTCCGTCGTCGTCGTCGTCGTCGTCTGTCGTCGTCCGTCGTCGTCGTGTCGTCGTCGTCGTCGTCTGTCGTCCGTCCGCTCCGTCTCGTCGTCCGTCGTCGTCGTCGTCGTCGTCCGTCCGTCCGTCTCGTCCGTCCGTCGTCGTCGTCGTCGTCCGTCGTCGTCGTCGTCGTCGTCGTCGTCGCCCGTCGTCCGTCTCGTCGTCTGTCGTCGTCGTCTCGTCTGTCGTCGTCGTCGTCGTCGTCCGTCGTCGTCGTCGTCTGTCTGTCTGTCTCGTCTGTCTCGTCCGTCGTCCGTCGTCTGTCGTCTGTCGTCGTCCGTCCGTCTGTCTGTCGTCGTCCGTCCGTCTGTCGTCCGTCTCGTCTGTCGTCTGTCGTCCGTCTGTCCGTCCGTCGTCCGTCTGTCGTCTCGTCTCGTCCGTCCGTCCGTCTGTCGTCCGTCCGTCCGTCCGTCCGTCGTCCGTCCGTCCGTCCGTCCGTCCGTCCGTCCGTCCGTCCGTCCGTCCGTCGTCCGTCCGTCCGTCCCCGTCTCCGTCTCCCGTCGTCCCGTCTCCGTCTCCGTCTCCCGTCTCCCCGTCTCCCCGTCCCCCGTCCCCGTCTCCCCGTCTCCTCCGTCCTCCTCCGTCTCTCCTCCGTCTCTCCCCGTCCGTCCCGTCCGTCCGTCCTCCGTCTCTCCCTCCGTCTCTCCCTCCGTCTCTCCCTCCGTCTCTCCCTCCGTCTCCTCCGTTCCCGTCTCCGCCCCGTCTCCCTGTCCGTCCGTCCTTTCCGTGTCCGTGTCCGTGCCGTCCGTCCGTTCCGTGTCCGTGTCCGTGTCCGTGTCCGTGTCCGTCCGTCCGTGTCCGTGTCCGTGTCCGTGTCCGTGTCCGTGTCCGTGTCCGTGTCCGTGTCCGTGTCCGTGTCCGTGTCCGTGTCCGTGTCCGTGTCCGTGTCCGTGTCCGTCCGTCCGTCCGTCCCTCCTCTCTCTCTCTCTCTCTCTCTCCTCTCTCTCTCTCTCTCTCTCTCGGCTGCGGTGAGCAGCAATACTTGCCCAAATATGACGAGTGGGATTAGCAGAAAGAGGACGCCGACGAAGAAAACGGGGGCGTTGAGGATGAAGAAAGACGCCGATGTGAGGGGCAGGTAGACCAGGAAGGCGATGAGACGGCGCGGCGTCTGCAGATCGACATGAAACGCGATAGGCATAACAGCGAAACGATAACGATAACGATAACGATAACGATAACGATAACGATAACGATACACGATAACGATAACACCGATAACACGATAACGATAACGATAACGATAACGATAACGATAACGATAACGATAACGATAACGATAACGATAACGATAACGATAACGATAACACCGATAACACCGATAACACCGATAACACCGATAACACCGATAACAACGATAACAACGATAACAACGATAACAACGATAACAACGATAACAACGATAACAACGATTATTGTTATTATCGTTATTATCGTTATTATCGTTATTATCGTTATTATCGCTATCGCTATCGCTATCGTTATCGTTATCGTTATCGTTATCGTTATCGTTATCGTTATAATGATAATGATGATAATGATAATGATAATGATAATGATAATGATAATGATAATGATAATGATAATGATAATGATGATAATGATAATGATAATGATAATAATAATAATAATAATAATAATAATAATAATAATAATAATAATAATAATAATAATAATAATAATAATAATAGTAGTAGTAGTAGTAGTAGTAGCAGTAGCAGCAGCAGTAGCAGCAGTAGCAGCAGACAGCAGCAGCAGCAGCAGCAGCAGCAGCAGCAGCAGCAGTAGTAGTAGTAGTAATAACATGAGAGCATTTTCTGCGCTATAAAACCATTCAGAGACGCATTTCAACACTATAACGATTTCCTTTAAATAATTAAAGTAGAAATGCATATGTAATAAATTTATCAATTTAAATTTATCAGCATAAATAATAAATATTAGTCAAAATATTACAGAAATATTAATATTAATAAATACGAGTTAATTATATTACAAGTTAAAAATAAATACATAAAATAATAAATACATATTGATACAATAGTTGATAAATAATAAATATTAAAATGTTCGGTTTGTGTAAATGTTCGTTCAAAGTGAAAACGCTCGTATAAAAAGAAATGTCTTCAAACGACAGGTACACCTTAAATTTAGGCAGGGCGTTGGATAAACGCAATCGAAACATTACATTGTTAGATTTGCTTGAAAAGTACACTAGGCTGGCACAATGGATTGGCGGACACAGGACTGAACGAAACTGTTACCACATTATTAGTAGACTCGTTCAAACCCGTTGGGAATAGACAATTAAAATCAAACGTTAAATAAGTGATTTGACATTTGCGCACATGAGACAAGCCATTTTTTGCAAAAGCATTGCTTATTTGCCTTACCACGTTTTTGAGGTTCAATGTGTTTGGATGCAATCGACAAAAATATCGGAAACGGCACCGCATGGAAGAGAAGCAACGCAGCGACTGTTGGACAGAGCAAAGAACAGCAGTTACGTTATGTTCCATCTACTCACCTTTACTTATGTGAAATCATAACACGCTGTTCTACTTTAGAATTAACCCCATTACCTAGCGATGTTTGTTTGAAAATTGCGATCCCTGAGGTCCTAACCATACTGCCCTCCATAAATAGTCGAGCAGTTACTCGACGTGACACTGGAAATATAGGAAAACCAAGTCAGCGTTTATGAGAATATTACAAATTAAATCTTAGAGTGCGGCTCCGCCATCTTGATTGTGAATAAAAGGGAGTCACCCGCGATCATTAATAATTAAGTATTTGCAGGATATTATACGTTTTAGAATAATAATTAAAATAATAATTAAAATAATAATTATTACACTTTTCAGGAAATTATAAATTATCTAATAATAATAATAATAATGATACATTTTATTTTATATAGTGCCACACCTTTAATTTTTGTGTCGCTGGATGTCATGTCTAACTAATTACCAACTAGATGATGTCATTTACCAAATCGATGGCGGACTTTACCAATTACCACCTGGACGACATGACTTACCAACAAACAGTTGCCATGAATGACTGGAGAAACCCATAAAGATTCCGCCCGCCAGCGCTGACGTCACGCCGACGAGTCCAATCTTGTAATCGTCCAAGAAGTGGGTCATTATTATGACCAGCAGCAACCCTGCGTGCACCAATACGGAAGCTTGGTCAATTCAGTAAGGTGCACACATGTGCATGTGTGGACGCGTGCGTATGTATCAGTGTGTCTCTGTGCGCGTGCGCGTGCGTGTCCGTGGGCGTGTGCGCGTGTTCGTGTGCTTGTGAGCATGTGACCGTGTGTGCGTACATGCATGTGCGCATCTGTTGTAAGTGCGTGCGTGCGTGCGTGCGTGCGTGCGTGCGTGCGTGTGTGCGTGCGTGCGTGCATGCGTGGCTGAACGTATAATGTATCTGCTTGCGCCTTCTTACATAAATTTAGTCGCTAAACTACAACGAACGACATTCGTTTCACAAAAAATTATTAAGATACGTTTACCAACTGCAGGGACATCAGTGGCGATAAGCCCACCCGTCCTATCTACATTACAACGGCTCAGATATCCGTTCTGCCACACAGGGGATGAAAAGAAACATAAAAAAGGAAGATTTTACAATCGTGAATTCAAAATGTGACTTTGTTGATTTGTAAGTGTAAAATAGTAAAACATGTCATTCCCTATATCATTGTAAAACTCAGGGATTCTCATATATAACCATGACATTTATTCATCTCTTAGGATATACATATCGACTAACATTTGGTAACAGTTAAATGTGCGATAATTAAGCTGCATACAACATACAGCTATGTTACTAGCGCACAAGCCGTGGGGCTAGACGCCGTTATTGAATGGGGTAAAGTGCCTACCTTATTAAGAACATTTATCCTTTGCCGAAAACATCAGCAGCATGTAGCAAGTCGAGAAAACAGGAATCAGCAGCCTGGGTATCGTCATCGCCGTATAAAAACACACTTCATAATTGTGTAGATGGTTCGTTCTTTTTCTGTAAGAACTTGTTGCATGCCTGCTTAAAGGCATTTCACAACACTGTGGGTGTTGGTATTTATTCAATTGCATGCCTACGTCAGAAATAAATAAGCGGATACATAGCACGCAATATACAGACCCATCCACCTAAGCACATCCCACCCTCCACATACCATCCACACTAACTCACATACTTGTAATTATTCAACGAGTTTTGGAAAGGCATCTTGCCCCACCCAGAGTGGGCGTCTTGCCCCACCTATGGAACAACACGCCCTTTTCGTAGCTATTTTTTAAAGTAGAATTTTTAATTTTGTTTTACATCTATATGTAAAATACTTTTTACAAAAAGTAGGATATATAGTTTAGTATATATTTATAGTTTTTTTACTGCTTATGGTGGGCGCCCAACCCTACCTTACTGAGTAGTAAAGCTGAACACTGTTGCCCACGCATGGGTTTCTTTAAATTTACATCATGGAGACTGGTGCGAAACAAGTTAACACCATAGAAACCAGTGCAAGACAAGTTAACACCAACACCATAGAGACCCATGCGAGCCAAGTTAACACCATAGAGATTGGTGCGAAACAAGTTAACATCATACAGGCATGTGCGAGACAGGTTAACACCAACACCATAAAGACCCATGCGAGACAAGTTAACACCATAGAGACCAGAACGAGACAAGCTAACACCACAGACACCATTGCGAGACAAGTTGACACCATAGAGACCAGTGCGAGACAGACTAACACCATGGAGACCGGTGCGAGACAAATGAACACCATAGAGACCGTTGCGAGACAAGTTAACACCATAGAGACCAGTGCGAGACAAATGAACACCATAGAGACCGATGCGAGAAAAGTTGACACCATAGAGACCGGTACGAGACAAATGAACACCATAGAGACCGATGCGAGACAAGTTGACACCATAGAGACCGATGCGAGACAAGTTGACACCATAGAGACCGGTGCGAGACTGACCTGCGACGGAGAGCGCCTGTAGGCCGCCAATGTAGTACCAGCTGACGAGGGACGTGGCACAGAGAGGCGCTCTCTCCACCACTACGATTGCCGAGATGAAGAAACCGGATTCGACGAAGGCGAAGCAGCCGCAGCCGACGAGGGCCATCACGTAGAAGCGGTTTACGAGAGTCTGGTGGTTGCGACAGTCCAGGCCGGCAACGACACCCCAGAGGTTGCCGGAGCGGAACTCACGGTCGAGTGGGTTCGACTCGTCCATGATGAGCGTGACGAATTTGAGCAGTAAGACGGTGAAGGCGAAGCCGAGCCATATACACGGTTCGAAGCCCTGGAACACATTAACACTGTCGTAATGTTATCATTTATGAACACTTACTTTTGTTAATACGAAGGGATGGAAGAAAATTACATTTACTGATTTTTTTTCTACGTACAGTACAAACCCAAATAATAACGTATAGGTAACAGACACGTATCGGATAGAACGATATCCAGTCGTCTCTGCAACTCTTCGCCTGTCATATATGTTAATTAAATTTTGAACACGATATCGAAGTTTTGGTAGGTAGGTCTACTCAATTAGCTTATTAAAAGCATGTGTAAGTAAGGCTACTTTTACGCATTTTATGACGTGCACATTTATAGCTAATTTGTAGCCGTATACACAGGCAAACCGAAATGTGTGCGTGTGCGTGTGCGTGTGCGTGTGCGTGCGCGTGCGCGTGCGCGTGCGGTGCGGGTGCGGGTGCGGGTGCGGGTGCGGGTGCGGGTGCGCGTGGGTGCGGTGCGGTGCGGGTGCGGGTGCGGGTGCGGGTGCGGGTGCGGGTGCGGGTGCGGGTGCGGGTGCGGGTGCGGGTGCGGGTGCGGGTGCGGGTGCGGGTGCGGGTGCGGGGCGGTGCGGGTGCGGTGGGTGCGTGCGGGTGCGGTGCGGTGCGGGTGCGGTGCGGGTGCGGGTGCGGTGCGGGTGCGGGTGCGGGTGCGGGTGCGGGTGCGGGTGCGGTGGTGGGTGGGTGGTGCGGTGCGGTGCGGGTGCGGGTGCGGGTGCGGTGGGGTGGTGCGTGGGTGCGGGTGCGGGGTGCGGGTGCGGGGGGGCGGTGGGTGCGGTGCGGGTGCGGGTGCGGGTGCGGGTGCGGGCGGTGCGGTGCGGTGCGGTGCGTGCGGTGCGGGTGCGGTGCGGGCGGTGCGGGTGCGGGTGCGGGTGCGGTGCGGGTGCGGTGCGGGTGCGGGTGCGGGTGCGGGTGCGGTGCGGTGCGGGCGTGGTGCGGTGCGGTGCGGGTGCTGGGTGCGGGTGCGGGTGCGGGTGCGGGTGCGGGTGCGGGTGCGGTGCGTGCGGTGCGGGTGCGGGTGCGGTGCGGGTGCGGTGCGGTGCGGGTGCGGTGCGGGTGCGGGTGCGGGTGCGGTGCGGGTGCGGGTGCGGTGCGGTGCGGGTGCGGGTGGGTGCGGGGTGGGTGCGGGGGCGGTGCGGTGCGGTGCGGTGCGTGTGGTGCGGTGCGGGTGCGGGTGCGGGTGCGGGTGCGGGTGCGGGTGCGGGTGCGGGTGCGGGTGCGGGTGCGGGTGCGGGTGCGGGTGCGGGTGCGGGTGCGGGTGCGGGTGCGGTGCGGTGGGTGCGGGTGCGGGTGCGGGTGCGGGTGCGGGTGCGGGTGCGGGTGCGGGTGCGGGTGCGGGTGCGGGTGCGGGTGCGGGTGCGGGTGCGGGTGCGGGTGCGGTGCGGTGCGGGTGCGGGTGCGGGTGCGTGGCTCACCTTTGTGTTGAACCAAGTGGCGACGCCTAGTGACGCCGTCGCGGCGGCCACCTGGCGGAGGATCTCCATGACAACCAGGGACCTGGTGCGCTTTTCAACCGGCGACGCATCAGAAACGAAGGCGGTCATGGCGATGCGGACAGTGCCGTCTCCCCCGGTCAATCCGGAGGCGACCGATCCTGCATAGATGAACGTGAGGGTGCCAGGCTGTAGGTAGAAGTCCAACACGAAGCCCAGCCACAGTGCTGCCAGACCGTACAGCGGCGCGCCGAGAAGGAATCGCCTTCTCCCGGTGGCGTCTGAACGCACGCCCATCAGGTAGACCATGAACAGCCCCGATACATACTCAACCAAGAAGATCTGTAGTCGTCACCATAAACATAACGCACACAGAAAATGTTAGGTGATTATCATGGTGGCTAAGCTCAGGAAGAAATTCATTCAGAACAAATGTGTAGTAATACTTACACCGGGACGAACACTGACAAACAGAAATTGTAATTATGCACGACAGCGTACATGCAAAGCGTCGACAGCGCCCGCTTAAATTGACGGCAATTCAACATTTCGTATCGATGTCTATAGTATACACATTAGTAAACACACTGTAAGCGCTGATCTAAATAAATGTGAATTTTTCAAACCCCTCCCCCCGTCTGTCCCGAGTGAGACCAACGGACGGGGAAGGCGGAGTTGTGCTGAAACTCCTGCGGTCCTTCCCAAAATGAAATAAGTTCCCGCGTTACTACGTGTTCCCGACAGGTCAAACTGCCACGCTGCGTACGCACGTCCTTCAAACTTAATTTCAATAATAACCATTTATATATAAAATAATGACACACCTTTGTCAGTTCGATTTCGACTTCGCGTCCGATGTTCAACATGGCAGGTGAGGTACCGTTCGCCTGGCACGTACGGTGAAGTGCCATGTCGACTCTTGACCGAATCTGTAGCGGCGTTGTCTGCAAGTCGACGCTGTCCGGTAATATCGCGAGGCCATACTTGACAGCTCGAATATACTCAACGATGAGAGGAACCCCGGCCTGTCTCACAAAGAAATATATGGCGAAGAACACCTCGAATCTGCCATTCAGAAATTCACAGATCATCGTGATGTCCTCTTCTACGACATTTAAATTAGTCGGAAATACTAGGTTCAGTATGTGTCACTGGACCCACCCTGAGTCAACAACAATGTTTCCATTAAAGGCATAATCTGTGTTGGGTGTGTATTGAAACCTCACAGGTCCGCATAATAATATCTTACGAAGCCTCTTTTTGGACGAATAATGGTGTCTCATCGGTCCGCCATATCGGAGGTGTAGTGGTGTCTCACTGGTCCGTTATTTGGACGTGTAGTGGTGTCTCATCGGTCCGCAGTATCGGATGTGTAGTGGTGTCTCATCGGTCCGCCGTATCGGATGTGTAGTGGTGTCTCACTGATCCGCTATTTGGATGTGTACTGGTGTCTCAATGATCCGTTATTTGGACGTCCAATGGTGTCTCACTGATCCGCTAGTTGGACGCCTAATGGTGGTGTCTCACCGATCCGCTATTTGGACGTGTAGTGGTGTCTCACTAATCCACCGTATTGGACGTGTATTGGACGTGTATTGGACGTGTATTTGACGAGTAGTGATGCCGCACGAATTCAAATGACGCCGCTCTGAGTTGTGACATTCGTTGACTGAAAATGCAGACAAAGGTTCACGTTCCGTCCTGTCGATTACCAAAATAACACGATATAGGAAAATTTATCCGACGTAGTTGTCGTCGGCATGTTAACGAAGAAGGCAATTAGCCGTGGCAAGTTCATTCGTGTCGACGAGTCTCCGTGAAATGCATATAACGTACACGGCCAAGAACAAACGCGCTTCACTGGAGCGGAACGACTGAGCGCATACTCTGGGATCTACCGCAAGCCACCGTAACTTAGTCTGTCGACGAGTTAGCAGTGGCACTCTGCCAAGACCGCGCATAGAGGCGAGGATTCACTTCGTTGGGTTTCCCATGTATGTTATATGCGTCCAACCGTTGGTGACTCGATGTCATAAAAGAATGGGATTGGCGATGGGCAAACGAATGCATGGACACCTATACGTAAAAGTTAACTTTCAAGTAGTGTCACAGAGCAAATAAAACAGCCGGCTTATTGCGCCATTTTAAAACGTTCAGAACGTTAGAAGGAATGCCCAAACCCATAATTATGTTTTTTTCTTCAATATCGGTTTGGTTTTTATAGGACTATCATATTTATCAGAGCACCAAAGAGCTACACGGCTGTGAATTTATCGATTGATGTACAATCTTACTACCATTGAGCTAAAGGCTCTTTCTTTGTACGCATGCGCCCGAGCTACCGCTGTTGTAGCCTACGTTGGTTTCTCGTCGTCGCCACTGCTGCTTTTATTGATCCCGGCGCTCTCACTCACTCATTCATTCACTCATTCACTCAGACACTCACCCGCTCACTCAGTCACCCACACACTCACTCGCTTACACACTCACTTACTCAGTCAGTCAGTCACTCACTCACTCACTCATTCACTCACTCACTCACTCGGTCAGTCAGTCATTCGCACACTCACTCACTCACTCACTCACTCATTCACTCAGTCAGTCAGTCTGTCAGTCACCACTCACTCACTCCACACCACCACTCACTCACTCACTCACTCACTCACTCAGTCAGCTCATCAGTCAGTCAGTCAGTCAGTCAGTCAGTCAGTCAGTCAGTCAGTCAGTCAGTCAGTCAGTCAGTCAGTCAGTCAGTCAGTCAGTCAGTCAGTCAGTCAGTCAGTCAGTCAGTCAGTCAGTCAGTCAGTCAGTCAGTCAGTCACTCACTCACTCACTCACTCACTCAGTCAGTCAGTCACT
>JAODUO010000081.1:290000-410000 GCA_025642075.2 Ridgeia piscesae | reverse complement strand
GTGTCGTGTCGTGTCCGCCACGACAAACTAACACAAGTCTGTACAAACACACAACACACAACAAAACAGTACCATCAAAAATAGCTGATTCGACATTAAACAGGCAGTGGTCGTGTCGGGTCTGCAGGGCAGCGTTGCCGGGAACCTAGGGCGGGTTGTCTACATGATGGCGTTCCTCGTCATCAGCGATATAATCCGGAGGGCGTTGTGCAAACCCGCTCACTTCTGACAGCGGGGTCATGGTGGGCGTGAGGGGCTGTGGGGCATTAGCCCCTTCCATCGAGAAGTAACCCAGGTTTCTGTCTTTATGTTTGATCCACCTGAAATGGACAGATGTGTAGGTTGCATTTTATACTGCAAACGGTAATGGTGGTCTCCAGGGAAATATTGCACGTTGTGGTACAATGATAAATTGACATTGTGAGTTCTCGTAGTGAGAGACGAGTTCTCGGACTATACCCTACAATCTGTCCTAGTAGATAGTATTTGGCGGGCAGCACATCCACCATCAATATATGATTGACAAACAAATAAAGCTCATCTACGGCCGGCATTTATGTTACTCACGACAGCCCAGGAAAGTTAACAAACATCGGGTACAATTAAATGTCGAACCACCAGCAAGGTCAGGGTTTCTTTATCAAGTTTCTGGATACCTTCCTGCTAGGGGCAATAATTCACAACGGCTCTGAACATGCTAAATCAAACACACATACGCACACACACGCGCGCGCGCACATGCACAGACAGCGCGCGCGCACACACACACACACACACACACATACGCGCGCGTGAGCAAGCACGCACGCAAACACACACCACTTCGTTTTACCCATATTAACTCTGTATAAGTTGATTTCATGATAAAAACGTTCAGTCGGTGGACTTGCTGGGGGCATTTGCATCGACTGTGTTTCCCTCCCTTACGCGACCATACACCAGACAGACATGAGCCATGTAGCACGGCGTGTGTGAGAGACTCACACGAGCAGGAGCACTGGCACGACGAGCACCGGCCCAGACACGAGGAAGACGAGGCCGCTCATGGAGTGCAGCGTCACGGCGAACACGGCGTTGTGCACGAGCGGCCCCAGGAAGACGGCCACCGACTGGACACTGTGCAGCAGCGCGTACACGGAGCCTGCAATGAGAGCGAGGTCACAGCGGGTGGCGGCGGACAGCGCCATGGACCACGTACGTGGGGAACAGCATAACAACACGCATGATTTAAAGTGCACATGACACAGTTGTTACACATTTTATTTCATTTGTAATACGAGAGATATTCACTTAGTGGACAATCGTTGTAGACTTGTTAACATATTTAGAAAGTACACACTGAGTGGGAGACAGAGTGAAGAGGTGAAAGCGAGAGAGAGAGAGAGAGAGAGAGAGAGAGAGAGGTGTGTGTGTGTGTGTGTGTGTGTGTGTGTGTGTGTGTGTGTGTGTGTGTGTGTGTGTGTGTGTGTGTGTGTGTGTGTGTGTGTGTGTGTGTGTGTGTGTGTGTGTGTTGTGTGTGTGTGTGTGTGTGTGTGTGTGGTGTGTGCGTGCGTGCGTGCGTGCGTGCGTGTGTGTGTGTTGTGTGTTGGTGGTGTGTGCGTGCGTTTGTTTGTTTGTGTGTGTGTGTGTGTGTGTGTGTGTGTGTTTGTGTGTTTGTGTGTGTGTGTGTGTGTGTGTGTGTGTGTGTGTGTGTGTGTGTGTGTGTGTGTGTGTGTGTGTGTGTGTGTGTGTGTGTGTGTGTGTCGACGGGAGTGATGGGGAGACAGAGACGGAGACAGGAGGGAAGGTAAGAGGAAGAGAGCTAGACAGAGCTGTAAGTGCGACTGGAGGGACTCACCTTGTTCGCTCTCTCCCACTTCCTTGGACGCCATCGACCTGGCGACGGCGTACGGCGTCAGGTGGAACAGCTGCACCACGGACGCTGCACACAGAGGACAGTCGTAGCACTACTGACGTCTCGTCAACGACCAACTGATGTCACATTAATCCTCCCGCGCATGCAGCCAGCCACCACTTAGACTAGTTAAGACGTGTTTTAGACTTTCAAGAACACTGAGCCTGAAATGATCACTTCACAAAACTGTCTCTTGTTGACACAATAATGCCACATCATAACTTCCGGTCTTGTAAATAGATATTACACCGTACATAACTGCTGCTTAGTACTTAAACCTACTGGTTGTCTGTTTTGCAATTCAAATACGTATTCGGTTTACACACGAACTATTGTCGACACAAACGAAGTAACACCGCATACTCACACAGGTACACCATGGCGTCGTTGCGTGCGAACGCCAGTATAAACGAGCCGACTGCCTTCGAGATCATAGCAATGATGGCGATGGAGACGTCGTCACAGACCCGGTGTAGGAGCGGCACGCCGGGCCAGCAGCCCAGGCCACTGAGAGCGTACAGCACGAAGAGGAACAGACCGATCTGGAGCGACTTCCAGTAGAGGGGCGAGTTCTGCAGGAACAGCACGAACGTACGCTCCTGACCCTGCTGCACGAACACGTAGATCTGCAACGAACAACGCAGATCCGTAACGAACAACGAGTATGAGCACATGTAAATCCACACGACGAAAATAGTAATTGAATAGTGACTTGACCGGCGACAATTTGAAATCGACCTGACAATAAAGACCTCACCTGGAAGGCGATGAAGATCGCCCAGAGCTTTTTCTGCGACACCGTGCTGCAGCCGAAGACGTTCCTGATGGCGCGGAAGTCTTTGAAGGCTGTCGGCTGTCCCAACTGACTCGTCAACTCTCCGTTCGGTTCCTGGGCAAGAAGCGGCCAAGTTGTTATCATTAGATCAACAACGCCACTACGGTGTGGTTACAACTACACTGTCACATCTTTCCCAATGTTCTGTCCGACGACGTGCTCTCCTGATAAAGTAATACCTTCTACGTCAAAATAATGTATAGATGATGTTACCTGAGCAGAAGCTACAGCTAGCCCTGTGACACCCCTAGCGACGGCAGTTTATCCAATCATGAAAACATGAAAATGACATGAATCCGTGTGCCAAGGTCGCGGAAGGTGGAAAATTGTCGGTGTACTTTCGGTATCACTGAATAAAGCTTTACTTGACCAGAACAAACTGAACGCTACCGTCCCCTCTCCATCTCGCTTTCACTGGAATAATTGATTTAGAAACTCGTCCTCAAAAACATTAAAGAGAAACAAAAGTCAACGCTTTAGTGATATAGGCCTGATGGAGTTAATAAAAAAGTAACAACTTCCAATAACATTCATATATTTTATTATCAGTGGTTTACCAGAATAAAATGTAAAATACATAGCCATCGACCTTATATAGACTACGCCGTTTTACAAACAGAATGACGTAGTGGAGTCGACTTGGTCGGCGTGAACTGTGCATACTGTCTTTTACTTTCTGATCTAATCATGAAAACGACCACCAATAGCCGCCAAACTTAAGTGTCTCCCACTAGATGGTTCGAGGCGCTGCCACAACATGAGCCCGGTCATGTGGTTTGTGGCTACGAGATGGTGTGCGTGCTGGACACCACCGGTGCTGTATAGTTCGATGATGTGGATGGGATGCAGACAACCACTTTATGACCTGAGAGGCCGATTGGTGCACTAATGACAGGGCGTTGATAGAAGTTGGGTATGTAGATGTAGATGTTATCCAATATTGCATTGCGTCTTGTTGGTAGGTCAACAATTTGTTTCAGGTTGTGATTTTGTTTCAGGTGTGAATATTTCATCTTATTAAAGTCTCCCGTTATGACGATGCCTGTATTTAGGTGATGTTGACGTATGTAGTCTAGCGACTGGTCGATGTGGTTTAGCATTGCCAAATCGTTTGACCCCGGAGGATGGTATATATAGTCCCGATTGTAACTTGTGGAAAGCGTTCGAGCCATCTTATGTGGACGTGTTGTTATCCAGAGTGTCTCTAGGGCGGATTGGTTTAGTTCGGGCCAGTGTTCAGTTTTGTAATTGAGTCTCGAACGTAGCAGGTGATACCTCCTTGTTGGCGACCGTCTGGTCTGTCCCTGCGGTAAATGTTGAACCCCGACAGCGAAAGGGGGCCGTCTGGTATGCTGCTGGTACACCATGTTTCTGTTATTGCAATGACATCCACGCCGTAATTGTCTTTGATAACTTTTATTTCGTCCAGTTTGCTAACCAGCGCTCCGCGAATATGTGTGTTGATTATCGTTGGCAGGTCCCATTTGTTTGTTTGGATACGTATCAGAGTTCTCGCGTGAGCGTTAGTTTTATACATGTTAAGTTCATTTTTGTTGTTACGATGTGTAAGTAGGGGCCCAGTGGGTGCCCGGTCAATGGGTATTTGGTGAATCGCACAACTGTCGTTACTCACGATATGGTCACAACTGTCGTTACTCACGATATAGTCACAGCTGTTCGACGGCGTTATTGTCATCGGCGTCGGCGCGGTCGTCGCCGATGATGCTGTACCGTTGTTGTCTTCATATTCAACTGCCCTAGCGTGACAGTTATTTTCATACGCCTTGTTTCGGATGATGTCCCGCGTCTGGTCGAAGGTCGGCGCAAGTTCAGTGATCGTATTGTTGTTGTCCACGGTTGGCTGGGCGGCTGACGGCAGGGTCTTAGACCGAGATGAAACGTCCTGGACAACGACACGCTTCGATCGGTCTTGAGTAAGGCTAAATGTAAATATCCAGTGTTCGCGTATGCCCGAAACCGGTTCCGTCAGGCTTTTTAAACCACAGCTAACACGCCTCAAGTGTGGAAGTCAAATATAAAAGTTATTTAAATGTAAAGATACGTGGCGAAAAATAAGTCGCAAATGTCCCATAGGTAAGCCGTGGATATTCAAAATCTAGTGTGTAGAAAAATAAGCAAGTTGTAATTTCCTGCAGATCATAGTGATGATAATAATTAATTATTATTATATTATTATTCATAATTAATTTAACTATTTCGCGCGTGCGAATGTAGTAAGTAAAGTGTATCAATATTCGCGCGCAGAAACCTGCTGTCTAACGGTATTTTGTGTATAGCGATTTCACGGTACCTCGAGAGATCTGAGTGTTAATTTGTTTTGTGAATTTTCTTTGTTACAGGAATATATGCAAGTGATGTTTTGTAACGTAGTGGATGTTTATGTATGTAAGATATGTGAGAAGACGTTTGCCGGCTATTGGTGGTCGTTTTCATGCTTAGATCAATCCAACCGGGTCGTCTAGTGTCCGCACTGTGTCTGTTCCAAGAATCCACTGGACCACTGTTTCAGTTCTGGTCGATTCAATGGGTAACACACACTAGTTACTACTTCATCTGCGTGCGTAGGCTTACGTACTTGTGCACACGCATGTGTTGGACCTATGCGATCGAGCGTGCATGCGCGCGTGTACCGAGCTCTACATATTTCAATATTGAACAACAACAATAGCAGCAACAGCAGCAACAACAGCAGCAGCAACAACAACAACAACAATAAATCTACCCTAAAACCAGGGGATAATGCATCTAGCAGATTGAAGTGTGATTATAATGATAGATAATTTAACTTATTTCTAGCAGCAGCAGCGCCGTACTTTGTGTAAGGACACTATTCGAAATGTGGTGTCCTTGGAGTGAGACAGATTTTACTTATCTACGACAAGAGGACAAACACAAACCTTGAGGCAAAAGAAGAGCAGGAAGAACGGGACGACGGAGCAGCCGAAGACGAACCACAGCGGCTGTTCGTAGTGCTGCGTGGCGCGGATCCAGAAGCCGTTGAGTAGGTTCGACAGGCCGAACGTCATGCCTATGGACAGCTCGACTATAGCCAGTCGGAGCGTGCGTCGGCCGCGAGTGTCCGTGTCCGAGATGTAGCTGGCGTTGCCGGACAGGAAGCCGGGCACGGAGCCACTCAGACCGGACACGATAGAGGCGACGACAAAGAAGGCTTTCGTCAGAGCACTGTCGATGTTGCCGTCACATATGTAGAGGGGCAGCAGGAATCCGAGGGCGTAGACGGCGTTACCAATACACGGCAGCCACATGAGGAACTTGCGCTTGCCGGTGAGGTCGCTCCAGAAGCCAAGCAGCAAGACGACGATCGCGGCGGGGAGGAGCTCGGCCATGTTGAGGTAGAGGATGATGAGGCTGCTCTCCTCGTTCACGCGGTCCGCCAACACCCTGTCGTACTGCGGCTGGCTCGTAACACCGTCCGTCGACGTGTTGTGGTAGTGTCCATTACTGACCTCCGCGATGTTGTCACCGTTCAGCCTACCGAGACCCGCAACGCCGCCGGCGTATTTCTTCCCGACGAGGAAGTAGATGTACTGTTGCACCAGCGGAATCGCCGAGTTCTTCGCCGTGAAGTACAACACGGTGCTGAGTTCGAGCAGAATCCGCTGTGTGCGCCCCAGCAACTGTCCTTCGCCTTCGCCAAACATGGATGCCATCTTATTCCGGCTACACTGAGCTAGGGACCGCGGCGGAGCCTAGCGTCGGCATTTGTTGCTTTGTTGGCAATGAACAGTTTTAAGTATCATGAATTGAAGCAGCTAACCGCGCGCACAAAGACCGCACGTTGTTGACAATTAACACTCGTCGACACTCACCATTTCCCCATGCCATGACAGAATCACGACATTAATATATGTCTACATCTCCCTCGGTGGACTTGTTGTGATCTGCACAACGGAACCTTGTTGCGGAAATCAATATAGGTCCGTACGCGCCAACTAGCGGCTTACGCTGGCTATGTCGTTGCCTGCTCATCGAGTGGGCTACCAACACTTGCAAGTAGCAGGGCCTGCCTTGTGTCAGAGGCTGGCAATGCTTCACCAACGTAACGCATCCAAGTGTCTTCGTCGAGAAACCAACGCCATTTGCATAATCGCCATCTCCGTTGGCAACTAAGGCGTCGGCGCTCTCCCGGCCCTCTCAGTGATTGGCCGCGTCAACGCTGCCTCCGTCCGATCGATACAATGCCGACAAGGCTGATTATTAGAGACGCCGGTATTGCTGGACGCAACAACGCTGTCGAATATATTCATTGAACCTTGGCCCATTTCCCCGTGCTATTCAAGCGTTCGATTTTTTCATTACCGTAGTTTTATGGAGCGCGGTAGCGTAATGGTTTGAAAACCGCCCTCGCAATGGAGATAAGACGCGTTCGAATCATCTCCATGTCGTTCCGTTTCATTTTTTGTCGCAGTTTGCGTACGAACATTCCCGCATGCATATAATTTTATTATATATACTGCACTGTATATGATATATAATATAATATAATATAATATAATATAATATAATATAATATAATATAATATAATATAATATAATATAATATAATATAATATAATATAATATAATATAATATAATATATATATATATATATATATATATATATATATATAAAATATATATATATATATATATATATATATATATATATTAACATTCCGTATGCGGTTGTACGTTTTACATTTTTTTAAATATTTTTTGGTCACAAAGAAACATTTATGTGGCCAGAATTTCAACAAAACATATGTTTGACTTTATCAATATTTAATGTGCTTTTCTGACGGTTTGACGGAGTTTTCTAGGAAACCTGGTCACGCAATGGATAGGTAAATTCGCCGGTTGGCTTAGATTCCGTCAAAAGCATCGATGACGTCATGAAACGTTACCATAACCACGAGTTGCCGGTTAGAAGTTTTATAACAACCGCAGCAGCCAAAGGCCAAACATGTGTAGGGAAAGATACAGAAGCGAAGATTTGTAATGTAGCGGCCACGAGCGATCGAGACCAATACCAGGAACATCCCGCAAGCTAGCGGCAGAAGGGCGGAGCCTATGCACAATTGCACATATCGTCAACATTTCCATTCGCTGCGACTCCTGTGATGTCATCTCTCAACCGCTTCACCACCAACCAGGGACTCACGTGGCATATTCCGCCGAGGCTATTTCTCCAACCAGTCGAGAGCGTATTTCCTCGAGTGATAGGCGATATATGTAACACTAACACCGGAAATAACACTTAAAGCGGGTTTACACTATGCAACGCGGTTGCATGCAACGTGAGGCACGGTTGCTTGCAATCGCGTTGCAGCCAAATCGCCTAGTGAAAACATAAAATCGCATGCAGCGGCGTCTCATGAGACTGTGTTTCACGCTGCATACAACGTCTCTTGGATAGAGAAAGTTCTATTCCGTGCAACGTTGTCTCTTGGTTGCATGTAACGACTGCACGAGTACCCGACTGGTCGGGAAATAGCCACTGTCGGCATGATATAACATTATAGGTCGAGCCACCATTCACTTATGTCGTGCTAACTGTCAAACGGACGCGTGAAGACAGTGCAGGCGAGCGTAGTGCAACCGTTGACGCAGTAACTTTCACCACGGTCAGATAAAAACGCAAGGGCGATAACGTAGCATGGTAGCAAGAGCGATAACGCCACCGAACCTATCACGGTGGATTGCAATTAAGATGCCGTTTAGACAATTATTTTTATTTTACAATATATTTTATGGCGAGGAAGTCATTTGGGGGCCGGTGAACGATCGTGACGTTGGCGACAACATGCTTCCATATCTACGTGTCAGCTGGAGTTAATTATGTTAATCGTATTAAATAGTCGCCAGTGTTATTACAATAACTATACCTTAATCCGCCCATAAAAGGACATCAGTTGTAGAGTCTAACCAAAATGACACAGGGGCAATTCTTCCAAATAAGAGAAAGATTCTCATTGAAAGCAGAGTACAATTAGTAAACTAATTATACAGCTATATATAATAGCCATAATTCTAGCAACACCACAGTTTCATCAGCATATGTGTTGTTCTCCTCTTGTCCTGTCGTCGGGTGAGGTTGGCCATTGCTACTGTCATCTTGTGGCTTTCCCGTCGCCAATGTGTAGATCACAGGCAAATGATTAATTGAAACGATCAAATAAACGTAGAAGAGCCCACGCGAATACGTGAGTCTTGGCTTTTCTGAACTACCACATTGTGGCGGCAGGTCGGTCACAAATATGAGTGCATTCCCCATTACGTTTGTAACAAAGCCAGTAGGCCTATTTGCGTCTTCAACGCATCAATAAGATCTAGATCCTCCATCATCCTCGGGAACCATTGGTTGTTGCGCTACAGCACCCCTGGCTGATCGTCTCAGCAAATCGGGGAAATAAACGGAGTCGAACTATGAAATTACTGCGTCAGCCGTGGGAACAATGTAACACCCGCCACAATTTGAAGACACATGTGTACACGACTGGTGGGAATCCCAATATAATGACCCATTCACATCCTAAACATTGCATGTAATACGAACAGCGTGTGGCTGAAATCATACAAACATTTATCACATGACCTGAGGCCAATCACACTCATTGTGGACGATTTCATTGGCTGACGTTAAAAGAGGAGTTTTGCAAAGGGATGTGCCAGGGATAATAAGGGCTGCATCCATGGTACTGGTGTAATCAGCCGCAGCGATTCTTAGCGCGCAAGGATGTCATCCATATATTGCGAGAATTTGTCCTACGGCTGCCTGAAAGTCGCCGTGAACAGCAAAGTTGTGTCTGGTGCATTCACTCTAGCCACAACATGTCCTTGTACTTATAGAGGATCACTGTTTTACAAATAGCTATAGAACATGAATCATATAACATATCATTATTTACAAGTGGATAATAAACATACCCAGCAGGCACTATACTATCCGTGCGATTAAATTAAACCTTTCAAGATTAATTTTGCCATGCTATTAATTTTGTCTGGCATAGGAGCTACTGCATGGTCTGTATAGCATACGAAATAAAGGATTATTCACATTCCACCACACACACACACACACACACACACACACACACACACACACACACACACACACACACACACACACACACACACACACACACACACACAACACACACACACACACACACACACACACACACACACACACACACACAACCCCACACACACACACACACACACACACACACACAACACACACACACACACACACACACACACACACACACACACACACACACACACACACACACACACACACACACACACACACACACACACACACACACACACACACACACACACACACACACACACACACACACACACACACACACACACACACACAACACACACACACACACACACACACACACACACACACACACACATTTTAGTCATCAAGTTATTAACAGGTAATTTATGTTTTCCTATTATGAAATGGAATAATGTGGAAGGAAGGGTTTCGGTACACATTTATTTACCATATGAAATTTCAAATAGTTGAAACATCACATTATTATCATTATTATCACATTCACATTTCTTTTATTCTAGGTATAAATGTTATGGTCCCGTGTTAACCATTTATCAGTCTGAAATGTATTACTAATACATTAATCCAGGGTGATGAGTGTACATCGAATGATAACACGGTGGCGTCACCATGCGGAGTTTCTGTAAACTGTAAACCTGGCTTGACTTGACCTGGCTTGACCTATGGTTACGAGCGGAAAACACTCGAAACTCTGCATGCTTGCACGAAATGGCGACTCCAGCAGCTAACCATATTTTTTTATTTATTGCCTAAATTCAAGAATTTCAATTTATTGAAATGGTAATAAATAGTTTGTAAATCGACATAAACCAAAACACAGATTTACGAAACTGACCAACAGTATGTTTTGATCACGTGAACCCAAAACTCCAAAACGAGGCGGAGTATTTTAGGTGTACTTAGGATGCGCAGCTTAGAAAATATGACGTGTATAGCACGTTACAAATAACTGTTGTGCATTTAGAAAAGCTAGGTTTTATAAACATCTAGTCCGTTTTTCGTATAATTAGATCAGTAGTAGTCTTGCTGCACATCGCGATTAATCGAGCGGTGTCGAAGCATGAAGTCCAAGACCCAAGTCAGTGTTGTTCAGTCTGTTTCGCAGGCCTCCTAACCAACGTCGTGTTTCTAGATGTATCCATAACTTCAAACAAAGCCAACATCGCATTGACGAAGGAATTACTCATAGGAAATACGTCGCGTAAAACGCATTACCTGTTGGTTAGGTAGTGTACACAATGTGTTGCGGTCTACATCTACAAGGAATATAAACTGTTGGGTTTATTGGACGGCCCAGTCAAGATTCGACTCTGAGAAGAACTGATCTCGACTTTTGTTTTCAAGTAAACGGGAAGTGTGAGATCTGTCGAAATGGCAGAAGTTGACCCAGAAACTCTACTGGAATGGCTGCAGATGGGCACGGGTGACGAAAGGGACATGCAACTGATAGCATTGGAACAACTATGTATGCTCCTACTGATGTCTGATAACGTTGACAGATGCTTTGAAAGGTAAGCATCTTTCTCATGAATAGCAAATACGAATATGTGTTATAACATATCGAAAGTCCCACATGTCCTACTAGACGATGTCATAAATGAGTTAGTTCTTATGTTACATCCATTCTTACTCTAAGTATAAATCGGTATTAAACAATTTAGTATTACTGCTGACACTTTTATGGAATATTTGTGTGATCTAAACATTACTTATCATCTTTTAATAATATTATCTTAAACAGTTTGAGGACATGATCTATATAATTAGTGGGAAGAACCACAAATAACTATGTTGTCACCCGATGGCCAATGTCAGACAGTATAAAATTAAGATAAAGAGTATGTATTATTAATTTATTAGTGGTCTAAAACTATTCAAACTCGTACCTTATTTTTTGGCCAACTAATATGCTCTGGTCTCAATATGCCCTATATTTGATAGACATGATTTTGGTCCATGGTCAATTCAAACTGATGATTTTGACATACGTTTGGTGACGTCGGTTGTCGCTCAGCATTTGTTATTGATATGATTCTGTAACTACACTGTATAAATACCTTAATCCTAGAAGTGACCACTACAAATCTTTTGTAACATACTATTCCTATGGAAATTATAACTGCTAATATTTGTCATACAAATATGAATGCAGTAAAATGATGGGCGAGGTGGTAGGATGGGCTGAGTGAGCACCAAATGCATGATGCATTTACTATGTAGGTCCAGGACACCTAGAACTGGGACCTAGAACTAATTAGAAAAATACCTTCAAAGTGGTGGATTCCAAACGGTGTTTTAACCTATTCCTTTGGAAATAGAGAAGAAACAAACGCATTTTGAGCAAGGTGGCTTATAACAACAGCAAGGTGGCCCACCTCGCTCATCATATAGCAGGGGAAACACTGTGCATGACATATCGGGGTACTGGTGAGGGAATGCTAATGTAATAACTATATCACATGGTAAACAAATCAACCAAACAAATAAAAAACCTTTCGTCCTGCTGCCCGATAATGATGGAGTGGATGTACATCCTCTGTCCAGTGAGACAAATGTAGACATGTGTTACCTCACTTACCTGGCAAATGACTCAAACGAATGTTCAGATCTGTTGATTGTTTCTTCTGACATAAAATAGGCTGATTCAAGCTGGTCAATCTCTACCATGTTCATTACCAGTGCAACCCACACGCTCGCCTGGAGAAACAACACACTGCTAAGTTGTTGAATTTTCACACCAAAGACACCCCTAATTAGTGCTGGTTCGATACCAGGTTTTGTTCGATACCGATCGATACTTATTTTTTTCGATACTTACGTTGTATGTCTAATATTCACATAGAACACAGTTCCCAGTAGAAGCACAGTATGCAACAGAAGTAGTGCTGGTTCAAAATCAGAATTCTTCGATATCGATCGATATATTGCTGGTTCGATACCAGAATTCTTCGATATACATCGTTACCAGATTTGTATTCAAAATTCAGTACAGTAGAGATCTCCAAAGAAACACACTATCTACTTAGATTAATGGGACCCAAACACACAAACAATTTCACGTGTTGCGAGATATTGGGAATAGGTGATAATTTTATACTCATGCAAACAATGATTAATATGCAATTTTTATTTTATTTAAGTAAACAAACAACACACTAGTAACTGTTTCAAAATAATTGATTACTGCTGTAAAACTCAAAAGTAATTGTAATATAATATTAAAACAATAAAGACAACTGCAATATATTACCTAGTGACAAATTAATTAATTGCACTGAATTGTTTTAAATTAATAACAGTACTTCACCCAAGCTGTTTGCAAATACACTATATAGCAAGATTATTAGCAGCTTAATTTCAATTCGATGTGTCTCCTAAAGTTACCATCAACAAGTACAACTGAAACATAACATACAAATAATGTTATCGTTAAACACAACTATCACTTATAATAGTGCCAGCATAGCTGAACACTCACTGTTACAACTGTTTTGTTTATTAATTGTATTGTAAAGATAATTGTGATTTAACAAAACTATAGACGATTACAATAAAATAGCACTAATTAATAATAGAAAAAATATTAATTAAAAGTACAATTGAACTTCCCAGTTCACACCAATATTTGTGAATATAAAACTTAAATTACCACGTTATCAAGTACACATAACAAGCCCCATAATATTTTTGCAACTGTTTTCAAGAAAAGGTCTGTTTCTACCTCTGCCAGTGGTGAACCTGTTTGGCCAGTGACAGTAGATGCAGTAAGTGTATCGTCATCGGCAGTCGCATCGTGTATGTCACTTCTTGACGCTGTGGCCACAGTAGTAGATTCGGCAACCGATGGCGATTCGCTTCGACTATAACTGCTTGCTCATTGTCGAATATTTTGATAGAACACGTTCTCGAGTCATTGCGACGTTGTCCACGTCGACGTGTCCTTCGATGAAAGTTGATCATCACGTTTTGATAGTTTCTTGAATGATGGAAAGTGGCATGTTTCGGCAAATTCGATGTATTTCCCCCCATCCTTGGGGTGCTTCTGGCATAGCTGACACTCTTTCTTTAAAAACTGCCAAATTGGCGATGAATGTTGTAACATGTTGTCGTTCGTCGTATTTGGCAAACGGTGGCGCCACCAAACAGCAAAACAGCGCCACCAAACGGAACCTGGATAAACAAAGCTTGTGCATTGCGCTCGAATAATTATAATATTATTAAACTAGTTTCATAAATACTATTGCGTGGAATAAACGCTCTATAAAAATACTATAAGATGTGTGTTTTTGTACGCGTAGCCGTAGGTAAAGTAGGGAGACATGCCATGGTAGTGCCACCAAACGAGAGTCACGAACCTTGGTTTGGATAATTGAGGCTAAGCAAAGTCTGACCTAGGCTAAGATCGCGTTCAGAAAACGGTTATTATACAGACTAACTCTACAATAAAGTTTTATAAAACAATTCACAGTTGATATTATATTATTTTTTAAACAACCACGCCTAAGTCAAGTTAGGCAGCGAAGCGCTGTAGTGGCAGCTCCCATAAATAACGACGTCATGGATAACGATGTTGCGCATTCACATCGACGTCGTCGAATGGACTCGATATCGAAGGTATCGAACAGTGGGCGTTCGATACAAAAAATATCGAATTATCGCGATACCACTAAATATCGGTATTGAACTTTCGCAAGTATCGCAATACTTTGATATATCGAAGTATTGGAATTTATATGGGGCTCAAATCCACTTAATATAAAATGCTATCAGGTGTTGTGCATAAAGTAGTATAAATTAAATAAAAAATATATATATACTATCTCCAAATGTAAATTGTATTTAAAAAGAAGTAGCGCAGAAAACAGTTTTTCATCACTTCATATCCTTTTTTAATTCTCAGATATTACATAATAAATGTAAATAAAATTAATGCAGTAGTTCATCATTACATTGACTGATCGTGAGAGCTCTTGTTTTAGCTGCCCACCACGCACATTCCTGCCGGCACTTTGTCGCATCTTCCTCGATGACAGTGCCCCAGACAATGTGCTTGAGGTGACAGCGCGTGCCATCACCTACTACCTGGACGTGTCAGCTGAGTGCACACGGCGGATTGTTGCGGTTGAGGGTGCCATCAAGGCACTGTGCAACCGTCTTGTTGTCGTGGAGATGACCAGCAGGACAAGTCGTGACCTGTCAGAACAATGCATCAAGGTCAGCTTGCCTATCATCACAGTTTCTTCAGCATATCTGTTGTTCTCCTCTTGACCCTGTCGTCAGGGGTGAGGTTGGCCATGGCTTCTGTATCTTTTATTTGTCTCTTCTTTCCTCTACTCTTCTCTCATTGCATAGTTGTCAAACTATTTAAATATACAACTGCTTTAAAATGAAATAGACTTATATTTTTCCATTTGTCTTAGTAATATACATATATGAATACATAATAAAACTCATACAGATACTAGATTAGGAATGGCAGAGTTAGTCTATATTCACATGTACTACAGCATCACTTCTCTGGCAGGTTCTTGAGTTCATCTGTACACGTGAGTCGGGTGCCGTGTTTGAGTCGGGCGGACTCAACTGTGTGTTGACGTTCATCCGTGAGCACGGCTCTCAGGTGCACAAAGACACCCTGCACTCGGCCATGTCAGTGGTGTCACGTCTGTGTGGCAAGATGGAGCCACAGGACACGTCACTCGAAGCATGCGTTGAGTCACTGTCAACACTCCTCAAACACGAGGACCCATTTGTAAGTTACCAAATCCTACTGCATTGCATATCCAGTGTTCAAATTGTTGGCTTTGTTTACCTTATAGGGATTCTTTAAACGTATATACATTTGACATGTATCAAGTCAGAACATGATAATTTCAGATAAGCACTTTCTCAGCTACTTTTGTCTTGCAAATCTGTGTACACCTTGGGTGTTATCTGTATAACAATCCAATATATAACTGTTTACATGAATCACTGAGCTTGCTTCCACATGGTTGATTAATTAACTTTTTTAATATTTAGTCTAATAATAGTCTCTCCATTAATGTTCACAGTGATAGAATAGGTCAGGTCTTTGGTGATTGAATGTGTGAGTGTTTGATGATAGAATGGGTGGGTGTTTCATAAAGGAATCTGTTGCGTTTTTGATCTGGTGGTTGATGGGTTATGATAAACTACAGTACAAAGAAGTATTGATATTGCCCCTGTGGCTGCTGTCGCATGTGTCAGTTTGTATCACGCATGAGCAGTTGAGTACACGCATCAGTACACGGCGACATTCTTTACCTACAGTGTTATTTGTTCCATGAAACGGTGCGTCTGTTCTCTCTCTCCAGGTGGCTGATGGTGCTCTGCGATGCTTCGCGTCATTGGCGGACCGCTTCACTCGTCGAGGCATTGACCCAGCGCCCCTGGCCCAGCATGGCCTCGTGGACGACCTCTTGCACCGCTTGTCTTGTGCCGGATCTTCAAACGTTGGCACCTCAATGACGTCAACACCTGGCAGCATGACAGCCACGCCGGAGACAAAGAGTAGTCCCAGCATCTCAACTGTCATCAGTCTGCTCTCCACGCTGTGTCGCGGCTCACCCGGCGTCACGCATGAGTTACTGCGCTCAGAACTTCCTGATGCCATTGACAGTGCCCTGCAGGGAGATGAGAGGTAAATATGAGATGTTGCAGACAGTGAGAAGAAAGGTAGATGAGAGGTTACAGGGAGATGAAAGATAAACAAGATGTGTTGAAGGAGATGACGTTTTTAATTTGTACAATTAAGTAGTAAAGCTGAGTAAGGAGTAGTCTTTACATACAAACTTTTTAGTGTAAGATAATATTGCTCTTTTTAATTAGAATATGACATTTGACTAGGAGCTTTTGTTGTTAATGTTGTGTGGTGCAGATGTAAGTTGTTATGTGACAGGTGTGTACTGGACACCATGAGACTGGTCGACCTGCTGCTGGTGCTGCTGTTTGAGGGGCGCAAAGCCCTACCCAAGTCTGGAGGGGGCGGGGTGTGTAGTCGTATCCCTGGCCTGCGACGCATGGACAGTGCTGGGGAGAGGTCACACAGACAGCTCATTGACTGCATCCGCAGCAAGGACACCGATGCCCTCATTGACGCCATTGACAATGGCAGTAAGTAGGCTTCATTAACACTGTTATACTGTAGTTGTGTGGCAGTTGGATAGTCTGTGTCACACGCAACAATAATGGTCAGTTCTTATACAGCACAGTATCCAATCCACACGATTGCTCAAAGCGCTTTACACTTTACTCCCTGGCAGACCTGTTCAATTGAACACCATCATGGTACTATGGGAAACATCCAGCCACACTGCAGTTTATGTGCACAGACTTCATACACTAATATCCACCATTGTCTATTGCCAGGTACTCATTCATATTGTTGAATGATGTGGTGCAATGTAGAGTGAAAAAACTTGCCCACAGTTTGGCACAGCAGCACAGGCCTTGAACCAAGGTTCTCTTAGTCAAGAGGCCGAATCTGTAGCCTCTGCGCACTGTGCTACTACAAAGGGTTTGGATGAGACACACTTAGCTAAGCACAACTACAACTACATATGCAGTGTGACAGGTGTCAGATGTGTAAGGCCAGCTGTGGGGCCAGTTGTATCGTTGTTAAGTCTGTCTTGTTCACTTATGTTACATGGTTAATTAAGTAATTAACAAAAGAACATGATCATTAGAAATGTTCCTCAAATGTAGTGATAGGATTTCTGGAGAGGTAAGTTTACTAATTAGAAATGTTGTTCGTGTATCAGTCCTGGAGATCAGATTTAAAACATGTCTACAGACATCTTTTACTCTATACTAAAAACGTTCAGTGCCATGAATGATGAACATAAATGTGACTATTTGATGTTGAATTCTATAGTTGTCTAGGCTAGCGCCGTCGATCGCCAAATGCGCCATAGGGCAAAAGGTTTGCTATTTGGCGAAAATAAATAAAAACTTTGCCAAATTGGTGAAATGTTATTTCTGTCATTATTATTACTGATGTTTATCAGCAGTACATGAATGCATGTGGCCTAAAAAATCGCACATCCAACTGACCCAAATAACCAGTCAGCGTAACGTGACCAGCTGTGTAAACAATAGGTCCGGTAATCCCTCCATTTAGCCATGCTCATAGACAATAGGGGGGCCTAATTCAATCAAGAATTGTGTTTACTAGACAATGGGGACCTGCTTGATGACACTAATTACAAGCTTGTGACAAGTACAAGGCTGTACCTGACATGTTCCATATTATTGCTCGATATCGGCGCAGTCACATGGCATGGTCATTAATCAATGTACCATCTGGTAAAATTATTAAATAAAATGCCAAAATATATTGTAATTCATGTATATTTGACAAGTCTCACAACAGAAACATTACAGATAGAAAGATACATGTCAAAAGCGTGTTTTATCATGTATAGCCTGCGTCATCCAGGCCAGGATTACTGTTAACTGATTTGGTGAATTACTCTGTTCAATTAATCAATTACTGAGCAGTCAAGTGATGTTTTAAGATAGGTAATAATTATATCAAAACACTGAATCACTACAAGAGCAGAGTAGATGGTTCTTAATTATTTTGCCATGTTATAAAAGTGTATACATGTTTCAACTTATTGTATGTAAATGTAAATGTAAATTTTATTACATTAATGGTATGTGTTAGGTGCTGTTTCTTTGTATTTGCAAAATTATATATGTTTTAACTAAATATATAACTGTTTAGTTAATTAAAATTGGGGATTTTTTTCTTATGAATATTGTATAGAATTTTTTATTATATTATGTCTTGTTTTGCATTTTTATACTGGGTAATGTCATTGATCTAAAAAATGCATAAAGAAAATCTCATTTGGCTAAAACAAATTTCTTGACGTTTGTCAACAGATTTTAGGCACAGGGCTAGCCTAGGTTATGTGTGCTGTATGAGACAGATGCTGTATGAATGTTGCACTCACTGACTGTGAATGCTGTGTCACACAGATGTTGAGGTGAACTACATGGATGATGTTGGACAGACCCTACTCAACTGGGCATCAGCATTTGGCACTCAAGAAATGGTCAGTGGCACCAGTGTGTTGGCAACACTGGTTTTCATTGGGCATTGGCAGTATACATTGCCCTCACTTATTAACCCTGTGACCAGCCAGCGAAAATCCTCTGTTACTGTTACTGCAAATACTTATCGTAAAAACATGAATAAGGCATATATAATAATATATATAAAATTATGCTATCTCTATTATGTCAGATAATCATGGTGATATTATTAGCTGAACATCACACAAAAAAATACGAAAAAAACAAACGTCCTGCCTGCTCCCAAATAATTAATGGATGAACAAATTTCCTACTTCCTGTGAGACAAATGTAGTCATACGTTTTAGCTGCCAAATAAAAAAAAATGAATCAAATCCGGTGAGAACTTTATGAATTTTTTTCAACATCGAGGTAGGCAATTTTAGGACGCCCGATCGCTACTACATTCACCTCCGGCGCAAACCCGCGGCACAAGCGGTGTATGATTAATTATTATGATGAAAACCATGCTATTTATTTGACTGGTTTCGCCCAAGAATGGTTAAATGTTATTCTTCAATAATGTTGGATAGTTAATAATTTTTTTAAGGGTCAGTGATTGTCAGCCATCTTGAGAGTTTCTATACTACAGGATATGTGTTTGTGCAAAAACTCATATTCAATTAATGTATTACAAATGTGTGTTTGTGTCTCGTGTGCTGGTGTTGAATGGGTCTGTATTTGCCTGGCAAATAATGTTAGGTTAGTTTCTCACACAGTCACACCCAACCACCACGCCTCTGTTACTGTATTTATTCACCAGTGCAGTACAGCTAATAATATGGTTGTCACCAGGTGGAGTTCCTTTGTGAGCGAGGTGCAGATGTGAATCGGGGGTTGCGGTCGTCGTCGCTACACTATGCAGCCTGCTTTGGGCGGCCGCAGATTGTGAAGGTTTGTTAGAGATTCATGAAGTTGGCTGTTGTAAGATACCTGAATGATCACATTAGCACTCCACACTGTATGTACGAGTCTAGTGAGTCAACAGTTCATTCTCAGTCATATCAGAATGTTCACAGTAGTCATAACGGTTCAACCTACAGTTTCAGTAGTGCTATGCATTTCTGTAACCAGTTAGTAACCATCCTAACAGTGCATTCTACCATTTCTGTAACCAGTTAGTAACCATCCTAACAGTGCATTCTACCATTTCTGTAACCAGTTAGTAACCATCCTAACAGTGCATTCTACCATTTCTGTAACCAGTTAGTAACCATCCTAACAGTGCATTCTACCATTTCTCGCACATGCTTAGTGAAACAAAAAGAGACAACATTGACTGTGCTGAAAACAATTGGCTGTGTGGTTTTTCTACATGAAAATGTAGGTTTATTGTTTCATCCATCAACTTCTAATTACAGGATGTATGGCATATATATTGGTTTTATCATAGAAATAATGTAATCCATTATATATGACATCAAATATATGTAATTCTTTCATGTTATAGTCCACGTTGATTGAAAGAATCTTGTTAAATAGTCAAGTTGATGTTAGACCACTGGATTAAAATAGTCTTTTTTGCACTTTCAGACCCTGCTCCGGTATGGGGCAAACCCTGACTTACGTGATGAAGACAGCAAGACACCGCTTGACAAGGCACGAGAACGGGGTGATGAAGGTCACCGTGAGGTCATACAGATACTCCAGTCACCTGGTGCGTGCTTCATTCATAGTAGCTTAAACCACAGTTGGTGGAAATGGTCCTTGATTCATGACAGTTCCCCTACATATCACACAGTCCCCCTACATGTCACACAGTACCCCTACATGTCACACAGTTCCCCTGCATGTCACATGTCACACAGTTCCCCTGCATGTCACACAGTCCCCCTACATATCACACAGTTCCCCTGCATGTCACATGTCACACAGTACCCCTGCATGTCACACAGTACCCCTACATGTCACACAGTTCCCCTACATGTCACACAGTACCCCTACATGTCACACAGTTCCCCTGCATGTCACATGTCACACAGTTCCCCTGCATGTCACACAGTACCCCTACATGTCACACAGTTCCCCTGCATGTCACATGTCACACAGTTCCCCTGCATGTCACACAGTCCCCCTACATGTCACACAGTTCCCCTACATGTCACACAGTACCCCTACATGTCACACAGTTCCCCTACATGTCACACAGTACCCCTACATGTCACACAGTTCCCCTGCATGTCACACAGTACCCCTACATGTCACACAGTTCCCCTGCATGTCACACAGTACCCCTACATGTCACACAGTTCCCCTACATGTCACACAGTACCCCTACATGTCACACAGTCCCCCTACATGTCACACAGTTCCCCTACATGTCACACAGTACGCCTACATGTCACAGTTCCCCTGCCTGTCCCAAGGTTGTTAATTGATGTCTTTGTGACAGGTGAGTGGATGGTAGCGGCCAACCGGGACACAGCAATGACCGACAGTTCCCAGGAGATGTCTGAGGAGAGGGACCGGGGAGACAGAGGGGAGGAGGAAGGGGAGAAGTCAGAGGTCGTTGAACTGAAGGGCGACCCAGAGATGGCGCCAATCTATCTGCGACGTCTGCTGCCGATCTTCACCCAGGTCTACCAGAGCACCATGCTGCCCTCTGTCAGGTGAGTGACACCGTTCTCTCAGTGTCTACACCAGCACTGTATGTATCACTGCTGCTGTCACCAGTTGGTAATTGTGCAAGTGGCACTACACAAGGCAGCCATGTCTGTTTAGTTTACCAGGGCTTCTTATGACATAAGAAGTTTTTACGACTAAAATCATCGCTGGTTAGTTCTTAAAGTTAAGCATTCCCAATTGACCTATTCTGCTGTTGTTTCTGTTCCTGTTTTAAAACTATCATTGTTCTATGACAGAAAAGCGAGTTTGGCTCTGATGCGGAAGATGGTTCACTACATCCCACGCCCCCTGCTGGAGGAGATCTGCAACCCTGACTACATGTCCGTCAACTTTGGTGCCTTGTTGGTAGAGGTGGTGGCCACGGTTCTGGACCACGAGGTGGGCGTAAGTCTAGTTTCACTTTCACATCACAACACAAAGTACCAGGGCTTTGCTAGACTTATTATTCGAATTTGCTTTATTTAAAAAAAAAATTATACAATCAGATTTACATAAATTGTATGTTGGTATGAAAGATTCATATCCCAGTTTGCTGTTCATACAAGTACTGTAGCATTGTATGCAGGAAGTTGTGTAATCTGATGTAGTGTAACTTACCAGTTATTACTAGTTCAGTATATCTGTCCACATTACCAATCATAGCTTCCTTACTGCCAACATCACATTCCCAGAACCATGACATTATCTGTTCAACAGTGTGCATTCTGCACCCCATCTTTGCCAGAATGTAAATGATAAGCATATTTTGATTAGCAAATATTTGTCTCGTAGTGTTTATATCATCTGCTGTGTAGTTTCTGCCCTGGTTACAACTTACAGCTTATATTGATTCTAAAATTGATGGAACTGCTATGTTGGACTAAAAGTTATGTACGTGACCTCTGCCAGACTTTGTCTTTGCCTGCAGTATTGACATTGACATCAGTCATTGTTTTGTACAGTGTTGAGATGTCTAATATATGTGAGGTGTTTAGGATGACGAGGAGGGCCACCTGACTGCGCTACAAGTCATCCAAGACCTCATGGAGAAATGCGAGGACATCTTCCTTGAATATTTTGCACGTCTTGGAGTCTTTGGCAAGGTGTTGTCTCTGGCTGGGCCACCCAGTGTCTGCGAGACTGTGGCTGCTAACGAAGACACACCGGTGAGTGACAGGGACACTAACTCACTTGAGACACTGGCTCACTAGACACTATCTCACTAGAGACACTGGCTCACTAGACACTATCTCACTAGAGATACTGGCTCACTAGACACTAGCTCACTAGAGACACACAATGTTGTTAGATGGAGTATGAGACTGTGGCCCATGTTGTTGTGTAGCTTGATGCAGGAGAGACTGTTGTTGTTGTTAGATGGAGTATGAGACTGTGGCCCATGTTGTTGTGTAGCTTGATGCAGGAGAGACTGTTGTTGTTGTTAGATGGAGTATGAGACTGTGGCCCATGTTGTTGTGTAGCTTGATGCAGGAGAGACTGTTGTTGTCGTTAGATGGAGGATGAGACTGTGGCCCGTGTTGTTGTGTAGCTTGATGCAGGAGAGACTATTGTTGTTGTTAGATGGAGGATGAGACTGTGGCCCGTGTTGTTGTCTAGCTTGAAGGAGGATGAGACTGTGGCCCGTGTTGTTGTGTAGCTTGATGCAGGAGAGACTATTGTTGTTGTTAGATGGAGGATGAGACTGTAGCCCATGCTGTTGTCTAAACTGATGCATGAGAGACTGTTGTTGTTAGATGGAGGATGAGACTGTAGCCCATGCTGTTGTCTAAACTGATGCATGAGAGACTGTTGTTGTTAGATGGAGGATGAGACTGTGGCCCGTGTTGTTGTCTAGCTTGAAGGAGGATGAGACTGTGGCCCGTGTTGTTGTCTAGCTTGAAGGAGGATGAGACTGTAGCCCGTGTTGTTGTCTAGCTTGATGCAGGAGAGACTGTTGTTGTTAGATGGATGATGAGACTGTGGCCCGTGTTGTTGTCTAGCTTGATGCAGGAGAGACTATTGTTGTTGTTAGATGGAGGATGAGACTGTGGCCCGTGTTGTTGTCTAGCTTGATGCGGGAGAGACTGTTGTTGTTGTTAGATGGAGGATGAGACTGTGGCCCATGTTGTTGTCTAGCTTGATGCAGGAGAGACTGTTGTTGTTGTTAGATGGAGAATGAGACTGTGGCCCGTGTTGTTGTCTAGCTTGATGCAGGAGAGACTGTTGTTGTTAGATGGATGATGAGACTGGCCCGTGTTGTTGTCTAGCTTGATGCAGGAGAGACTGTTGTTGTTAGATGGAGGATGAGACTGTGGCCCGTGTTGTTGTCTAGCTTGATGCAGGAGAGACTGTTGTTGTTGTTAGATGGAGGATGAGACTGTGGCCCGTGTTGTTGTCTAGCTTGATGCAGGAGAGACTGTTGTTGTTGTTAGATGGAGGATGAGACTGGCCCGTGTTGTTGTCTAGCTTGATGCAGGAGAGACTATTGTTGTTGTTAGATGGAGGATGAGACTGTGGCCCGTGTTGTTGTCTAGCTTGATGCAGGAGAGACTGTTGTTGTTGTTAGATGGAGGATGAGACTGTGGCCCGTGTTGTTGTCTAGCTTGATGCAGGAGAGACTGTTGTTGTTGTTAGATGGAGGATGAGACTGTGCCCGTGTTGTTGTCTAGCTTGATGCGGAGAGACTATTGTTGTTGTTAGATGGAGGATGAGACTGTGGCCCGTGTTGTTGTCTAGCTTGATGCAGGAGAGACTATTGTTGTTGTTAGATGGAGGATGAGACTGTGGCCCGTGTTGTTGTCTAGCTTGATGCAGGAGAGACTGTTGTTGTTGTTAGATGGAGGATGAGACTGGCCCGTGTTGTTGTCTAGCTTGATGCAGGAGAGACTATTGTTGTTGTTAGATGGAGGATGAGACTGGCCCGTGTTGTTGTCTAGCTTGATGCAGGAGAGACTGTTGTTGTTGTTAGATGGAGGATTAGACTGTGGCCCGTGTTGTTGTCTAGCTTGAAGGAGGATGAGACTGTAGCCCGTGTTGTTGTCTAGCTTGATGCAGGAGAGACTGTTGTTGTTAGATGGAGGATGAGACTGTGGCCCGTGTTGTTGTCTAGCTTGATGCAGGAGAGACTGTTGTTGTTGTTAGATGGAGGATGAGACTGTGGCCCGTGTTGTTGTCTAGCTTGAAGGAGGATGAGACTGTAGCCCGTGTTGTTGTCTAGCTTGATGCAGGAGAGACTATTGTTGTTGTTAGATGGAGGATGAGACTGTGGCCCGTGTTGTTGTCTAGCTTGAAGGAGGATGAGACTGTAGCCCGTGTTGTTGTCTAGCTTGATGCAGGAGAGACTGTTGTTGTTGTTAGATGGAGGATGAGACTGTGGCCCGTGTTGTTGTCTAGCTTGAAGGAGGATGAGACTGTGGCCCGTGTTGTTGTGTAGCTTGATGCGGGAGAGACTGTTGTTGTTGTTAGATGGAGGATGAGACTGTGGCCCGTGTTGTTGTCTAGCTTGATGCAGGAGAGACTATTGTTGTTGTTAGATGGAGGATGAGACTGTGGCCCGTGTTGTTGTCTAGCTTGATGCGGGAGAGACTGTTGTTGTTGTTAGATGGAGGATGAGACTGGCCCGTGTTGTTGTCTAGCTTGATGCAGGAGAGACTGTTGTTGTTGTTAGATGGAGGATGAGACTGTGGCCCATGTTGTTGTCTAGCTTGATGCATGAGAGACTGTTGTTGTTAGATGGAGGATGAGACTGTGGCCCGTGTTGTTGTCTAGCTTGATGCAGGAGAGACTGTTGTTGTTGTTAGATGGAGGATGAGACTGTGGCCCGTGTTGTTGTCTAGCTTGATGCAGGAGAGACTGTTGTTGTTGTTAGATGGAGGATGAGACTGGCCCGTGTTGTTGTCTAGCTTGATGCGGGAGAGACTGTTGTTGTTGTTAGATGGAGGATGAGACTGTGGCCCGGGCTGCGACGGCGGTGCAGGCCAACCTGGAGGATGCGAAGGAGATAGTGCAGGGCGTGCCATACCACTGGAAGGACTGGTGCGTGGCCCGCGGCAGAGACTGTCTGTACATCTGGAGTGACGCTGCGGCTCTGGAGCTGTCAAACGGCAGTAATGGCTGGTTCCGGTTCATCCTCGATGGCAAACTAGCAACAATGTACTCCAGCGGCAGTCCTGAAGGCGGCTCCGACAGCTCCGGTCAGCAGCACTCATTTACTTTATCTCTTTAATTTATGTTTCTAGGACAATTTGCCCATGCTGTGTGGGTCAATAGCAGCATTGTCTTGTCACAAATACACTGACCCGGTACACAAATAGTTTTAATCACCACATTTGCTGTAATTTTGGTTATAAATCACCCAAAGAAAATGTTACCAAGCGACTGGGCAGTCAGCATGATGACTAATTGCAGAGAACTACTCTACTTAAATGTAGAGTGGATTGATGCAGTGCTACAATGGGTTGACACAAGTATCATATAATAGTAGGCTGGACAGCAGAAAACCATATGATATCAGGCTATTTACATTTTAGTTTTGGGTTACCAGATTTTTGCCAGATTACGCTATGAAATACTGTGGCAATCCGATTAGATCTTCCTCCTTAAATTCCACACATGTACTGCTGGCTTTGCCACTTCGCCTTTACATGCATGTATAATTTAAAAAACCAACACAACCTGTAAGCCCCGGCTGTGAACCTTACAGAGAACCGTGGAGAGTTTCTGGAGAAGCTGCAGAAAGCACGAAGTCATGTGAAGGATGGCAGCCCCAGTCAGCCCATCCTGTCCAAGGCCAGTCCCACTCGCATCATGGTGGGCAACTGGTCTCTCACATGTAAGAAGGACTCGGAGCTGCAAATACACAACTCTGACGGGCAACAGGTGGGTGCTGACTCTTGCTATACACTCCCTTCATCTGGTGGTAATTGAAGATTGAAACAGTTGTAGTACATGAACCTTTAACTCAGTCAGACTTTTACCTCATTTTATTCTGAAGCTAGTGCGCACAAGTTGCAGCCAGTTCCTGAACATTTACACAAAATCAATCTGTCAGCATCTGAAAATGCCAAAATGGACACACCTTTATTAATTCTCAATAGCAGATAAAATAAACTATTAAGTTATATCAACCATTTATCTTGGACAATTATCTCATTATGTACAGTTTTGTGTAATATCCCCATGTCAGTCAGCCGAATTGCAAAACAGGCTGTTCTATTAATGATATATCATTTTGTAACTCATTTCTAATAAACAAATACACTAAGTGCAAATTACAATCAGAATTGTATTCCAGGTAGAAAGACTAACTACGACTAGAATCATATTCTGGATAAAATTGATTCAGAACAATAATAGAATTGTTCATATCTTCCCTGGTGTTTTACATAAATGCGTAAGTTCAGCATCTAGGAGGGGTCGTGTAGACACATGTATGCCGACGTGATAACAGTGAGACGATGATGTAATGTAGCACAAACATTGTGTGTGGTCCACAGCAGACAACGATTCTGCGAGATGGTCTGCCTGGCTTCATATTTGAGTCTAACCGAGGCACGAAGCATTCATTCACTGCGGAGACGTCCCTTGGTGCAGAGTTGGCAGCAGGCTGGACCGGCAAACACTCCAAGAAGTTCAGTCCAGCAGAACTGTTGACTCTGGAGTGATGGGCTTTTTGGGCTGTCAAACGGCAGTAATGGCTGGTTCCGGTTCATCCTCGATGGCAAACTAGCAACAATGTACTCCAGCGGCAGTCCTGAAGGCGGCTCCGACAGCTCCGGTCAGCAGCATTCATTTACGTTATCTCTTCAATTTATGTTTCTAGGACAATTTGCCCATGCTGTGTGGGTCAATAGCAGCATTGTCTTGTCCCAAATACTCTGACCCGGTACACAAATAGTTTTAATCACCACATTTGCTGTCATTTTGGTTATAAATCGCCCAAAGAAAATGTTACCAAGCGACTGGGCAGACAGCATGATGACTAATTGCAGAGAACTACTCTACTTAAATGTAGAGTGGATTGATGCAGTGTTACAATGGGTTGACACAAGTATCATATAATAGTAGGCTGGACAGCAGAAAACCATATGATATCAGGCTATTTACATTTTAGTTTTGGGTTACCAGATTTTTGCCAGATTACGCTATGAAATACTGTGGCAATCCGATTAGATCTTCCTCCTTAAATTCCACACATGTACTGCTGGCTTTGCCACTTTGCCTTTACATGCATGTATAATTAAAAAAAAAACACAACCTGTAAGCCCCGGCTGTGAACCTTACAGAGAACCGTGGAGAGTTTCTGGAGAAGCTGCAGAAAGCACGAAGTCATGTGAAGGATGGCAGCCCCAGTCAGCCCATCCTGTCCAAGGCCAGTCCCACTCGCATCATGGTGGGCAACTGGTCTCTCACATGTAAGAAGGACTCGGAGCTGCAAATACACAACTCTGACGGGCAACAGGTGGGTGCTGACTCTTGCTATACACTCCCTTCATCTGGTGGTAATTGAAGATTGAAACAGTTGTAGTACATGAACCTTTAACTCAGTCAGACTTTTACCTCATTTTATTCTGAAGCTAGTGCGCACAAGTTGCAGCCAGTTCCTGAACATTTACACAAAATCAATCTGTCAGCATCTGAAAATGCCAAAATGGACACACCTTTATTAATTCTCAATAGTTTTTATGTGTGACACCTTTAGAAAGCAGATAAAATAAACTATTAAGTTATATCAACCATTTATCTTGGACAATTATCTCATTATGTACAGTTTTGTGTAATATCCCGACGTCAGTCAGCCGAATTGCAAAACATGCTGTTCTATTAATGATATATCATTTTGTAACTCATTTCTTATAACTAATAAACAAATACACTAAGTGCAAACTACAATCAGAATTGTATTCCAGGTAGAAAGACTAACTACGACTAGAATCATATTCTGGAAAACATTGATTCAAAACAATAATAGAATTGTTCATATCTTCCCTGGTGTTTTACATAAATGTGTAAGTTCAGCATCTAGGAGGGGTCGTGTAGACACATGTATGCCGACGTGATAACAGTGAGACGATGATGTAATGTAGCACAAACATTGTGTGTGGTCCACAGCAGACAACGATTCTGCGAGATGGTCTGCCTGGCTTCATATTTGAGTCTAACCGAGGCACGAAGCATTCATTCACTGCGGAGACGTCCCTTGGTGCAGAGTTGGCAGCAGGCTGGACCGGCAAACACTCCAAGAAGTTCAAGTCCAAGTCAGAAGCTGTTCGACTCAAGGTGTGTGTGATGGGCTTCTTGTGGTCTGTGTATATAGCATTATTTGGAATTCTTTGTTGCAGTCTGTTTTCAGCATTACTGCAGCAAAGAAATACATTAAGAGATTTGGTGAATTAGTAAAGGAAATCTACCTATTGCATATCATTATCGCAGAAATAAACTCAGATAAATTATACGTAAGTGTGCGATTATCCATGAGATGTCAGCATTGATTCATTGGTTCTGTCGTGCCCACCAGGTGAAGTCGCTGGCGCGTGACATCTATGAGCAGTACTTCAAGGTGGCACAGTCAGTGCCACGTGGGATCGTGGCAAAGCTGTTCAACATTGCCTCCCACTTGGATTCAGCCTGCAAGAAACACAGCAATCAGGTATTCTCGAGAAATACCATTCAAATACTTTCTCTTCTAGACTTCTCTCAAATACAAATACATGTATTAAGTAAATAACTACATGTTATACAATATCTTACTCTCCAAATACTTAATGTGCAGTAAATAGTCATATATATATATATATACACATATATATTACACACAGGCATGCACACGCACGCACGCACAATGTGTGATCGTGTCTTGTGTAAGTTATAACATCTTGCTTCACAGATCATCGGTGGTGACTCAGACTGGAAACAGGAGATGGAATCATCATTTGCTGAACTGCTGCAGCTGCTGAGAAATGAACACACAATGTCAGCCTATGAACTACACAGCAGTGGCCTAGTGCAGCAGCTGTTTGGTTGTCTCAGTGTAAGTAACACAACACAGCAGTGGCCTAGTGCAGCAGCTGTTTGGTTGTCTCAGTGTAAGTAACACAACACAGCAGTGGCCTAGTGCAGCAGCTGTTTGGTTGTCTCAGTGTAAGTAACACAACACAGCAGTGGCCTAGTGCAGCAGCTGTTTTGTTGTCTCAGTGTAAGTAACACAACACAGCAGTGGCCTAATGCAGCAGCTATTTGGTTGTCTCAGTGTAAGTAACACAACACAGCAGTGGCCTAGTGCAGCAGCTGTTTGGTTGTCTCAGTGTAAGTAACACAACACAGCAGTGGCCTAGTGCAGCAGCTGTTTTGTTGTCTCAGTGTAAGTAACACAACACAGCAGTGGCCTAGTGCAGCAGCTGTTTGGTTGTCTCAGTGTAAGTAACACAACACAGCAGTGGCCTAGTGCAGCAGCTGTTTGGTTGTCTCAGTGTAAGTAACACAACACAGCAGTGGCCTAGTGCAGCAGCTGTTTGGTTGTCTCAGTGTAAGTAACACAACACAGCAGTGGCCTAGTGCAGCAGCTGTTTGGTTGTCTCAGTGTAAGTAACACAACACAGCAGTGGCCTAATGCAGCAGCTATTTGGTTGTCTCAGTGTAAGTAACACACAGCAGTGGTCTGGTGCAGAAGCTCTATCTATCTCATTTAAGTAATGTTACGACTTGGGTAAACCTTTACTGAAATGCTGCTTATTTTTGTCTTGGTTGTCTGTTTGGCTTTGAGAGCAGACTGTCTTTTATTGCAGAATAACATTGAGCCCAGCAGTAAAGAAAGTCGCAAGCGAGCTTTTGAGAGAATCAACCTGTTCAAGCAGGCATTTAAAATATCAGACGATGGGTAAGTATGTAATGATTTGGTGTTAATGACATCATTTACAGTTTTGTAACAACTGTTTTTTTTTGCTATTGAGACTCCATTTCACCTACTCTGGCATAGCTGTTGAAATCTACACCTGCGGATGCACACTCAAAAAGACCTGGTGGTGTGAAGCTCTTGTGAAATGTCATTTTATAATCCAAGTGTTGCCCTATTTGTTTGTTACAACAGATGTAGCATTCAGTAATAAAGTTGACTTACTTTTACACAGAGCATGTTGATTGTTGGATTTGAGCTGTTTTGAGGAAAAAATTAAATTTTATTGAGATAATTAAAACAATTCATCTATGTATTATAGAATAATAGTGTGTGGGTGGGGGTGGGGGGTGTGTGTGGGGGGGGTGGGTGGGTGGGAGGTGTGTGGTGTGTGTGTGTGTGTGTGTGTGTGTGTGTGTGTGTGTGTGTGTGTGTGTGTGTGTGTGTGTGTGTGTGTTGTGTGTGTGTGTGTGTGTGTGTGTGTGTGTGTTGACATTATAACTGATCCAGTGCTAGCCATGTCAGATTGCAAATGGTGGATCTCTGGTGATGTGAAACAATGTTGTTGCTAATAGGTGTGGTGGTGTGTGTGGTCTTGACCTTGGTGTTGTCTAGATAGACATGAGCTGTTGTCTAGATAGACATGAGCTGTTGTCTAAATAGACATGAGCTGTTGTCTAGATAGACATGACCTGTTGTTTATATGCTGGGAATGAAAAGTCGTGATTGAGATGTCTGTTGTACAGTTTGGTTGACTTCCTCTGTGTATCACATGCGTCATGTTACAGGTCCATCCTGCCAGCCGTGGCACTCGTGAGGAAACTCATCGCTGTGCTGGAGTCGATAGAGAAGCTGCCTGTACATACGTATGATGCCCAGGGCGCTGGCTACGGACTGCAGGTTGTCTCCTAGGGAGCTTCTACACACTTTCTCTAACAAAATCTTAACTATGACATCAATGTTTTGTATTGAATTATTAAGAAGCATGTGAATGAGCAGAATCAGGAAGTCTGCAAGCAAAAAGTGTTAATGTGTGTGTAATAAAATGAATTTGTAGTGTTTGATGTTGAATAGAAGTATGTTTTGCTGAATGTACTCTGTGCTGGTAGATCTTGACACGGCGGCTGCGGTTCCGGTTGGAGAGAGCACCTGGAGAAAACAGTCTGATTGATCGCACTGGACGCACCCTCAAAATGGAGCCACTGACAACATCGGCAGCCCTAGAACGCTATCTGTTGAAAATGGTAATCAAATAAAGTTACTGAGTAATATGAGTATGTAACACTCTAGTGAGTCACATTAGTGTGAGCATAAGTAAAACATTGTAATAGTTAACTGGATGATGAAAATGTCTTTAAAGTGGATGTTACCACATTGAAATCGAAAAAGAAACTGTTGTGCCCAGTAGTACAGAGATGATGTATGTCTGTTACAGGTTGCTAAGCAGTGGTATGACTATGAAAGGGCAACCTTCACCTTTGTTAAACGACTCAAGACATCGCCATTTGAGGGCCTCACTTTCACTCACGAACGAGACTTTGACGAGAATGGTCTCATCTATTGGATTGGCACCAATGCCAGGTATGTGAGATCAGACTGTCCAGGCCATTGCTGGCTAAATGCTCATGATCACTCTCTCCCAGTCTGCATGTGTCTGTCACATACACATACACATACACATACACATACACATACACACACACACACACACACACACACACACACACAACACACACACACACACACACACACACACATACACATGCGTGTGTATCAACGGTGTTGTCACTACATTAGTAAGGGTAACTTAAGAATTACTTGAATACCAGTACTAAATAAAAAATACTAAGATATACTTTATTTTTGAAATATGCTTTAATTACAAGTATGCCAAACAAGAATTATTTTTATCAATTTATAATTTTTTTTACTCTATAACATAAACTTAGTTTAAATTTAAAATATAAAAACATAACTATAATTTTATGTATACAAAAGGTTGCATTGGAATTTGTTCAATGAAATTAAAATAACAGAAATGGTGTAGAGCATAAAGTCTGGCTCGGATAAACATCAGTGACAATGTGTGTTTATAGGACAGCATATGAGTGGGTCAACCCAGCTCAGTACGGCCTAGTGGTGGTGACGTCATCCGAGGGAAAGAACCTTCCTTATGGCAAACTCGAGGACATCCTTAGTCGGGAGGCGTCGGCCTTGAACTGCCACACAAACGATGACAAGTAAGTCCACAATACATACATCATTATGACTATTGCCAGGCTGTAGTGAAGCATCAAGTTAAATTAAAACTCCATGAGATAAGTGATGGAAGCACCATAGAGGTTCCTGTATGTGTATGTGTCGTATTAGTCCAAGGGGTGTACAGTGTGATAACCCGTTGTGTTTTGATAGTCACTGAAAGTAATTGAATAATGTAGTATTGGTGCATATTGTCAATGAACTTTGTACAGCTGTGTGTTTGTGATTGTTATTGTAATACAGTTTACTACTGGATGTGGTTGTGGACGGTTCTGTGTGTTTGTGATTGTTATTGTAATACAGTTTACTACTGGATGTGGTTGTTTACTGTTCTGTGTGTTTGTGATTGTCATTGTAATACAGTTTATGTGGTTGTTTACGGTTCTGTGTGTTTGTGATTGCCATTGTAATACAGTTTACTACTGGATGTGGTTGTTTACTGTTCTGTGTGTTTGTGATTGCCATTGTAATACAGTTTACTACTGGATGTGGTTGTTTACTGTTCTGTGTGTTTGTGATTGTCATTGTAATACAGTTTACTACTGGATGTGGTTGTTTACTGTTCTGTGTGTTTGTGATTGTCATTGTAATACAGTTTACTACTGGATGTGGTTGTTTACTGTTCTGTGTGTTTGTGATTGTCATTGTAATACAGTTTACTACTGGATGTGGTTGTTTACTGTTCTGTGTGTTTGTGATTGCCATTGTAATACAGTTTACTACTGGATGTGGTTGTTTACTGTTCTGTGTGTTTGTGATTGTCATTGTAATACAGTTTACTACTGGATGTGGTTGTTTACTGTTCTGTGTGTTTGTGATTGCCATTGTAATACAGTTTGTTTATGTTCTGTGTGTTTGTGATTGCATTGTAATAAGTTTACTACTGGATGTGTTGTTTATGTTCTGTGTGTTTGTGATTGCATTGTAATACGTTTACTACTGGATGTGGTTGTTTATGTTCTGTGTGTTTGTGATTGCATTGTAATATTTACTACTGGATGTGGTTGTTTATGTTCTGTGTGTTTGTGATTGCATTGTAATACAGTTTACTACTGGATGTGGTTGTTTATGTTCTGTGTGTTTGTGATATTGTAATACAGTTTACTACTGGATGTGGTTGTTTATGTTCTGTGTGTTTGTGATTGCATTGAATACAGTTTACTACTGGATGTGGTTGTTTATGTTCTGTGTGTTTGTGATTGCCATTGTAATAAGTTTACTACTGGATGTGGTTGTTTATGTTCTGTGTGTTTGTGATTGCCATTGTAATAAGTTTACTACTGGATGTGGTTGTTTACTGTTCTGTGTGTTTGTGATTGCATTGTAATATTTACTACTGGATGTGGTTGTTTATGTTCTGTGTGTTTGTGATTGCATTGTAATACAGTTTACTACTGGATGTGGTTGTTTATGTTCTGTGTGTTTGTGATTGTCATTGTAATACGTTTACTACTGGATGTGGTTGTTTATGTTCTGTGTGTTTGTGATTGCATTGAATACAGTTTACTACTGGATGTGGTTGTTTATGTTCTGTGTGTTTGTGATTGCATTGAATACAGTTTACTACTGGATGTGGTTGTTTATGTTCTGTGTGTTTGTGATTGTCATTGTAATACAGTTTACTACTGGATGTGGTTGTTTATGTTCTGTGTGTTTGTGATTGCATTGTAATAAGTTTACTACTGGATGTGGTTGTTTACTGTTCTGTGTGTTTGTGATTGCCATTGTAATACAGTTTACTACTGGATGTGGTTGTTTACTGTTCTGTGTGTTTGTGATTGTCATTGTAATACGTTTACTACTGGATGTGGTTGTTTACTGTTCTGTGTGTTTGTGATTGTCATTGTAATACAGTTTACTACTGGATGTGGTTGTTTAATGTTCTGTGTGTTTGTGATTGTCATTGTAATACAGTTTACTACTGGATGTGGTTGTTTAATGTTCTGTGTGTTTGTGATTGTCATTGTAATACAGTTTACTACTGGATGTGGTTGTTTAATGTTCTGTGTGTTTGTGATTGTCATTGAATACAGTTTACTACTGGATGTGGTTGTTTACTGTTCTGTGTGTTTGTGATTGCATTGTAATACAGTTTACTACTGGATGTGGTTGTTTATGTTCTGTGTGTTTGTGATTGCATTGTAATACGTTTACTACTGGATGTGGTTGTTTACTGTTCTGTGTGTTTGTGATTGTCATTGTAATACAGTTTACTACTGGATGTGGTTGTTTACTGTTCTGTGTGTTTGTGATTGCATTGTAATACAGTTTACTACTGGATGTGGTTGTTTAATGTTCTGTGTGTTTGTGATTGTCATTGTAATACAGTTTACTACTGGATGTGGTTGTTTACTGTTCTGTGTGTTTGTGATTGTCATTGTAATACAGTTTACTACTGGATGTGGTTGTTTACTGTTCTGTGTGTTTGTGATTGTCATTGTAATACAGTTTACTACTGGATGTGGTTGTTTACTGTTCTGTGTGTTTGTGATTGTCATTGTAATACAGTTTACTACTGGATGTGGTTGTTTAATGTTCTGTGTGTTTGTGATTGCCATTGTAATACAGTTTACTACTGGATGTGGTTGTTTATGTTCTGTGTGTTTGTGATTGCCATTGTAATACAGTTTACTACTGGATGTGGTTGTTTACATGTTCTGTGTGTTTGTGATTGCATTGTAATACAGTTTACTACTGGATGTGGTTGTTTATGTTCTGTGTGTTTGTGATTGCCATTGTAATACAGTTTACTACTGGATGTGGTTGTTTACTGTTCTGTGTGTTTGTGATTGCCATTGTAATACAGTTTACTACTGGATGTGGTTGTTTACTGTTCTGTGTGTTTGTGATTGCCATTGTAATACAGTTTACTACTGGATGTGGTTGTTTACTGTTCTGTGTGTTTGTGATTGCCATTGTAATACAGTTTACTACTGGATGTGGTTGTTTACTGTTCTGTGTGTTTGTGATTGCCATTGTAATACAGTTTACTACTGGATGTGGTTGTTTACTGTTCTGTGTGTTTGTGATTGTCATTGTAATACAGTTTACTACTGGATGTGGTTGTTTACTGTTCTGTGTGTTTGTGATTGCCATTGTAATACAGTTTACTACTGGATGTGGTTGTTTACTGTTCTGTGTGTTTGAGATTGCCATTGTAATACAGTTTACTACTGGATGTGGTTGTTTAATGTTCTGTGTGTTTGTGATTGCCATTGTAATACAGTTTACTACTGGATGTGGTTGTTTACTGTTCTGTATGTTTGTGGTTGCCATTGTAATACAGTTTACTACTGGATGTGGTTGTTTACTGTTCTGTATGTTTGGGGTTGTCATTGTAATACAGTTTACTACTGGATGTGATTGTTTACTGTTCTGTATGTTTGGGGTTGCAGTATTCTGTTGACTTCTGTGTACTGTATATGGATGTAACACTGTTTACTACTCTGTGTTTGTGGTTGTATTATGCTATTAACTGGAGTGTAATGTGCTATTTATGTGTGTACACTGTGTGTAGTTGTAATGTACCTGTTGTTTTGCAGGAGAGCGTGGTTTGCGATAGACCTTGGCGTCTGGATCATCCCCAGTAGCTACACACTGCGCCATGCCCGAGGCTACGGCAGGTAAGTCTGCCACTTGCTCCGTCTCGTAGCCATACTGACAGGGCCTTGACACTAGTACACAGGCAGTAGGCAGTGTCAAAAGCAATAATCACGGGAGTCTTGTAACACTGCTGTCAAAGCTGCACAGTTGGTCTCCCATAGATTACAGTAATTGAGTTTATTTCTCAATTGAACTAAGTAATTCCTGCTGTGTGTGGCATGCAATGAAAAGTTTATAGGCGTAATGTGCAGAAATAAGTGACATGTATTGTCATGTGACAGGTCAGCCCTGCGCAGCTGGCAGCTACAGGCGTCCAAGGACGGTCAGACCTGGGTGACTCTGATGAACCACACGGACGACACATCACTCAACGAACCAGGGTCAGTCTCATATACGTCTTCCTAACATCGGTTGCTACAACAGTCACTCTAGTCTCAGGCTCCTACTTTCCCTCCGTGCAAACACACTGCAATTTTAGTTGACTCTGTTTCTTTACCTTTAACTCAGTTATTTACTGTATGGTAGCATAGTAAAGTATTACTTTCAGCCAAATGTACTTGAAGCCACAAAGTACAGGTAGCCACAAGAAATGCACAAGAAATAGTTGTAAGAGACTGGAGACTGTTTGGACTGATTTTCTTTCTCTGCTCTGGTATTTCTGTTTGGACTGCCTTAGTCTGAGTGTCTAAACTGCTTCAGTCTCTCTGTTGTTGTATTGCCAGGTCAGTAGTAACATGGCCCATTGACAGTTGGAAGTGGTGTTGTTTATGAGTGAACTGTTTTGGCAGGTCGACAGCGACGTGGCCCATAGAGAGTCAGTGGTGTTGTTTATGAGTGAACTGTTTTGCAGTCGACAGCGACGTGGCCCATAGAGAGTCAGTGGTGTTGTTTATGAGTGAGCTGTTGTTGCAGGTCGACAGCGACGTGGCCCATAGAGAGTCAGTGGTGTTGTTTATGAGAGCTGTTGTTGCAGGTCGACAGCGACGTGGCCCATAGAGAGTCAGTGGTGTTGTTTATGAGTGAGCTGTTGTTGCAGGTCGACAGCGACGTGGCCCATAGAGAGTCAGTGGTGTTGTTTATGAGTGAGACTGTTGTTGCAGGTCGACAGCGACGTGGCCCATAGAGAGTCGGTGGTGTTGTTTATGAGTGAGCTGTTGTTGCAGGTCGACAGCGACGTGGCCCATAGAGAGTCAGTGGTGTTGTTTATGAGAGCTGTTGTTGCAGGTCGACAGCGACGTGGCCCATAGAGAGTCAGTGGTGTTGTTTATGAGAGCTGTTGTTGCAGGTCGACAGCGACGTGGCCCATAGAGAGTCAGTGGTGTTGTTTATGAGAGCTGTTGTTGCAGGTCGACAGCGACGTGGCCCATAGAGAGTCGGTGGTGTTGTTTATGAGTGAGCTGTTGTTGAGCACACCGTCCTGACAGCAGACGTGGCCCATAGAGAGTCGGTGGTGTTGTTTATGAGTGAGCTGTTTTGGCAGGTCGACAGCGACGTGGCCCATAGAGAGTCAGTGGTGTTGTTTATGAGTGAGCTGTTTTGGCAGGTCGACAGCGACGTGGCCCATAGAGAGTCAGTGGTGTTGTTTATGAGAGCTGTTGTTGCAGGTCGACAGCGACGTGGCCCATAGAGAGTCGGCCGGAGGAGAGTGGCGGGTGGAGACACATCCGCCTGCAGCAGACTGGCAAGAACGCAAGTGGCCAGACTCACTACCTGTCTCTGTCAGGGCTGGAGATCTACGGCACAGTCACAGGTGTCTGTGATGATGTCGGTACGTCACACACCAATGACACCACCAGAAGCTTGACAAATAAACTAACAATGTTTTTATTTTATAAATGAGTGTATGTTTGGCACTGTAACCAACACAATAATGATAATCGGTAAAAAAATTGCTCCGTAAATCTAGCAATAATAACCGTTTGTATACCTTAGGATTTTTTTATTTCTACATGATATTATGATGTCATGGTATATTGAAATAAAAACAATTATCAAAAACAGTGAAACAATTCCTGTGAGAATGCTTTAGTAGTTGTGTCTGTGTCATAGTGACGTTGTGTCGTGTGTCAGGGAGGGCAGTGTCTGTGTCATAGTGTCGTGTGTCAGGGAAGGCAGTGTCTGTGTCATAGTGACGTTGTGTCGTGTGTCAGGGAAGGCAGTGTCTGTGTCATAGTGACGTTGTGTCGTGTGTCAGGGAAGGCAGTGTCTGTGTCATAGTGACGTTGTGTCGTGTGTCAGGGAGGGCAGCGAAGGAAGCAGAAGCCAACCTGAGACGTCAGCGTCGCTACATCCGCACACACGTGCTCAAGCAGATGGTGCCGGGGGGGCGCGTGGTGCGGGGCATGGACTGGAAGTGGAGGGACCAGGACGGAAACCCCCCGGGGGAGGGCACCATCACCGGCGAACTACACAACGGTCAGTGACTACACAGTGGTCACTCTCATAGCACTGTTAATGAACTATACAATGGTCAGTCTAATAGCATTGTCATTGAACTAGACAACGGTCAGTTTATTAGCACTATCATTGAATTATACAATAGTCAGTTTAATAGCACTATCATTGAATTATACAATAGTCAGTTTAATAGCACTATCATTGAATTATACAATAGTCAGTTTAATAGCACTATCATTGAACTATACAATGGTCAGTTTAATAGCACTATCATTGAACTATACAATGGTCAGTTTAATAGCACTATCAGTGAACTATACAATGGTCAGTTTAATAGCACTATCATTGAATTATACAATGTCAGTTTAATAGCACTATCATTGAATTATACAATAGTCAGTTTAATAGCACTATCATTGAATTATACAATAGTCAGTTTAATAGCACTATCATTGAACTATACAATGGTCAGTTTAATAGCACTATCATTGAACTATACAATGGTCAGTTTAATAGCACTATCAGTGAACTATACAATGGTCAGTTTAATAGCACTATCAGTGAACTATACAATGGTCAGTTTAATAGCACTATCAGTGAACTATACAATGGTCAGTTTAATAGCACTATCAGTGAACTATACAATGGTCAGTTTAATAGCACTATCATTGAACTATACAATGGTCAGTTTAATAGCACTATCATTGAATTATACAATAGTCAGTTTAATAGCACTATCATTGAATTATACAATGGTCAGTTTAATAGCACTATCATTGAACTATACAATGGTCAGTTTAATAGCACTATCAGTGAACTATACAATGGTCAGTTTAATAGCACTATCAGTGAACTATACAATGGTCAGTTTAATAGCACTATCATTGAACTATACAATGGTCAGTTTAATAGCACTATCAGTGAACTATACAATGGTCAATTTAATAGCACTATCAGTGAACTATACAATGGTCAGTTTAATAGCACTATCATTGAATATAACAACATTCAGTTTCATACCATAATGCACTGTCAGAGAATATATAGTTCTCCCTGTGTTCAGGCTGGGTTGATGTCACTTGGGATGCTGGTGGCTCCAACTCGTACCGGATGGCAGCTGAAGGTCGCTATGACCTGATGCTGGCGCCCTCCCACGACCCTGAAAAGCTGAGGAAAGATGCAGCGAAGGCAGATGCAGGGTCAACATCTTCCCCCAAAGCCAAGCCAGTGGCAGCTGTCTTGGACAGCAAGAACAAGGTAAGACACTAGTGGCAATATCAGACAGAAGGGGCAAGGTAAGACCACTAGTGGCAATATCAGACAGCAAGAGTAAGGTAAGACCACTAGTGGCAATATCAGACGGCAAGAGCAAGGTAAGGCCACTAGTGGCAATATCAGACAGAAAGGGTAAGGTAAGACCACCAGTGGCAATATCAGAGAGCAAGATAAGACCACTAGTGGCAATATAAGACAGAAAGGGTAAGGTAAGACCACTAGTGGCAATATCAGACAGCAAGAGCAAGGTAAGACCACTAGTGGCAATATCAGACAGCAAGAGCAAGGTAAGACCACTAGTGGCAATACCAGACAGCAAGAGCAAGGTAAGACCACTAGTGGCAATACCAGACAGCAAGAGCAAGGTAAGACCACTAGTGGCAATACCAGACAGAAAGGGTAAGGTAATACCACTAGTGGCAATATCAGATAGAAAGGGTAAGGTAAGACCACTAGTGGCAATATCAGACACGAAGAGCAAGGTAAGACCACTAGTGGCAATATCAGACACGAAGAGCAAGGTAAGAACAGCAGTGGCATCAGTTCCCTATTTTTCATTACAACATTGTAATGACGTGGTAGTTGGTCCATAGATGTACCTGTGTAAGGTTGGTGCGTGATATGTAAATAGTCTAGGCATTGCATCACATATGTACATTCATACTGACATGCATTCGTATGCTAACTCGATTATAATTAGATGTAATCGGTAATTGTTGGTCAAAAAATGGAAAATGATTTGTAAATTAAAAACTAATGTCCACATGAGGTTGCATGTGTCACAATTTGTACATGTTGTTGTCCAGGGAAGTGTGCTGACCAACAGAAAGAGCAGCTCCACTCCCAGTCTCAGTGACGTGTCAGAGTCCAAGAGTTCTGTAGCAAGCACAGAGCAGGCTGCGTCAGCCGAGAACCTCACGTCTACTATCAAAGTGGTGAGTTGCGGTTATGACACCACGCTGCACTCATGCACAATCTCCTTTCTCAGTGATTACATGCCAAGTTACTCCTCTGACTCAACCTCTAACAGTCACAAGTGATGACATGCCATATTGCCTCTGACACAATCTCCCTACAACAACCAGTGATGACATGCCACACCGTACCTATCATACAATCTCTCACAATCACAGGTTATTCCTCTGCAGTTGTTCAGTGTTGTCATGGTTTCTGTGTCCTCAGACCGCCGAGAGTGTCGCGGAGAGCGTGATGAATCTGGCGGAGGCGGTTGTCATGGTGACGGTAAACTCTGCAGAAGAGCAGTGTGAGTCGCGCCCCACCAGCACGGTGACAACGGAGGCGTCAGTGGTGGTCCACAACATGGGCAGTTCACGTGTGCCGGGCACGCGTAACAATGCACCGAGTGTACGCGCCCACCTAGAGGCATCCACCAGGGAGGGGGCTGTCAACCCAGAAGTACTACACCCTACCCAGCAAGGGGCTGAGGGAGGCCTTCCCACATCCGCCCCGGATGCCAACTGCCCGGCGGTGTCCAACCAGAACCTGGCTGTGGTTGCTGTCAGTCACAGCAGCACTGGCTCTAACCAGACAGACTCGATGAAGAACTCGAACGCGCAGCCACGCACAGTGCCGTCTAACCCCATGAGTGTCAGCGTGCCCAACCTGCCCAGTAGCATGGAGCAGACTGTCAGTCTACTCGAGTCGTTCGCCGCGGTCGCACGCCGTAACCTAGGCAACACAACCAACAACATGGCTCGCAGCAACAACGCCAGCAGTCTTGTACGACTTGCCTTGTCATCTAACTCTCCTGGTAAGTGATGCCACAACGACAACAACATTGACGGCATGTGTACTCTCATGTGTACTCTCATATGTACTCTCATGTGTGCTCTCATGTGTACTCTCATGTGTACTCTCATGTGTACTCTCATGTGTACTCTCATGTGTACTCTCATGTGTGCTCTCACGTGCTCTCACGTGTACTCTCATGTGTACTCTCATGTGTACTCTCATGTGTACTCTCAGTGTACTCTCACGTGTACTCTCATGTGTACTCTCATGTGTACTCTCATGTGTACTCTCATGTGTACTCTCATGTGTACTCTCACGTGTACACTCACGTGTACTCTCACGTGTACTCTCATGTGTACTCTCATGTGTACTCAAGTGTACTCTCATGTGTACTCTCATGTGTACTCTCAGTGTACTCTCATGTGTACTCTCATGTGTACTCTCATGTGTACTCTCATGTGTACTCTCACGTGTACTCTCACGTGTACTCTCACGTGTACTCTCACGTGTACTCTCATCGTGTACTCTCATGTGTACTCTCATGTGTACTCTCATGTGTACTCTCATGTGTACTCTCATGTGTACTCTCATGTGTCTCTCATGTGTACTCTCATGTGTACTCTCATGTGTGCTCTCATGTGTACTCTCATGTGTACTCTCATGTGTACTCTCATGTGTTCTCTCATGTGTACTCTCATGTGTACTCTCATGTGTACTCTCATGTGTACTCTCATGTGTACTCTCATGTGTACTCTCATGTGTACTCTCATGTGTACTCTCATGTGTACTCTCATGTGTACTCTCATGTGTACTCTCATGTGTACTCTCATGTGTACTCTCATGTGTACTCTCATGTGTACTCTCATGTGTACTCTCATGTGTACTCTCATGTGTACTCTCATGTGTACTCTCATGTGTACTCTCATGTGTACTCTCATGTGTACTCTCATGTGTACTATGTATCTCAGTGTACTCATGTGTACTCTCATGTGTACTCTCAGTGGCCCCGTGTACTCTCAGTGTACTCTCACGTGTACTCTCACGTGTACACTCACGTGTACTCTCACGTGTACTCTCACGTGTACTCATGTGTACTCTCATGTGTACTCTCATGTGTCTACTCATGTGTACTCTCATGTGTACTCTCAAGTGTACTCTCATGTGTACTCTCACGTGTACTCTCATGTGTACTCTCATGTGTACTCTCATGTGTACTCTCACGTGTACTCTCACGTGTACTCTCACGTGTACTCTCACGTGTACTCTCATGTGTACTCTCATGTGTGGTCATTTTTATGGACATGGTCAATTTTATTACATACTTACATCTGTCAAAATCGATGCATGCTCGAATGGGCATATGCGCACGCACACACATACACATACACATGACATGACATGTACACACCACAACACACCACAGCTTATGCCTGCAGTGATCCTTAAGACTAACTAGTAACTATATAATTATGGCACCATATATCCGGGACCAGTCCATTCATAGGCATGTACACACATTATAAAACATACATGGAATCATAAGAATATTTAAGAAGTTTATCCTGGTAAATATGAAAAGACTGTACTAAGAAATGAATATTAAAAAATAGATATTAAGATAATAATATAAAAACTATTTTATACATTGACTTAATATGTTGTCATTGTTGTAGCGTCATTTGCGGGCAGCCTGCTGAGTGCAGCCCAGAGCTTCCCCAGTCTGACGGGAGGCACTAGTCTGAGCACGTCAACCCTCACCTCTGCCCAGACCATGGCCAACATGACGTCCCTGAGTGAGGCCCTCACGAGGAGTCTCGCGTCAACCTCAAGTGAAAGTGACGACTTCCTTGAGACGTGTCGTGCGTCGACACTGCTAGCTGAGCTCGAGGACGACGACGAACTGCCAGAGCCAGATGACAATGATGATGAGAATGAGGACGATAATGAGGATGACAATGACTACGAGGATGTGATGGTGAGGCTTGATCATGTGTCACTTATTTCCGTGTCCTGAAGTTGGTCAACTCTTGTGACCACCTCACAGATTAAGACAAATGTAATGTGTGTTAGTTTGTTAATGTTTGGTGTGTATTTGACAGTGATTTGGTTGTTTACATGACATGATGTTGTCCACAGGAGGAGGACGAGTATGATGTCCGTGGCTGCAGTCAGAGGACATGGGACGATGACTTTGTCCTCAAGAGACAGTTCTCTGCCCTCATCCCAGCCTTTGACCCTCGACCTGGCCGCACCAATGTCAACCAGACCCAGGACTTTGAGGTGCCTGCGCCTGGCAGTAGTGGTGGGGACACCACCAAGAAGGTGACAGGCATGGCAGTGGACGATGACATGTCACCACAGGAACCCCGCCTTCTGCTCTCTCTCAAGGCTCCCAGTCTCCCTCGAGTAAGTACACTCATCACTGCAACCATGTACTCTATCTCCCTTATGCTCTCCCTTTCCCACTCCTCCCCTCCATAGTCTTCTCTCCTTCCCAGTCCAAACCCATTACCCTGCCCATCTTTCTTTCTCCCTTTTCCACCTTCCTATACCCCTCTCTCCCTGTCCCTTTGGCCCTTTTCCTACCCCACTTTTCTCTAACACCCTCTTTCCCTGCCCTCCTCTCTTCCTACCCTCCACTACACTGATGTGGCTCCGTGACACTGTGTGGTGTACTGCTGTGACTGCTCACTCACTACTCACTTGTTGTAGCTCTGTTTGTCTTCTCAAATATTACATGCATGACAGTAATGGCATAATTCCTCTGAACACTTGTGGTTGAAAGCTTGCGTACTCCTTTGTTATTTCTCCAGTCTATGGCAGTAGTTTCAAATGCCAGGCTTCTCTAGAAGCAGCCTACAAACTTCTGTTTTTATAAGTGCACTTTCATGTTAGTCGTAGCATACTCATTGACAGACTTTTGTAGTGTTAGACATTGTGTGATGTGTTTGTTGCCATCTCTTGCCAGATGTCTGACAGTGATATCATCTTGAATGAATCGAATGCAACTATATTCAAGTATGTGCAACAACTCCTCAGTCAGTCGGCTACTGGTGCTGGCAAAACTGAAAAATTCAAGCGAATCTGGGAACCAACCTATGTGTAAGTGCTGCCACTTTTGTGTCACGACTTTACTGGTGATATTGATAACAGCAAAGTTGCTATTGTTTGCAGGCTGAATAACACTATTTCCTGTTGATGGTTTGTACATTGTAGCTATCTACATATGTAATTACTAGTTAGTCATTTTGTGTCAACAATCAATAAATAAATAAGACATACAATCACATTATCTACTGCCAGTTCCTGAGTTAGTGCTTTCCTTGTGGTATAACATTTTCAAAGCCTCCTACAGGAATATGAAAATAAATTATAACAATTTAAAATGTGTTTTCACTTGTAATGCAACATGCTTGTGTAGAGAGGATTCAATAAATGTGACGTGTCCTGGCAAGATAATGGGGTTTCAAGAAAACATTGTCTGCCTGAGCTGCTGTAAATGTCACAGTGACAGGTGTAAATGTGGTGATGTTTCTCCAGGATTACCTACAGGGAGCTGAAGCCAGAGAAGTCAGACAACAACATGGTAAGTGTGGCTCATCCAGTCTGCTTCTGTTGATCAGTCACTTGCGTGTGTCACCATTTATACTCATAGTCGCACCAGCCAGACACAATCTACTTCTGCATTTGGCCATATTGAACTATTTTTACAAACCAACTTTGGTATTTTTATTCATGAGTCACATTCTTATCTTGTAAATAAACTATATCAATGTCTGTGGTTGTAGGAAACTCCATTCACAGATAGAATTCTGTAGTTGAAGATGTTTATTGTTTTAGTACCTATTTTCACAAGTTCATATAGCTGAATTACAACGTGCAGGAACAGTATCACACAGTTGACACAAGATAACTTTGCAAGTATTGCAATCTGTGAATCGTCAAGTTATCATGTGGCAAGCAAAATGCTTTCCTTCAAGATATTTGTCATTCCTTTAAATATGTATGCAGACCATGAACAGTTAGACATTGACGAGGACAAAGTAGACAGTCATATTTGTTACTAAATGTTGACAGGAATTGATTCAGTCCCGCAAGTTGAGTCGATCAAGCTCTGACTCTGAGCATCAAGTGAGCATAGTTCAGAGGCACATCCTGTGTGAGGCAGATGCTCCCAAGAGCACTGAGCCAGAGGCGTGCTCTGTCAACGATGTGCTCCAGCTACTTCAGCTCTTGTATGCAATCTCCCGCGACGGAGCCATTGAGAACAACCTCATCAGTAAGTTGTGTTGACAATGAGAAAGTGTCCGTGTGTTCTGTGTCATCCATGTGTATGTATGTTGATGCAGTGGACAGTTGGCATGCTTGCAACTTGTACTATCTTTAATATTTGTGTACCTGTTGTCAAGTCATCATTGAACCACGCAGCAAAGTTTTGTTGGGAAGTAGAATTAAAAGTTTAGGCTAAGTACTGGTGACTGCACATAACAGAATCAGATGTTTAATAGCATCAGAATGGCCGAGATGGAATCATTCCTTATATTGTGTGTGCGCGTGTGCGTGTGCGTGTGGGCGGGCGCGCGCGCGTGTTGCATGCATACATGTAAGCATGTGTATGGTGTCACTGTCATCACAAAGATGAGTTCACTAAAAATGCCAGTTAAGAATATGATGAGTAGTTACATCAGCATGGTAGTGTGAATGCAACTTTGTCAATGATTTCTCTCAAAACCAACTTATTTTCTACAGGAGGTGAGATGGCACACTTGAATATTCCTGTGGAAGAGTTCTTCAGCAAGAAGATAACAAACAAGATCATACAACAGATACAGGTAAACACAGCCTTCCCTCCAAATGTCATACAACAGATACAGGTAAACACAGCCTTCCCTCCAAATGTCATACAACAGATACAGGTAAACACAGCCTTCCCTCCAAATGTCATACAACAGATACAGGTAAACACAGCCTTCCCTCCAAATGTCATACAACAGATACAGGTAAACACAGCCTTCCCTCCAAATGTAATACAACAGATACAGGTAAACACAGCCTTCCCTCCAAATGTCATACAACAGATACAGGTAAACACAGCCTTCCCTCCAAATGTAATACAACAGATACAGGTAAACACAGCCTTCCCTCCAAATGTAATACAACAGATACAGGTAAACACAGCCTTCCCTCCAAATGTCATACAACAGATACAGGTAAACACAGCCTTCCCTCCAAATGTAATACAACAGATACAGGTAAACACAGCCTTCCCTCCAAATGTCATACAACAGATACAGGTAAACACAGCCTTCCCTCCAAATGTAATACAACAGATACAGGTAAACACAGCCTTCCCTCCAAATGTCATACAACAGATACAGGTAAACACAGCCTTCCCTCCAAATGTAATACAACAGATACAGGTAAACACAGCCTTCCCTCCAAATGTAATACAACAGATACAGGTAAACACAGCCTTCCCTCCAAATGTAATGCAACAGATACAGGTAAACACAGCCTTCCCTCCAAATGTAATACAACAGATACAGGTAAACACAGCCTTCCCTCCAAATGTCATACAACAGATACAGGTAAACACAGCCTTCCCTCCAAATGTAATACAACAGATACAGGTAAACACAGCCTTCCCTCCAAATGTAATACAACAGATACAGGTAAACACAGCCTTCCCTCCAAATGTAATGCAACAGATACAGGTAAACACAGCCTTCCCTCCAAATGTAATACAACAGATACAGGTAAACACAGCCTTCCCTCCAAATGTAATGCAACAGATACAGGTAAACACAGCCTTCCCTCCAAATGTAATACAACAGATACAGGTAAACAAAGCCTTCCCATGGCTTCCCTCCAAATGTAATACAACAGATACAGGTAAACACAGCCTTCCCTCCAAATGTAATACAACAGATACAGGTAAACAAAGCCTTCCCATGGCTTCCCTCCAAATGTAATACAACAGATACAGGTAAACACAGCCTTCCCAGGGCTTCCCTCCAAATGTAATACAACAGATACAGGTAAACAAAGCCTTCCCAGGGCTTCCCTCCAAATGTAATACAACAGATACAGGTAAACACAGCCTTCCCAGGGCTTCCCTCCAAATGTAATACAACAGATACAGGTAAACAAAGCCTTCCCACGGCTTCCCTCCAAATGTAATACAACAGATACAGGTAAACACAGCCTTCCCAGGGCTTCCCTCCAAATGTAATACAACAGATACAGGTAAACACAGCCTTCCCAGGGCTTCCCTCCAAATGTAATACAACAGATACAGGTAAACACAGCCTTCCCAGGGCTTCCCTCCAAATGTAATACAACAGATACAGGTAAACAAAGCCTTCCCATGGCTTCCCTCCAAATGTAATGCAACAGATACAGGTAAACAAAGCCTTCCCAGGGCTTCCCTCCAAATGTAATGCAACAGATACAGGTAAACAAAGCCTTCCCAGGGCTTCCCCCAAATGTAATGCAACAGATACAGGTAAACAAAGCCTTCCCAGGGCTTCCCTCCAAATGTAATGCAACAGATACAGGTAAACAAAGCCTTCCCAGGGCTTCCCTCCAAATGTAATGCAACAGATACAGGTAAACAAAGCCTTCCCAGGGCTTCCCTCCAAATGTAATGCAACAGATACAGGTAAACAAAGCCTTCCCAGGGCTTCCCTCCAAATGTAATACAACAGATACAGGTAAACAAAGCCTTCCCCAGGACTTTCCTCCAAATGTATTAACTAGATTGCATGTCAACTGTTCAAATGACACTTTTAATCAAAGTACAAATGTAAAAATCATTCCAATTCTGTTGTTTGGTCAGCCATGATACATGCTGTAAACTGCTAGACACAAATCCTTACTCAAACTTTTATCGTGAATCTTTTGTAAGACTCCTGGCAAATGTTGCACATATGTGTATGTGTAGGACAGGATCTAGAGTAAGAAGTATTGTGACTGGTCTGACAAGACCCTGTATGAGATACTGACGGTGTGATGATGTCTGTCTCAGGACCCTCTGGTGCTGGCCAGTAACTCAACCCCCGCGTGGTGTGAACAGCTCACCATGTGGTGTCCCATGCTGTTCCCCTTCGAGACGAGACAACTCTACTTCAGCTCCACTGCATTCGGTGCATCCAGGTGAGTGTCTGTCCTTGCTGGCTACACACTTGTCAACTGTTAGTTTTGTGTCTGTCCTTGCTGGCTACACACTTGTCAACTGTTAGTTTTGTGTCTGTCCTTGCTGGCTACACACTTGTCAACTGTTAGTCTTGTGTCTGTCCTTGCTGGCTACACACTTGTCAACTGTTAGTTTTGTGTCTGTCCTTGCTGGCTACACACTTGTCAACTGTTAGTTTTGTGTCTGTCCTTGCTGGATACACACTTGTCAACTGTTAGTTTTGTGTCTGTCCTTGCTGGCTACACACTTGTCAACTGTTAGTCTTGTGTCTGTCTCTGCTGGCTACACACTTGTCAACTGTTAGTTTTGTGTCTGTCTCTGCTGGCTACACACTTGTCAACTGTTAGTCTTGTGTCTGTCTCTGCTGGCTACACACTTGTCAACTGTTAGTTTTGTGTCTGTCCTTGCTGGATACACACTTGTCAACTGTTAGTTTTGTGTCTGTCCTTGCTGGCTACACACTTGTCAACTGTTAGTCTTGTGTCTGTCCTTGCTGGCTACACACTTGTCAACTGTTAGTTTTGTGTCTGTCTCTGCTGGCTACACACTTGTCAACTGTTAGTCTTGTGTCTGTCTCTGCTGGCTACACACTTGTCAACTGTTAGTCTTGTGTCTGTCTCTGCTGGCTACACACTTGTCAACTGTTAGTCTTGTGTCTGTCTCTGCTGGCTACACACTTGTCAACTGTTAGTTTTGTGTCTGTCTCTGCTGGCTACACACTTGTCAACTGTTAGTCTTGTGTCTGTCTCTGCTGGCTACACACTTGTCAACTGTTAGTTTTGTGTCTGTCTCTGCTGGCTACACACTTGTCAACTGTTAGTCTTGTGTCTGTCTCTGCTGGCTACACACTTGTCAACTGTTAGTCTTGTGTCTGTCTCTGCTGGCTACACACTTGTCAACTGTTAGTTTTGTGTCTGTCTCTGCTGGCTACACACTTGTCAACTGTTAGTCTTGTGTCTGTCTCTGCTGGCTACACACTTGTCAACTGTTAGTTTTGTGTCTGTCTCTGCTGGCTACACACTTGTCAACTGTTAGTCTTGTGTCTGTCTCTGCTGGCTACACACTTGTCAACTGTTAGTCTTGTGTCTGTCTCTGCTGGCTACACACTTGTCAACTGTTAGTTTTGTGTCTGTCTCTGCTGGCTACACACTTGTCAACTGTTAGTCTTGTGTCTGTCTCTGCTGGCTACACACTTGTCAACTGTTAGTCTTGTGTCTGTCTCTGCTGGCTACACACTTGTCAACTGTTAGTCTTGTGTCTGTCTCTGCTGGCTACACACTTGTCAACTGTTAGTCTTGTGTCTGTCTCTGCTGGCTACACACTTGTCAACTGTTAGTTTTGTGTCTGTCCTTGCTGGATACACACTTGTCAACTGTTAGTTTTGTGTCTGTCCTTGCTGGCTACACACTTGTCAACTGTTAGTCTTGTGTCTCTCCTTGCTGGCTACACACTTGTCAACTGTTAGTTTTGTGTCTGTCTCTGCTGGCTACACACTTGTCAACTGTTAGTTCTGAATGAAAAAACACACGTTCAACATCAATGCACGTGAACAGAAATTCCGGTATCAGCTATTTTATATTAGACTTTTTTCATAATTATTATAATATATATATTTTTTTCCTATTATATGCACACATGTAAATTAAGGTAGGATGTTATCTGTCAGGCATTCATTTGTTTTTTGGGGAAGAAATTTATTTATGTAAGTCAAAAGATTACCATTTTCTTCCCTATTTTACATTTTTATGTTCAGTTCATATGTGTAATCCATCACAGTTATGTTTTATGAAATAAACTAATCATTGTTGTACTATCATGTTATTGTTTAAAAAGCACAAAATGATGTATGTATTGTTGTCATGGCATTCTGTCATGTCATCTGTCACTGTGTCATGTCATCTGTCATGTTGTCTGTTGCTGTGTCACAGGGCCATCGTGTGGCTACAGAACAAGCGAGACGCGACACTTCAGAGGACTCGGGGTCCGTCTCCTCGTCGAGAGGATCTGCATGAGTACCGAGTGGGGCGACTGAAGCATGAGCGCGTGACCGTGCCCCGTGACGACTCTCTACTGGAGTGGGCCATGCAGATGATGAAGCACCACGCCCACAGGAAGTCTATCCTTGAGGTAACTACTATTGCTCTAGGGGCCTGGTAAACACTGCCACCTCCATCTACACAGAGCACCATCAACACAGTGCAGCATCAACACATCACTCCATCAAGACTGTGTATCATCAATACAGTGTACCATCAACATGGTGCTTCACTAACAGGGTGCACCATTAAAACAGTGTAGCATTAGGACAGTGTGCCATCAACACAGCGCAGCATCAACTCAGTGCCACATAAAACAAGTGCCACATCAACATAGTACACCATCAATATCAATATAATGTTCCATTGACATAATGGCCTCATAAACACAGTACCTCATCAACAGTGCCTCATCAACACAGTGCCTCGTCAACACAGTGCCTCATCAGAAAGGGCCTCATCAACACAGTGCCTCATCACCCCAGTGCCTCATCAACACAGTGCCTCATCACCACAGTGCCTCATCAGCACAGTGCCTCATCACCACAACACATACAGAGCCTTATTAGTACAGAGCCTCATGGCTATGCTTGAGCTACAGTTGTGAACTAATGTGTTTCTGTTGTGTAGATTGAGTTCCGCAGTGAGGAGGGCACTGGTCTGGGGCCTACTCTAGAGTTCTATGCACTGGTGGCTGCCAATCTACAGCGCAAGGACCTTGGTCTGTGGCTGTATGACGATGATATTCCTGACGACCTGTCACGACACGTGAGTCAACCAGCTTATTAATTGTCACTTGACACCTCATTGTGGGCTCACTTGAAGGACCTGCCTAAAGACAGAATACAAATATTGTCACACATTTACCCCAGTGTTTCTGTTGTCACATATATATGGTTTATATTTAACAGATCTGTTTGTGTACAAGCCACAATGATGGATGATGTGGACTTGGAAAAAATTCAAACTTGAAATAAATTTTGCTTTATTGTCCTAAGAAGGATATTCTTCATACAACTCATGATCTCATAGAAGAAATGAAATATAGTACATTTAAAAGATTATCGAAGAAGAGAAATGAAATGCAAAATGCAGTGGAAGTGAATGTTTGGTTGGAAAGCGATAGATTGGAGCAGATGAGGCTGTAGAGACAGGTAGATGAAGCCCCTGGGTGTCCAGGTGCCAGTGTGACAGTGGTCATTGACTTGCATGGTTGTTGCAGGTGGACATTGGTGATGGCATCAAACCCCCGGGCTACTACGTCCAGCGCAGCTGTGGTCTCTTCCCTGCCCCCATCCCTCAGGACTCGGCCCACATGGACCGCGCCGAGGCCCTCTTCCGCTTCATGGGTGTCTTCTTTGCCAAGTGCATCCAGGACAATCGTCTGGTTGACATCCCGCTGTCCACGCCGTTCCTCAAGCTCATGTGCATGGGTGACGTTGTTGACAATGTGTCACAGAACTACCGCGAGCTGCTGTGTCGCACCGACTCTGCGTCGGAGGACTCCTTCATCGACGACGATGATGCGACGCCGACGGAGGAGTCCGAGAAGGAACTCATCCTCGACCCACCAAAGCGCCACCTGGTGTCGCACATGTCGAACATAGCGTCACTGGTGGCGGCCAACCTGGGTCCTGCGTGGTACGCGGGCTTACTTACGTATGATGACTTTGAGTTGGTCGACCCGCACCGCGCCCGCTTCCTTAAGCAGCTGCAGCAGCTAGCCAATGCCAAGCACGTCATCCTCACTGACCGCTCCCTCTCAGAGGATGACCGCAGCCGCCAGCTGCAGAATCTCACGCTGCAGAACCCTCCTGTGCGACTGGAAGACCTGAGGTAACACGTCTAATGGGAGGTCTCCTCACCAACACTCCTACAGTCAAAATGTGCTTACAATGGCAGCTTAATCACTCAAATATGTATTTTCATTATTTTTATTATGTTAAGTTTAGCAAAGTTTCGTTACTGGTTACAATGACTATTATGTATTACAAAACATACTTTTATTTCTTCATGGATCTTATTATGTTTACCTGATGTAGATTTTTATCGTAGTGTTATTATTGTATAATGTGTTACTGATTACAGTAACTATTGTGTATTACAAGACATAAGTTGATTTGTGTTTTGTGGTGTTTTGTGTGCACAGTCCACCGTGAACATTTGTGTTGATGAAATAAGTTGGCTAACAGTTGTGTTTTGTGTATTCCTAGCTTGACATTTGTCTTCAACCCATCGTCAACCGTCTACAACTATTCGTCTGTCGAGTTGAAATATGGCGGTGAGACTGAAGTAAGTGTAGCAGTTTGTCACGCTTTTAATCATGTACAGTGCAGATCATAGAGGACAATTTCAGATGTGCTTTATGATTGGTAATTTTTTTTAATGATTTTATTACTCAACATTACATAGCACTTAAGTTTGGATAATTAACCTAATTTTGTTTTTATTTGGTTTATATTGACCAAATAATTAATGTTGTCAAGTTTCAACTCAGTGTAAATGTTAAAATGTTGAGCATTGTGATAAATCTTCATATATAACTATAACTATAACTATAACTATATATATATATATATATATATATATATATATATATATATATATATATATATATTAGTTATATATTATATTTGATTATTGTAGTGACTAAGAATCATGTAGCATGTGGGTGTTGATGTGAGAGTGAGAGACTGAGTGAGTATGTGTGTTTGCTGCAGGAGGTGACTCTGGACAATGTGGAGGAGTACATAGAGTGTGTGACAGACTTCTGTCTCAACACTGGCATACGCAGACAGATGGAAGCCTTCCGTGGTGAGTCTACGCTTCAATACTAGCCATGTTAGCCATGTTCACAGTGGACATAACACCACATTTGAGTTCGTATTCACATTTCAGACAGTAATTAGCCTTCATTTGCACACGTGCTGTACAAAATTTGTGAAATTCTAATACCTCATTTTCCCACAATCCAATCTCTAACCTGGCACTCCTTAATTTCTGCAATGAACAGACACCGATTAGCCTGGATTGTGTCACCAATCAAAATGACATCTAAACGCAAAAAACACAGAATGACTTATGTCATCATTTAGATACCACGCTGCACAGATACATGATTTCTTTTCACTCAGCACTAAACAAGTCCTCACAGAAAATCAAACAATCTGCATAATGCCATTTCTACTGGGAACTCTTGTCAGGTAATGGTGGACGAACACCTTATTGTGGTCTTACAATGGCACATTCACAGTGGATGTGTTCACAGTGGACACATTCACTGCTATCAACGTCATTGTATACATCATGCAAAACTTAGTTCTACAGATATTTCCTACGTTGGGACAGTTTGAGAAATGTTTCCCATGTTGTTTGTTTGCAGCTGGATTCAACAGTGTCTTCCCCATGGAGAAACTGTTTCCCTTCAGTCCCAGTGAGCTGCAGTTGATCCTGTGTGGAGACCAAGCCCCTCAGTGGACCCGCAACGACATCTTACAGTACACTGAACCCAAGCTGGGCTACACCAAGGAGAGGTATGACATTCATGGTTACCATCAATCACTCCACCACTATCTGGAATGCTAAGTTACTGACAGACAACATGTGTACAGATTATACATCTTGTCAAAACAGTCACCTTGCAAAAATTGGCACTGGGCTAAAAAAAATTTAGGTCAAAATTTATTTAGCTAAATAAGATTTTCTTTTGCATTTTTAGTGACACTAAAATGGCATGACACAAAAATGCAAAACAACAAATATAACATGTTATACACGTGCAGAGGTCTACATGCCTGCAAGAAAGTAAACCACTAAATGTTCTGAATTTGAATGTGGTATGTTGTAAGAAGCCAATAGTGGCTATTATATACGACGGGGTGTGTGCGCATGTTATTGAGTGTTTGAGCCGCAGATCAGGCAGCTGAAATCAGTTATGGTTTCAGCCTGGACCTGCGACTCGCTAAGTTGGTTCCAGTAATGTTTATAATAGTAGTAAAATTATAAAAGAAAGCAAAAATTGGCTATGCTAAAAGACACCCACCCATGACATTGTTTAAAAGAATATTGACTGTTAATTTAGTGAATACACATAATTTAATGGAATATCTGGCTATTCATATCATGCAAGTTTATTATATTAAATTAATGTCTAATAAAACTTTAAATATATAAAATAGAGAAAATAACAAGGCCAAACAAATAATTAAAGACAACCTAACCTAAACATGTAGTCATCTACTCTGCCGTGCAGTGCTCAATGAAGCCCTCATCACTGTTTATTGTTGCAGTGGAGGATTCCAGCGATTTGTCAATGTCCTAGTGGAGATGTCAGGAGATGAACGCAAAGCCTTCCTGCAGTTCACCACTGGCTGCTCATCACTGCCACCAGGTGGCCTCGCGAACCTCCATCCGCGACTGACGGTTGTGCGGAAGGTGGACGGCAATGACAGTAGCTATCCATCAGTGAACACTTGTGTGCACTACCTCAAGATGCCTGACTACTCGACAGAGGAGATCCTCCGAGAACGACTGCTTGCTGCCACCACAGAAAAAGGCTTCCATCTAAACTAGTGTGATTCTGGTGTATATTGCCATCATGTCGCATCTTCTCTGCGGTTTGCTTCAGACAGTCTGTGGTCACAAGTGCCTGCTGGACTTATGAATAGTACGAGAGTGACCACTCATAATGCGTACGTGACTGGAAATGGTTTGTACAGCCGTAGATGTGGACTTTAATCAGTGTGTGAGCTAAAGGTTGTGTTTCCTGCAAAGCCCCGTAATTGCCCGTTTTGCAGATAATGCCAAGTGAAGAGGCTTACTTGTTATAGAGTAAATAGGTCGTGTTGCATGTGGAAGGATAAAACAGTAGAACAGTTAGCAACACTCCCATTGTTGACTGCTTCAACTTTGACCTGCAGTTGTACTTCATGACCTCCTCACAATTTAATGCATCTTTCATCATCAATAATCAACCATAATTGGCAGAATAACTGGGACTGTATGATCGTGTGAGTTAGATTTCTGTGTGCAGCCTGTATGTGTGTGTGGGTGTGACAAGTGAGAGTAGGTATGTGTGACATGCAGTGACAGTTGTCAAGTGTTGGCGGTGTGCCGGCCGCTGTAGACGCAGCGTGTCCTAGCAATACTGCACCTGTTGTCATGTGAGATAACAGTGATAAACCAGTCGCATTTAGAATGCAGCAGCCATATAAGCTTCTCATTGATCAGATGCAACATTCAGCAGTGCAAATGTTTCTTTGGTTTTGATACAGCTTTGTGATTGTACAGTGATTAGTGTATTATAAACTAATTTGTTGTTGTTAAGGCAGTGTGTCCAGCAAATAAAAATAGACATGTATTATTATGACATGAGCTTATTTAAGGTGGACAAATGTTGTTGGTAGATTTTGTTAATTTCAATGATATGCACAAAATGTATAATTATACTTGGCCTGTTGGGCTGTTAACCCTCACAGCTATATTTTACCATATTGGTTTCAACGTCACAAATGCTCGTACACCACAAATAGCAGTGGCAAACCAGTAGGCATGACAAAATAGATCTGATATAACAATGGTTTTGCAAAGTTTTAGTTTGCGGATGCATGATGTTATTCAGCCACATGAGCCCACTGGTGCGAGTGGTTGTTGCAGTGTTTGTGTAGACGTAGACGTGTACATACACACTCTTTCGTATCTGTAGGTTCTGTCAATGTTGCCACTGTATCGCATATATCCAGTAAAGTGGGTTTGTTATGAAGTTGCTGATGCAGAGGCAAAATATGCTACACCTTCATGTAAGGACTTTGGTAATCATAATACAAAGAACACCAAAACAATAGACACAAAATGGTTCGAATATTTGACATGGATCTGGCTTAAATAAACTGGTGCATTTAAGCAGTTATTTTATTTTCAGATATTTTGTTTATGCAAAACATTACTAGCATACATATTTTGTATTGTCGAGTTAAATTTTTTCACTTCAAGATTTATATGAATAAAAATTGCTTGCTCCATGTTTTGGGACATAACATTTCTTTTGCAAAATTTTCAGTTGTGAATGTAATAATATCATGTGTTCTTCACCGTGTTCTGTTTTCACAATGGCTCTTTCACACCTAGTCTGTCGAATTTGCTATGAATATAAGTTTTGTGTGTACCAAATAAATGCACTTGTCTGCCAATTAAACTGCAGTGGATTTGAACATTTTGTTTCTCTTCATTGGTGCCTAAACATGACATGTTTATTATAAATATTCTTGGAAACTTGTAGAATAGTACATTTGTTGTCCAAAACAGCCATAAGTACATACAATCTACTTGTACACATTTCTTACACAGTCAAACAAGGGTGCAGTGATACATTGCAACTGGAGTGTGTGGTTATGGGTGAGATATGCTGCTGACATGATACAATCATCTCTCAACCATTTTATTCAGTTCTGCGCTGCTCACATTTATATGTTTTCAAATCCAAGTATTTAGCCAGGAGAAATAAATTAATAATTAATTGCCACCCACACAGTACGTCATACTAAATGTTGATTTTTTAAACCCTCGCCCCATTGTTGTGCCTCGTAACGCTGGTCTAGTATGTTTGTTTTGAGAAAGACGTCCATCTGTCGGACTCACAGATTGTCACTTATTTCATATCTGTGTAACCAATAATAAACAACACAAACTATCCATGTCTAGATGTATGTGCCTTTAAAATAGACAGAGTGGTGCGGGAGTTATCCCACATCTCAGCAAAAATCATACACCAAGTCACCCCCCCCCATATATATATACCTAGATACATAATTATGCAGTTTTGCATATAATTAAAAATAATATGCAGTTTGCTCACTACACATACGGAAGCTAGCACCTCAACTGGGTAATTACATAATTATGTATGTCGTTTTTTGCAGCATTTACTAAAAAGATACGAAACGAGATGATACAAAAATCGAATCAAGCATCTAGACACCTTTAATTTTTTATTCAGGAAGTTTTATACGAACCCAAAATGAAGAAACGTGATCCGCTAGACGGCGTTATTGCATCAAATTGTATTGTGGGTAAACCGCTAGGCCAACTGGCTCAACGTGGCAAAGATCCGTCTATTTACGTCGATTGTAGGTTATTCTGACAGTTTTAGGGGTGATATAGTTAAACTAATTTATACGGTAAGTTAATATTGTAAGGTTCGTTCTAACTAACTGTTAGTCGCTCTAATAAATTGTTCATATTGTCAATCGCGCAAGTCCATATAGTGATTAAACCAAATTAGTAAGGGTATGTATTAGGACATAATGTATTTTCGCCCGGCCATATTTGACATTTCCTTTTCGTCTTTTTCCCTTTGCTTTGGGTTATAGTTGTTAAGGATTGTGTGTCTTATCTTCGTGAGTCGCACAGTCCCGTTGCAGTAAATTACCATAATCATCCAAACATTGATGTTGGCTGGTCGATAGAAAAGAAGAACGCGTTTTTTAGAATTATAATTTATAATATTGTTTTTTAATATTGACGAAGCAATTATTCCACCGATGTTATGTAAATAAAGCTTCAAAGAAATCATATTATAGAATATAGTTAGTGAAATATGTTTTTATCATGTACAGTGTATTTCAAATTGTGTCTTACATATAGTCTAGCCAGGAATTGGTTAACAAACCAGACATTACTAATTCTTGAATAAATACTCTGGCCTGCCTGCAATTCGACTTGGAAACTGTCTGTGCAGTTTTGACTTGTTGATGTGCTATTTTTCATCTGCATAACTTTTAATATGCTGAGTAACCTTATCAGTTCAGTTCACTTTATTGTTCTAAGGTTAAGAAGGAAACAGTCCATATTAGACTTGTATTTAAACAAATTCAGGATTGTCAGATAAATAAAATGCAAAAAAAAGAGATAGTGACACTATATAGTTAAAACATTTTTAGAACTATTGCATATTCCCAGAAACTACCAAACTGGTGCCCCATTTGTATAACAAACAATTAAACACCAAAGGTGTTTGACAAATAGTTTCCATACAATGGTTAAATGTAGAGTAACCCTTCCATTAGTTGATCTTTGAAAGTCATACTTCATGTGTTCAAAAGATCTAATCAATTACCTACATAAAGTGTTTCATGTTAACCTTTTGCAGGCCATCACCATGGCAACCTACCAGGAATTCATCCAACAGAATGAGGATCGAGATGGAGTTCGTTTCAGTTGGAATGTGTGGCCATCCAGTAGGCTTGAGGCTACTAGGATGGTTGTTCCCCTAGCATGTCTGTATACTCCACTGAAAGAGAGGCTGGACCTTCCACCCATACAGTATGACCCCGTCTTGTGCACCCGCTCCAACTGCCATGCTGTGCTCAATCCTTTCTGGTAAGCACAAGTAGTTTTAGTCAACACAGATGTCATTTTACGCAAAATAGAAGATGCCAGGTATTAAGTCTCACAGTTGTATTTCACTGTCCACACAAACCAACAGGCCCAACAGTCAGTATCTAGCTCCTGTCCCACCTATTTGGCATACTTGGCTACCTTATATTCTCATATTTCAATAGAAGTAATTTTTTAACAAGAAGTCTTGAATACATTTTTTTAAATCTACCTATACAAAACAGAACACAATGATTCAAAATTACCTAGTTTTGTAAAGTGCACAGTCTGCAACTGTGGTAGGGCACATGTTTATATGTTGAGAACAAGCACTTAGGGTCAATAGGAAGTACTGAGAAAATTACTGTTCGCAGCTAACTGCGACTATTCAGTGTAGCTTACAGCCAGATTCATGAGACTAATTTAGCATTTGCGTTAACACATCGACATAGAATTGACATAATTAGGTCGCGGTGGGGAATCCCTGTATTTGTGGTGTTTGTAGACACCTCTTTTAACGTAGGTGCCGCCTTTGCCATTTGTATAGCAAATGACATACTATGATAAATGTATAGGATATGCAGTGTAACCAACAAAAATAATAAGTTGTGTTTTGGCGTCTCGGGAGCATCAACAAACTTAGGGAAAATGACGTAAATATTTAAACTGATGTAAAGTTATGTCTACTAAATATATGGTGCAGCCTAAGTGCAACTATGGAGCAGAATCGTGAAACGCAACTAGCGTAATTTTACAATGTTTTAGGCTTTCGAAGAGTTTTCGCCCTCTATGTCATCCATAAGATGTCGTTATAAATTTTTTTTATAAATCAATTCACGTAAAACTCATACAAATGCACAAAAGAAGTCAAACAATTATAAAGGAGATAGAATCTTTTTTCTGATTGGGTTTAAAGCTGTGCACATTGACTAATACATTTCGTGATAAAACGGGTCAAAATAGTGGGTGTCCGGCAGTCCGAGGACTGCCAGAAATTCAGTCGGACTGCCGGACATGGCATCAGCGGCAGTCCGACGGACACCCGCCAAATTCGGGAATATTTTTACCAGTTTTTATTCACAATGTCGATCGTCGATAACAGCAACGACCCCAATTGATCAAGTCTAAAATGATCGTCGCGAACCTACCGGATTACTAACCAGTTACTTGAAATTAATGTTTTCCATTTCGATCTTCGAAGGCGCATTTAAATTTCATTTTCACAGCGATCTTCAGAGGGAGCGAAGCAAAATTTCGGAGGTTTTTATTTGAGCGAGTCAGTTTTACATTAGAGTTTATTGTTGAAAAGTGTTATTGAATATTGTTAAAGTTATTTGTTACTGATGCGTGTAGACTAGTTGTTTACCGACAATAACATGTGGAGGCATATTTCCGGAGTGGATTTCGGAGGATGAACGAAAGGAAAAAGGTAATTACGCTTGCAGATATGATTGTATGTTATTTTAAAACACTCGGGATTGTATATAATGCACTGTCAGTAAATGTAACAAGTGGGAAGTCTTGTTCAATGTTGTACTAATAACCAAACGCTTGTGGTCAGCCATGTTTGTTTACAAATCCATCTTGGATCAAGTCCGTTGCGGTTATTAATCTAATGCCATCCTTAATTATATTACAATTTAGAGAAGCCATCAGCGTATGAATGTGTGTATTACTGTGTTTTAAGTCAACTTAGATAATAATTTGGTAGAAATAACCAAAATATGTCTGGCATTTATTGTGATAGGCTAAGGGGTAACGCCGTAACGGTGACGCTCATCAGCTGAAATGGTTGTACCTATTATTTTCTGTGACTTCTGTATCAAACATTTCAAGCCCATTGCATATTTTAACTGTTACTTAGCATCTTGTTTGGGGACATATCGTCCACAATATTGGGACATAAGTGACTTGGGGCATAACATCTATAATTCTTACAAAACATGGGTAATCTTATATACTTACCTGGCCTAAATTAGTTGGGCCCTTTTAAACAGTTTCTTCTATTTCTTATCGATGTGTAGTTGTTCAAAATGTCATTCTACAACACTTCAGGTACCGTACAAAGAAGTCATGATCAATCTTAATTTTTTATTTGTGTTTTAGCAAGTTGACATGTCGCCCCAACCAGACATGTGGAGGCAGTGATAGCGAGAGTGACAGTGATGACAGTGACAGTTATCTGGCGATAGCTCTTGCCAGATTGGAAGAGTGAGATGAACGAGCTTGTTGATGTACATATGTTTTGGTGTTTATATATATATATATGTTTCTGGTGTATGTGTATATAATTATGTTTCCGGTGCAGGTATATATAATTATGTTTCTGGTGTTGGTGTATATATGTTGTTGGTGCGGGGGTATGTATGTGTTTGATGTTCGCCTTTTGTATTAAATTTGTTCGATTTTAAAATATTGTGTTTGTCGTGTTATTTTGCTAAAAAAAATTGGGGGGTCATTTTCAGGACAGCCAGATATCCCTGAGGACTGCCAGATTTCTCAACTAGGCAGTCCTGCTGACTGCCAGATATTTTGGAGTTATTTCTACCCCTGTAAAATCCCACTCACTATGATATACTTGAACTATTATTGAAACATGGGTCATGTATCTGAATCATAATTTAATATAAAATTGCAATGTATTTGAATTGTATTTGAATCAAAAATTGCAATATATTTTAATTTGAAAATGAATTGGAATGTGGAAAAGTTTGCGTGTACACGCATATAGTCGTGTGTAGACAGACACGTGTGGTCGCGTGTACACACGTGTAGTCGCATGTAGACACGTAGTCGCGTGTAATTGCATTTGCTCATGCATGTTCATGTGCAATGTTGGGTCAAAATATGTATTTGAATACAGACTTTTTATATTTGCTTTTAATTGGAAATTACAAAAGGGCATGTATATGTATTTGGTCTGTATTTGAAAAGTATGTGCAAATACAAATTACCAAAATAAGGCAAAGCATTGCCTCACATAGTCTGACTGGCTGAAGATTCAAGACAGAATGTTTTTCACACCAATGGTACGTTTCTCCAAATTGACTAGCCACAAGCCTATTATAGTTTTAAGGTAAGTTACTGCAATTACATTGCCCGAGAAAGAAAAGTGAAAGTGTAAAATTGTCTGCCATCTGTGCCAAATTTAAAAAAGGAAAAAGAGTGGCAAGAAAAACTTATAATAGATCCAGCTGCAGTGTTGGCAAAAACTACTAAATATGTAAGATTATAAGATATATGTTTTGTATGATTACACTTATTGCTCTTCTAAACTGTTTTTGATTTGTTTTACAAAATCAAAAAAGATTAACTGAAAATTATAAGCATTCATAAATGTTTATGTATCATTAAATAATTAGGGCTATATTTAGAAATATCGACAAGTGCTGTTGTAGACTCATCTGTTTCATATTTCATTCCTTTTTTATTTCAGTCAAGTGGACTACCGAGCCAAGATTTGGTCATGCAACTTTTGCTTCCATAGGAACCAGGTGAATAACACTAATATTTATGTTCTTAAAACATAAAAACTGCGATGTTATTTAATACACAGTAGGCTTACACCCACTTGTGAAACAACAAACCAAGGGCAGCAGTTGTCAAAACATGGTCAAAATGTTTACTGTTGCCAGCAGTGGCACTGTGGCAGTACATGGCAATATTTTTTAAAAATAACTCCTCATTGGCGGCATCTGCGGAGAGACTGATTATTATTCACTGAAACGATAAATAGCTCTAAATAACTACCATTGTTATTTTTTCATTGTCATTTGGTAGATGACATACCTATAAACCAAATGCACACAGATAGAAGTGAATGCACCACAGGGCACCTGTAGAGTAAAACTGTACCTAGATCATGTACATGAACTGTGACTTGTAGTGTATCATGTTCATGAATGATGGCGTAGTGTGTTACACTGGATGTTCATGAACCGTGACTGCAGCACTGAGTGATGTTTGTGCTGTATTTATTTCAGTTTCCCCCTCAGTATGCTGCTATATCTGAGCAGCACCAGCCAGCTGAATTGATCCCACAGTTCTCAACCATAGAATACACACTGACTGTGAGTACGAGTGACCAGATAACTCTTTCTGTGTGGGAAGAAATGTGATCTAATCTGTTCCTGTAGAGTTAGATAAGACTCTTTCTGTGTGGGAAGAAATGTGATCTAATCTGTTCCTGTAGAGTTAGATAAGACTCTTTCTGTGTGGGAAGAAATGTGATCCAATCTGTTCCTGTAGAGTTAGAGAGAAGAAATGTGATCTAATCTGTTCCTGTAGAGTTAGAGAGAAGAAATGTGATCTAATCTGTTCCTGTAGAGTTAGAGAGAAGAAATGTGATCTAATCTGTTCCTGTAGAGTTAGAGAGAAGAAATGTGATCCAATCTGTTCCTGTAGAGTTAGAGAGAAGAAATGTGATCTAATCTGTTCCTGTAGAGTTAGAGAGAAGAAATGTGATCTAATCTGTTCCTGTAGAGTTAGAGAGATTTTCAAACTTTACACATTTGACTGGTACAGGATTTACAGAAGCTTAATGTAATATACTCACACTTTGATTATTCCACATACCCCATTTTGCAGATCTTTGTACTTTGAAATTAATGTTATCATTATCAATCATGAACACAATTGTTTTGCTTTTTATATTGTATACATCCTGTATTGAGTAAATTGTGTTATTCAAACAGAGTGCTGCAAATTCACATAGATGATTGTGGAAAAAACATTTTAAACGTTTGTTGCTACAATGCACTCTGTCATCTGTACTTGTTGACTTAAATCACCTGTGTGTTTGTTGACAGAAAGCTGTGTGTCACCCACCTGTCTTTCTTATCCTGCTGGACACCTGTATGGATGAGGAGGAGTTGCAGGCAGTCAAGGTAAGACATCTTATAAGACAAGTCCACTTTTGTTAAACTCATTGGAAGGATCCTTGACTTAACATCTCTAGTGTGTGCACTTATTTTGATTAAATTGTAATAACATATCCAGTTATTTCATCGAAACTGTATGAACAAATTTATTTTATCACCAATTCGTTGACACTGTATCGTGGATGTGGTGTGCAGGAATCCCTCCAGATGTCTCTCAGTCTGCTGCCGCCGAACGCTCTCGTTGGTCTCATTACATTTGGCAAGATGGTGCAGGTGCATGAGCTGGGCTGTGAGGGCTGCTCCAAGAGCTATGTGTTCCGTGGAACCAAGGACCTCACGGCCAAACAGATCCAGGTCAGTGCTCCTGCTACACTCAGCTACTGGGTGCTTCCACAATCCACACGCGACATGTAACTCTTCTGTGCTCACATTACTCACAGCACACCCAAGTCTTGTGTGCTCTGCACCTAACAGGTTCAACTGTTATGTGCTCCTATATTTCATAGGCTCAATTCTTGAGTGCTCCTACACTCTCGACAGACTCAAATCTTGTCTGGTCCTATACTCTGTGCACACAACTCTTGTGTTCTCATACATGTTATGTGTGCTCCTTCACCCTACACCCTATGTGTTCTACCGATGTGTGCTACTACACCCTATGTGTTCTACCGATGTGTGCTACTACACCCTATGTGTTCTACCGATGTGTGCTACTACACCCTATGTGTTCTACCGATGTGTGCTACTACACCCTATGTGTTCTACCGATGTGTGCTACTACACCCTATGTGTTCTACCGATGTGTGCTACTACACCCTATGTGTTCTACCGATGTGTGCTACTACACCCTATGTGTTCTACCGATGTGTGCTACTACACCCTATGTGTTCTACCGATGTGTGCTACTACACCCTATGTGTTCTACCGATGTGTGCTACTACACCCTATGTGTTCTACCGATGTGTGCTACTACACCCTATGTGTTCTACCGATGTGTGCTACTACACCCTATGTGTTCTACTGATGTGTACTCCTACTCTCTTTGCATTCAACTCTTGCATGTTCTTAAACTCTCAAAAAGGCTTAAGTCTTTTGTGCTCCTATACTCTGTACAGACTCAACACTTGTGTGTGTCTATAATTTTAACTCTAAGCTCTTGTGTGCTCACCTGCTGTTAAGCCAGGATCATATGGCTCAATTCCTTTCCATTTTTCCTAAAGAAGCACATTTTCCCTTCAGGACATGTTGGGAATAGGACGTGGAGCAGCAGTGCCACAGCAACCCCGGGGACAAGCACCCCACCCTTCTCAGCAGCAACAGCTGCCAGCCAACAGGTAAGTACAGCTGGCACAAATGACTACTTTTTGTATTGACAATAAAAAAAAAAGTGACTTTAGGATAAAAAAAATACTGTCACATTAATCACAGTCATAATTGAATTATGCAATAATTTGTCTTCAGTGCAGGACAAAATCTGGACCCCACTATGATGAAGTGTTCAGTGTCTACACAGCACACATTATAAACTTGTGTACTTTGGTGGCAGGTTTCTGCAGCCTCTACACAAGTGTGACATGGCACTGACAGACCTGCTGGGAGAGCTCCAGAGAGACCCGTGGCCAGTGGCTCAAGGCAAGCGTCCACTGCGCTGCACTGGCGTTGCACTGTCCGTCGCAATTGGACTGCTCGAGGTGAGTTCACTTATTCATGTCAATGTCATTGTTAACAGGCTGCTACATGATTGAGAGAGATGGGCAGAGAGAGAGAGAGAGAGAGAGAGAGAGAGATTGGTGGAGAGGTGGTGGAGGGAGGGAGGGGGAGGGATGAACATAAACAGATGTTGGTGATGGCGCCACACACTAGACCTACCCTAACACAGGCGCGCGTCTTCTCATGTTTGTGGGTGGCCCCTGTGTGATACGTGAGTTGAGGATGTTGTTTGTTTCAGTGCACCTACCCTAACACAGGGGCGCGTCTTCTCATGTTTGTGGGTGGCCCCTGTGTGATACATGAGTTGAGGATGTTGTTTGTTTCAGTGCACCTACCCTAACACAGGGGCGTGTCTTCTCATGTTTGTGGGTGGCCCCTGTGTGATACATGAGTTGAGGATGTTGTTTGTTTCAGTGCACCTACCCTAACACAGGCGCGCGTCTTCTCATGTTTGTGGGTGGCCCCTGTGGGTTTGTTTTTTACGTCATGTTTGTGGGTGGCCCCTGTGTGATACGGGAATGTTGTTTGTTTCAGTGCACCTACCCTAACACAGGGGCGCGTCTTCTCATGTTTGTGGGTGGCCCCTGTGTGATACGTGAGTTGAGGATGTTGTTTGTTTCAGTGCACCTACCCTAACACAGGGGCGTGTCTTCTCATGTTTGTGGGTGGCCCCTGTGTGATACGTGAGTTGAGGATGTTGTTTGTTTCAGTGCACCTACCCTAACACAGGCGCGCGTCTTCTCATGTTTGTGGGTGGCCCCTGTGTGATACGTGAGTTGAGGATGTTGTTTGTTTCAGTGCACCTACCCTAACACAGGCGCGCGTCTTCTCATGTTTGTGGGTGGCCCCTGTGTGATACGTGAGTTGAGGATGTTGTTTGTTTCAGTGCACCTACCCTAACACGGGGCTTCTTCTCATGTTTGTGGGTGGCCCCTGTGTGATACGTGAGTTGAGGATGTTGTTTGTTTCAGTGCACCTACCCTAACACAGGCGCGCGTCTTCTCATGTTTGTGGGTGGCCCCTGTGTGATACGTGAGTTGAGGATGTTGTTTGTTTCAGTGCACCTACCCTAACACAGGCGCGTGTCTGCTCATGTTTGTGGGTGGCCCCTGTGTGATACTGAGTTGAGGATGTTGTTTGTTTCAGTGCACCTACCCTAACACAGGCGCGTGTCTGCTCATGTTTGTGGGTGGCCCCTGTGTGATACGTGAGTTGAGGATGTTGTTTGTTTCAGTGCACCTACCCTAACACAGGCGCGCGTCTTCTCATGTTTGTGGGTGGCCCCTGTGTGATACGTGAGTTGAGGATGTTGTTTGTTTCAGTGCACCTACCCTAACACAGGGGCGCGTCTTCTCATGTTTGTGGGTGGCCCCTGTGTGATACGTGAGTTGAGGATGTTGTTTGTTTCAGTGCACCTACCCTAACACAGGGCGCGTCTTCTCATGTTTGTGGGTGGCCCCTGTGTGATACGTGAGTTGAGGATGTTGTTTGTTTCAGTGCACCTACCCTAACACAGGCGCGCGTCTTCTCATGTTTGTGGGTGGCCCCTGTGTGATACGTGAGTTGAGGATGTTGTTTGTTTCAGTGCACCTACCCTAACACAGGCGCGCGGCTGCTCATGTTTGTGGGTGGCCCCTGCACGCAGGGCCCAGGCATGGTTGTGGACGATGAACTCAAACATCCCATCCGGTCTCACCACGACATTGAGAAAGACAACTGCAAGTACATGAAGAAGTCAATGAAGGTTTGTGCTGTGTCCAATTAGCAGTCATCATTAGCAGTCTCCTGTAGAGCAGCATGTCAACAACTCACCACGGAAAGATTTTATTTGGACGATTTTGTATAGGTTTTATATTTGTGGTCTTCTGTCATACAGTAATGTTTGAACTTGGCAATGCTAAGTCTAGTATCTTGGCTTGTGTAGACACGTCTTCTGTTAGAAAAATGTCATCTCAGTCACACTGTAAGTTGTTGCGTAACCTCTTGTTAAGTCATTGGTAACATGTACAGTACCTGCCAGTGTCATGTGAATGTTGCAGCATTATGAGAGTATGGCCAACAGGTCAGCCAACAATGGTCATATCATTGACATCTACTCGTGTGCACTGGACCAGACAGGGCTCCATGAGATGAAGTACCTGTGCAACTTGACTGGGTCAGTGACCACACGTGTCTCTCCACCCTTGAAGCACTCAGATAATTGTTTTATAAAAAAAGTCCTTGTGACAATGGCATTATAATTACTTGCTATTCTGCTAAAATTGACCTTGTTCTGTGTGTTTTTTGGCTATCCTCAGAAATAAACTTGCAAATTACTCAGTACGTTTCTGACAAAATTAAATCAGGATTCCTATTTAATTTGTTAACATTAAGACAATATATAATCTCCCATAAGAAATAAAACGAATATCCTCTTGTATTATTGAAAAAAGTAAAGAAAACATCTGCAAATTAAAGATACCTGGTGGCTGTGATATCTCGAAATATGTGATAACTTTTAATTTATTGGTCTGGTCTGTTCAGCTATATCTACATAATGTATTTATTATTATTTGAAACCAGACATGGCTAGTACTGAATATATAATAGAACCTGCCTATATAATTATAATATAATAGAACATGGTTAGTATTGAATATATCTTGAATATATCAGTTACATTTGTAAGCAATGTACATAAAGTATTGAGACATTTGATAAAATGTGACATGTGTTTGTCAGTGGTCACATGGTGATGGGTGACTCTTTCAACACATCACTCTTCAAGCAGACTTTCCAAAGAGTCTTCTCTAAAGATGCGAAGGGAGAGTTTAAGATGGCCTTCTCCTCTACAGTTGAAGTGAAGGTGAGTCACATTGTCATCATGTAGTCTAGGTGTACAGTCATCATGTAGTCTAGGTGTACAGTCATCATGTAGTCTAGGTGTACAGTCATCGTGTAGTCTAGGTGTACAGTCATCATGTAGTCTAGGTGTACACTGTACATTCATCTCAGCCCTTGCAAAAAATCATCTGACTGTCATTGACCACAGTTGACATATCTGGCTGAGTAGCAGGTGCAAAGATGTATTGGGTCGTGTGTTTGTTGTGTTTGTAGACATCGAGGGAGTTGAAGGTTCAGAGGTGCATTGGGTCATGTGTTTGTTGTGTTTGTAGACTTCGAGGGAGTTGAAGGTTCAGGGGTGCATTGGGTCATGTGTTTGTTGTGTTTGTAGACATCGAGGGAGTTGAAGGTTCAGGGGTGCATTGGGTCATGTGTGTCCAACAACCTGCGGGGAGCAAGCGTGTCGGACACGGAGCTGGGACTGGGAGGGACGAGTCAGTGGAAGATGTGTGGCCTCTACCCCAATACTACCTACGCATTCTACTTTGAAGTTGTCAATCAGGTGAGTGGGCCACAACATAAGCCTCATGTCCATTTCATATAGGCCATTCATAAAAAAGTTATTATAAAATACAATCCTGATATGAACCTTTTAAAGGTAACTTTGATGTTTTTTTGTTTGTATTTGTTTTTGAAAACATGAACATTGTGAGTTATCAAGAGAATACAGCGTAACACTGCCCTGTTGTCTGTAGCACACGGCACCGATACCCCAGGGAGGACGCGGCTATGTGCAGTTCATCAGTCAGTACCAACACTCAAGTGGACAGCGACGCATCAGGGTGACCACCCTCGCAAGGAAGTGAGTAGCACTGATAGCAGGACACGGCTTTGCTTTAGTTTATCAGTATATCAAAGGTTGTGATCAGTTGCAACTGAATGATGATTAACAATATACATTCTGCTTCCTGTTCAAAAAGGGATATGTTTGAAGTGATGAAGGTACTTTTGCCAAGATTAACATCACATGTTTACCGGTACGTGCATGGGGTAGCGACTGTCCATTCTTAAAGTACCACCTGTGAGGTGTTGGTGTCACTGTGTTGACCATGTCCACTGTGTTGTGCCACAGTTGGGTGGACGCGTCCATCAACATGCAGCACATAGCGGCCGGCTATGACCAGGAGGCATCTGCTGTCCTCATGGCCCGGATCGCTGTCTTCAGGGCGGAGACTGACGATGGACCAGACGTCCTGCGCTGGCTCGATAGGATGCTCATACGGCTGGTAGGTGGCAGCACAGTCTTGCAGCTTGCTCATCTGCTTGACCTAATTGACATATCAATCCATTTGTTGACAACTAGAATGTTGCTTATGACCAAACTGTTTGTCATAATGTGACCCTGGCATTGTTTTCAAAAGATTTAGGCGGGTGCAGTAGAAGTTACCTTAGTTGGTTGGCCTCGTAGATGTTAGGAATGTGTGACTTGATGTTTACATTGACCACTATTATGTTGTAGTGTCAAAAGTTTGGTGACTATTCGAAAGACAGTCCGACGTCATTCCGCTTCCCCGAGCAGTTCACACTCTACCCACAGTTCATGTTCCACCTGCGTCGCTCCCAGTTCCTGCAAGTGTTCAACAACAGTCCTGACGAGACGTCTTACTACAGGTGAGTCTTACTACTGCACACCAACACACATGGGACAGTGGGGACAAGTTACAGACGGTACTGTTACATGTGAGATGTGAGAACATGATGACCTGTGGTCAGTGTGATTAGCATCAGTCCCTCCTGCCAGTCCTTTGTGGCTTATCTCAACCAGTGTCTTTGGCAGCTTGTAAATTTCAAGTGATACTCCTTTACAATTGGTTTTAATTGGTGGTAGATACGGGAACAGGTTATATCACATTTCAATATGTGAACACTTGCAGGAAAACAAATTGATGTGCGTAAATAGAGACATGATTTGGTACAACTTTGTTGTAGACACATGCTCTTAGTAGAGGACCTCACCCAGTGTCTCATCATGATCCAACCAATCCTCTATGCCTACTCATTCAATGGCCCGCCAGAGGTAAGTCTCTCTCTCTCTTGCATCATTTTCTTTGTATATTTTTGACATCCTCTCTGTATGTATGTGTGTTGTGTTTATATCGTCCACTCTCTCTGTCCTTGCAGCCGGTGCTCCTGGACACAAGCAGCATCCAGGCTGACCGCATCCTTCTGATGGACACCTTCTTCCAGATCCTCATCTACCTAGGCGAGGTCAGTGTAGCCTTGTGTCATTTGTAATCTTTTTAATCTCTCGCCGTCTTTATTACTGTGTAGTATTATTTGTGTGTGTTTTAGTTATGCAGTCTCTCTATTAACAAGATCCAATAGATATATTCAGTTAAAGGATGTATTCACCTGTGATGTGGAGTGTGGCTGCTGTGACATGTGCATGTGTCAGTGACAAGGTCATGCTGTGGTGTTGCCAGACTATCTCCCAGTGGCGCAAGGCCAAGTACCACGAGCTGCCTGAGTATGAGAACTTCAAGCAGCTGCTGCAGGCCCCGGTGGATGATGCTCAGGAGATCCTACAGACCCGCTTCCCCATGCCCCGTTACATCGATACGGAGGCTGGCGGCTCACAGGCCCGCTTCCTCCTCTCCAAGGTCAACCCATCACAGACCCACAACAACATGTACAACTGGGGCGGGGTAAGTTTCACTCTACACTCTCTCTCTCTTTCCGTCTAGTAACTACAATACACATGTTCTTGTGCAAAGCAGGATTCAGAAAGGTAACATTACAATTCAAAATCATGAACGTAACTGAATCCAGAAACAATTTACTTGACAATGGATTTGTTCTAGTTAGTGCATATATTAAAATGCTTAGATTTAAGTCAATCTGCAGTGATATGTGTAGATAGAGGACTTACATTCTGTACCTGCTAAACTGAATACACTACACTAATATGTCTTCTTTTACAGACATTGGAGATAATCTATGATCTTGGATATGTAGTGTGGCAAAGTATTGTGAAAGTTACGTTGTAGACGAGCATCAATGTTGGCATCTTTGTACATGATTCTACGCCATCATTTTCATAACTGTGATGCAATGAAGTGTGCGTGCGTGTGTGTGTGTGTGTGTGTGCGTGCGCGACTGAGTGTGTGTGCGCGCGACTGAGTGTGTGTGTGTGCGCGACTGAGTGTGTGTGACTGAGTTGGTGTGTGTGTGTGTGGATTGTTCACTGTGTGAAAGGTTTGCTGTCTGCTGCAGTTGTTTGACAGTGCCAGAAGTGCCGACTCCGGGGTTTGTTCTGTCGTTCACTCTGTCTCATACATCAGCTTCAGATGTAGCACATTTGACCTCACTCAGGTGCACTTAGTAATCACTTTGGTCATCATTTCTTAACAGTGAAATAAACTAAACTACTTTATCGTGGCCTCCCTTCCTAGTTGGAGTTATATTTTGTTTTTGGGTGGTACTAAAAATTCAAATTTTGTACCGAAAAAAGCCAGTATGAAAAACGAGAATATTTCAGTTGTTGTAAGTTCTAAACACAGCCATGAAGCAGTGACAATGTTCCTGTTTGAGGTCAGATTGTGTGTGCTTATAGTTGAGTTGACACCATGACACAGCTAGTCTTCCTTCATTCAATTATACAACTTTCATTAATACCGTATGTAAAGACACGTGCGTGTATCTGAAGTATATATTTCATGTCACTTTTGTCTAAATATATCATAATGGACGCTCACTTTGATTCCTCATGTAACATCCACTGGCCAAGACAACACTCACATCCAGGCCTACTATATTACATGTAGACATTGATAAAAGGTCAAGTTTGACTAAGTTGTTTACACTAAGTGCCCACTTTCAAATAAAATATCTAGACTAGAAAGGACAACACAGATAATCTGTTGCATGGTGTCAGTTCTTCAGTTTGCTTTTGTGCTAGAAAGTGGGACTACAACAGGTGGTGTCCCAGAAATAAGGATATTCAATGACAGTTGTTCGAAGGGTTGTAGACTGGTGGTATATTATGTGTTGACATCCTTGTTCAATATGGCTTGGTACTGGTTGTGATAACTTGTGGTGACTTCATAATGATCATTATGCAGCCATAATGTCCCGTGATTGGGCGAAGGCCTCAGCATGCTGCTTCCACATATGCTTATCTTGCACTATCCTCTGCCAGATGGTACCCTTCCAGTAGTCATGTAGTTTGTCTCTCCAACGTCTCGCCGGTCTTCCTCTAGGTCTTTTCCTTTCATAGAGTTTCCAGGTGGTGATATGCAGCATCCATCAGTTATCTTGTATTTGTGCTTGTGGCAACTGATCATGGTGTCTCAATATGATTTATATGTGGTTGTGGAGGTTCATTGTGGTTATGGTACGTGGTTGTGGCATATGTGATGTACTTTCATACCGCAGGCCTGAGTGTACAACATTGAGCTGACACCTGTACAGCCATGACGGGAACTGATACATAGTAGCAAGTCTTTGTCAATCACAGTAAACATCATTCTGCTTTGATAAATTATGTTTGTCATAATCAATACATACAACCTTGATGTAAAGTGAAGGTAAGTCTTTTTGAAGAGAAAAACAGGTTTCCTGTTACACAGATATAAATGATACCTTTTACTTATTGAATGAGTTGCTAAGCAGTTTACAGACCTTTATAAATATTAGTTACTTGACTTGAAATACTTTATTAGTGCGTGACCTGTTTGTTTGTGTTGCAGGATGCAGGGGGCCACGTGCTCACAGATGACGTCAGTCTGCAGGTGTTTATGGAACATCTCAAAAAGCTTGCCGTCTCAACTTCATCTTAAGAACATCTCGCAGCAGATACTGGGAAATTACTATCTCGCAGTGAACATGCATGTATCATGCAGTTTAATTAATTGTGAATCTGGGTAAAACTGTCTGCCTTTTACTAGCACAGAAATGTGCACTTGTAATTTAGCAGCGTTTCATTGAAATCTGGATGGTGCTATGCTTAGAACAGGGCTGCATTGCAGCATGATCTTACAAATAACCTTTCTGATTGTACAATGTTATGTACCTAGAGTGAAATGCTATTATGTCAAGGCTTTGGTGGAGATTTGTGCAGTGATCTTGGACTTCAAAGGAAATAATGCATTGGCATATTTAGAAGTTTGCCCTTTTTTATTTATGAATATGGTCAAATATCAAGTTCTGTTGACATAACTACAGCATCAGTTTAATGCTTGTATGTCTTTTTTCATTCTTTGCAATATCACAAATGTATGTAAACTGCACTGTGTATTTAGCAGTTCTGATTGTTAATGTTACATTTCCAGTTCGCTAGTGTCGTACAAAAGTTGGCTGCATCTCTAGGAAATCATCACTTAACATTTATAGTGAAATGTTAACATTCTGTATTTATTATGTAATGGATGTTTGTGGATGTCTAGCTGAATCTACTCATTTACTCAACATGAACTGGCGGGAAAAGAAAGTTGTATGAATGGTGTAATGATTGTAATCTGTACTTATATACATATATATATTCAGTCATTAGTGCAGTACAAACATTGTATGCGTGGTTCTCGTTATTTTACAACAATACATGTACATTCAACATTTGTGATTTGTTTATTTTATTTCAACAAAATACATTATATTGATAATGCTAACAATACCCAATACCAAATAAATAACTACAGAGAAGCTTAAATGCATTTCACCTGAAATTTTAAATGTAGAATGTTAACAGTATGTATTACATAGCACACAATAAAACCATGCACATTTTATATCTGCTCATGATTTCATTCTGGGTGTCAATAGCAAACAGCTACCAATCTAATTGTGAATTTGTTGCTGTTCATGATGCTACTGCCGTCCCTTCCAAATCAAAACCTTATATCTATGTACACATAAAAACAACACACAGTAGATGTCTAATTCCGTTTCAAGTAGGTAGATTTAAATCTTCCTGGTAGTGTCCTTATTTTGGCAACACAGATTTACTTTAGTTTCCACCAATAACCACAACTGTATGTGCAAATGTGCGTATATTTTTGTTACCTCAACACAGCAGGCAATAATAAAATCATCACTCCAGTCTAACTGAATTTACTGAAATAATGCATGTCCTGCATTGTGCAGATTAGTACCTCACCATTTGTATGTAGGAACTATACAAATTTCAAAAACACATCACAAACATTACTGATTCAGATATGGTGCATGCAAACATTTGGCTGTACAATGTTAGTATAATAAAACAATAGAAATAATAAATGGTTACCTACATGTATAATGTCCATTGAACGTCTGATTGAGTACAATATGAGGTACCGATAGATCACAGGTAATGTCTGCATTATCAGCTGTTCAAAGTGTTCTCAATTTATAAATGAATACACCATGCAATAATATATTAAACCAAGATTTAGCTACTATCTAATATTTTCTTATTTGTTCAAAGCTAGCTCTAGATGCCATGTTGACATGGAAGCTTATAAATTATCACTGAAAAAGGTTGTTCATGTTCATGGCTCATTATCAAAAGTAAAATAAGATCGTACTCAGAATGCAAACTTCACATTCACAGATCAGCTCATTTCCAAATGACAACAGACTCCAACAGTCCACTGCTCTGTTTGTTCTCTTACTATGTCATATATTTACTAGTGAAAAGTTGGTTATTTGCCAAGTTAATTGCCAATATATTACATCTCATGAAGCAAGTAAATGCAGCTAAATCTGACACAGCCTCCAGCTGACACAGAAAAGATTTGTCATGGCGGTGACCTGGGCAGTACATGGAGCCTCCAACAGGGGGCACCACTGGGCAGAGATATCACAGCAGTCGTTGTGTTGAGACATCAGCTCTCTAGTTGAGGAAACGGATGCTCATCTTTTGTTCTATGTCCACGTGTTCCATCACCTGAAGCAGAACTCACCCAATTACCTGAGTACGGACTTAACCACTAGGACGTAAACATCTCAAGATAAATAGGACACACCCAATTACCTGCTGAGTACGGACTTAACCACTAGGACGTAAACATCTCAAGATAAATAGGACACACCCAATTACCTGCTGAGTACGGACTTAACCACTAGGACGTAAACATCTCAAGATAAATAGGACACACCCAATTACCTGCTGAGTACGGACTTAACCACTAGGACGTAAACATCTCAAGATAAATAGGAACACCCATTCCTGTGATACGGACTTAACCACTAGGACGTAAACATCTCAAGATAAATAGGACACACCCAATTACCTGCTGAGTACGGACTTAACCACTAGGACGTAAACATCTCAAGATAAATAGGACACACCCAATTACCTGCTGAGTACGGACTTAACCACTAGGACGTAAACATCTCAAGATAAATAGGACACACCCAATTATCTGCTGAATACGGACTTAACCACTAGGACGGAAACATCTCAAGATAAAAAGGACACACCCAATTACCTGCTGAGTACGGACTTAACCACTAGGACGTAAACATCTCAAGATAAATACGAATTGCTGCACTCTTGTGCATTGTGTCCTGAAAGAGGCATTTTCCTTCCCTGGGGCAATTAAGTGTTGAATATTGAACTTGGTACGACAAATATGGGAAGTTGGCACCATACATATTGCACTACTCTGTCGTGTTCGTTTGAACATAACATCACTCTTATTCTGAAGCTGCCAATATAACTTTTTAAGATAAATTATGGTTTTATGGTAATAACTTATGTAGCTCTTGTGCAACATTTGAACTGACCGACATACAGAGCCATCCATGGTAAACGTGACAGCTCTAGATATGTACACAATGCTGGCCGATACTATTTTGAAACTGAGGCCTCTGCAAGATCTTCACCAAATGGACAAATTTTGAAAAAAAATTAGTCTACAAACCAGTGCCCTGGGACTAGATCATATACACAATTTCATCTATATAAGCAAAACTAATGGAGGGTTTTGTCCACACAAAAAACTGAGATCCAGTTTATTTGTCTAAAAATGTAAATTACATTAAAAAAAAAGTATGGAGATACTTCAAGTATAAAATGATACTTACTTTGACAAACTCGTCAAATGCAATGAGGCCATCACCGTCTGTGTCGGCCTCCGCAATGGTTCTGTCTGCAATACTTCCCAGCTGCACACACGAAGAGACTTTGTCAGCATACTGCACACAGCTATACTATTACACTAGGTGTTTATGTATTAATGTTTGTACACCAATAAATGGATATTATTACAGTTATCATAAATTATCACAAAGTTCAAACACAGTCTGTGATGTTACTAATGTATTTACCACTAGAACAAAGTCTGGACCACCCAGCAGGGTCACTTGTGTTATTTTTAATTGCTGCTACTCGCCTGTTCCTCTGAGATGTTGGCTCCAACCATCATGTGTAGCACTGACAGAAGTTCCTCCCGTGAAATCATGTTGTCTCCATCCAAGTCATACATGTTGAAAGCAACTAGAAATAACACACCCAAAAACAATGCTTAGATAAGGAAACAGGACACATTTCAAACATAAAACATTTTAGGTGAACACTTTCAAATGCAGTTTCATTATTTAACCATTTCTCTTTATGTTGTGAAATAAACATTTTAACTCAATTTCACCATTTCAACCACCACTGGCAGTCTTCACCAGGGAATAGTTTTGTTCTCCCTCTGCTTGCCAGATGGAGCTGTGCCATATGTACCCAATCTGCATCCACTGGTCAAGTGCAAGATAAGGATGGCTGCCGACTGAGTCATGCGTTGCCACCTCACTCATCTGGCCAGGCCCAAATAAAGCCTGCCACTGGTGGTTGAAATGGTGACAATTAGTTTAAAAGTGACTGACAGTGACAGATGGCCAACTTACACTTCAGCTTTGCTTCTCGACTGTTTAGTTGGTTGGCTTGATGTTCTTTGATGGGCCGGAATTTTGCCAATGTCCGCATGAACTGGCGGAAGTTGACACCATCTTCACTTCTGTAAGGAGCACACAACTTCATGGATCAATGATAAAAACACACACTAAAACCAGCAAAAATTACACAACGGCCAATCTCACTTCTCAGGGTCAAGATTCATCTAGGCAGACAAACATTGAAACATACCTGTCATCACCCAGGGATCATCACAGAATGTTTACATCCAATATAAAAAAAATACTTTCATCTGCTTCAGCCCACCACCCTAACCTGTTATATGAACCTTTGTAAACATTGATTTGATGACATTGATATATTTACAGTACCAGTCCGAAGGATAAAATATTAATGTCTGATGCCAGGTGAAACAGACAGCCTCTGATCCCCCAAACACATTAGTTTGTCTGATATCAGACATTAACATTCTAAGATGATACATAATGCACATTGAGGCCATATTAAAACAGCTCATCTACGGTCACCCATCTATGGTCAGCCATCTATGGTCAGGCTACAGCCAACCAATGACTATAATGAATCTTACATACATTCAACAGGCTATCATTTTGGTTTTATAATTCCTATGTGTTGTAATTTCTTCCAGCCTAAACGTGTTTTACTAATTTTATCAGGATTTTATGTAGCCAGTAACATGACTGATCCGTTATGTCACCATGCATGTCTCCTGTCAACCAGCGGGTCCTCGTCCACCACTTACCCTTCTGTAAAAAATGAGTGTACAATTCTGTCTCCCAGCGGGTTGATGGCCAACTCTGGTATTCGCAGAAAGTCATCACGCCTGTTAAAACACACAGAACATTATGTTAAGGTACACCATCATAACCTACATATTATGATGGCACCGTTTCATGTCATGCTGATATGTATCAGTAGTTATATGTACCTCTGCATTGGCCATATCAATTAATATTTATGCAAGTTTTTTTGGCATATCTCTCATAGTGTATGTTATAGTTACATTTCTATCATGAATACTAAATATAGAAACATATGACATGTCAAAGGTCTTTGTCTGCCCTGTCTCCCACTAAAGTGAATACCACGGAATCATCCTACACTGTATAAGTAAGCACAAACAATAATTATGTAAAAACTGCTACATTTCTTAGATATTTTAGACCTATGGTTGAAACGCTGATGAATATAACAATGACATTGACATACCCTAAATAACCTTTGTTAGTTTTGTCCAGGGAAGTGAATCGGCTGTACAGTCGGACTATCTGATTCTGTGAAACTGAAACATGAAAAAGGTAAAGGTACAAGTTCTTAAATAACAATCCTCATATATACTTCTGGAAATGGAATCAGCTATTGAATCCAATTCCAGAACTGCCTCCGGTCTGGCCTTCTAAAGTATTCTTGGGTGGAATATTTTTGTAACATGAAATGATAAATATGCCTCGGTCTTGGGATGATGTTGAAGGAAGTGCTCAACAAATACACTGATGTATCACATTTAGACAAACATATAGTTCTCTGCAACGGAATCAAAGTACTCCATGGGTAGGTCCAGGTTTTACAGAAGTACCAAAGTACCTGTAATATCGATGTCAAGGGGAATAAGAACAAATCGCTTTTCCATGTACACCCATATACAGGGCCCTGTACACAAAGTCTAATATTATATGTAACATTTGGCAAAATTACAAAACACAGAAAAAACATGTCAATTCGATTTCAAGCCCATGTACGTAATGATTCCCACAAAAAGTTGTGATTTGATTAGCTTGGTGATCACATGGTATCGTGATGTCAGAGTCCAGCTCAGTCCACACTCCATGAATGCTTGTATCATGGCTACCTTTCCATGCATTCAGTGCATGTATAACAACTACAATGTTAGCTCTTAGGTCAAAACGAGCGAGATGTTATGCTGAAAAAAAAAAATTTTGAAACAATGATTTGGGAAAAAGTGTGAAAAAGAAATAATTGTATGAGGTTTGAAACGGTGTCACTGCATTTGATTGTAAAATGAAATTCAACATGCTAACCCATCTACCAAGTGAGCTAATGAGACAGACATATTTTAATTTGCTGACTGAAATGGTTATAATTGTATTCTATAACTGCTCCTTCATTGATCGACATTATAATGATATTATGGAATATACACCATTTCTTTCTGAAGCTGAATATACCTGTTTGCTATGTGTATTTACTGCTGTAGATTCTCTCCTGTGTGCTGCATTCAATACAATTAGTCTGGAAGGTAAGACACCAAACTGCTTCAGGCAACAAAACCACCAGTTTGTCCCACTTAATTGTTTCAACAAACTTGGATTCATGTGGAATCGTAAGATAATTGTTAGATCCTCTATGGTGATTAGTGTTTATAACTTTATAATATTACATCAGAATATCACACAAGAACTTATTCCGATGCTCGTACGTTTCAACCCAAAATCTAACATTGTATACATGCACTGAATGCATGGAAATGTAGCCATGATCTGTTAACTCTGACATGCGTGACATCACTTCTTGGCATCGCTGAAGCACGGCCAAAACATGCAGATTGAAAAGGTCAAGTGGCATAGCATAAAATAAAGAATTTCTAATTAATAAATTGTTTAATTTTTGGCTTCCCGAAACCATCTGCCAGGGGTCGTTTTGACGGTGGGCAGAAACCCTCCCAGAGACTACTCGGCCCGTGTATTTATATAAGTACCATAGCGAACTACTATTGACATTGGGGGAAGGTTTTTTAAGGAAATTTAAAATTTTAAAACATTAGTCATGATTGACCAAAACTAATGTATGTTGGTTTAATTACATACCAAAAAGATTTTTAATAATGTTACTAATATAACAAAAGTACATGTTTTTAAAGTCCATGAACTGTTACTATGATATTACAATTCTTTTGTTGTAGTTTGCCAAAATTTATTAATTTAACTATTGTTATTACTGTTGACATAATATAATGAGCCATTAGAATGTTGAATGCTAAATGAGTCATATTGATGTCACCCGGTTGAATTGTTCTTGTAGTGTATACATCTGGAAATTCATTTGCATTTTGTTGAGACCATCCCATATATTTTAGATGGGATCATGAGTTGTAAAATGCATATCCTTTTTAAGGACAATAAAGTAAAGTGAAGTAGTTAGTTGACTGTTTTACTATTTGTTTACCTAAAGAACGGTCAATAAATTGTCCAGATAAAGCATCGAGAGAGAAATTCCAGTTTTTCTACTACCCTACCATTGTTGTTGATGATAACATTGGCTTAACTGTGTTGTTGTTTTTCCTATGCACATGTTCTTTAAATTAAAAAGAAAATAGTATGACAAGAGGCCCTATGGCTGTTAGTCAAGACATATCGTAGGTAAGAAAGTACTCCTTCTCCCAGAGAACAATATACAACTTTAAAAAACTTGACCGTTATCTAATTAAAAAGTATCTAAATTAAACCGTTATTAATTAATGGTTACATCAAAAACAGAAAGTAAAAGATCGCCCATGTATATAGAATTTTTGGGGATGCAATTTACTGAATTAACCAATATCTAGTAGCCGCCATATAATATTCCTCACAGACAATGTGAATTCGTCTATCTATAGCCGTCATCATAATAATAATCATATAAGTTGTCTCTGGAAGGGGGCCGAGTTCTCTCACAGTGGGGCCGAGTTGTCTCGAGACAACTCCGCCTGGGCCGAGTCTGTCATTCGTTTTGACCCCTGGTTAAGCGGTTTGCGAGGTCAAGAATGTTTTAATTTATTTAAACTGTGTAAAGTTACACTGACAATGCGTACATTAGTTTATTTGTAAAGCAGTGGCCATTTTCGTGAAATAGATTATCAATGAGACAACGGCACATAACAATGTAAATTCAATGTTATTCTCAGCGACACTGCCACTGGCCGACAGTGCCAGTCACTCGTCTCAGTGTCAGGTTAAAGCCTGGAAGGGTCACTTACAAGATGTATCCTTCTGAATCTCTTCAATTTCAGAATTCTGCAACATAATAGATGCCTTGGACCCCATTGCGAATCTTGTGTTCAGCTCAAATAGAACGGTGTTTCGTTTATGAAGTAATATTCACCTTTACCCAAAGTTTATTCGCGTTTACTCTCAACGCTCGTAACATTTAACCGGAAGTAATTTTTACTTATTTCCGGGTTTTTATAATGGCATGCTTTTCACATCAGCAATTTTTCGTTGATGTTGTTCAAATAAACTAGACATACAAGCATGTGTGTGCTAATTAAGACCGATTAATTATTATTAAAACGTTCAAAGGTCAAGGTACTGCGACTTAGAAACAGTTCCAAATGTATTCGCTAGGCGAATCAACCTAGCGGATAAACCGAGAACCGATCAAGGGTTAGGTAAAGGTGGACACGTTAAAACTGTTGTACATTAACATTAATATAATCTGCAACTGTTTTTAAATGCGTAGTAATAAATTAGCTGAGTATAATGTTGTGATGCAATGGATGTGGTAATATAATTACCGTTGTAAGGTGCAGCAGGTGTGTATTGAGCGATAATACCGGGATGATGACAGGGATAGTGGCATTGCGGGATAGTGAATGCCTGTCCCTAGGTACAGTGAATGGGAGGGAGCAGTGAATGGCGGATAGCAATGTATAGCGATATGAGCAATGAATGCTAGCGATCAGTTTTGACCAGATGTCTTTCCCGTTATGTTTGCCAGGAGCCATGCAGCCGTGACAATGTCAATGACAGGTGTGTGCTTGAAGCAAGTGACAGGTTGTGTGAGCAGACGCATCCTGTCGGTGACACGGCGTCACCATCTTGCTATCCAGCCTAACCGGTGTCTCTTCTTCGAGTCAGACTTCAAAAGCGGCTACTCGTCAAAGAAGCTGAAACGCCCTACCCTGGCGGGCCTGAAAGAGGAGGTGAAAGACCTGGGACCAGAGCTGGGCAAGTTGAAGCAGGAATGGATACGGAAGATGAGGTGTGATGAGGTGTGGGATCAGCAACACGGAGACTACGAGGTTGTGTGGAGGTTCAATGACAAGGACACTATCAACAGCTGGATAGTGACGCGGGACCATGACCACGACGAGGGAAACAGCAAGGCAGAGTTTACACTTGGCGCGAACAAGAAAGGCATCTTTCGAGGTGTACTTGACACCAATGTGCCAAAAGATGGCATTATCAAAGAGTCTGGCTTCTGTAACATTTCATCACAACGACATAAGGCAATCACATTATGATTTTTCCATAATGTGCAGAGTATGCATTTGATGTAGCAACAGTAACAATGTCGTGGTTAGCAAAGTGTTGTATTGAGCGAAAATGTTTAACAATGTGTGACATTGATTATTCTCAAAAGCCACATGGGGTATGATTAGCTAAAACAAATTTGCCTATAATGTACTATTAACTTAATTAACTGGAGCAATTCATTTGTCTAAAAATGCCACCCCTAGCAGATAAATGCAATGATATGCTTTTTGCCATAACAATTTATTTTACCAAAGAACTATATTATCTTGATAATTTTTTTACTTGTAATCAGAATTAAAAAACATTCTAAAATAATTTCTGCATGGTTTGTTGTAATGCCGAGTGTCAGCTAGTGGCTGTGGCATCACTAAAGAAATTGCTTTATCATTATGCTTTGTGGTTGATGTTTCAGGCCGTTCTTGAAATTGTAATTCCAGAATGTATTATTATTTATGTTAATTTTATTTGTTAGCAATTATTAGATGGTAAAGAAATAGCAAATAGGATTATTTTATATTACAAAAAGTAAGAAGTCAATTAGAAATGCACATAGACACATTAGACAGTTGTAAATTTGTAACAGATTATCAGCCTTTACTAACAAGTCCTATTAAAAAAGTGAAAAGGACTGTTTAAATTACAGAAGTCATTCAAGCGCGACGACCCCTATAACTGGGAGAGGTACACACATCTGCTGTTGCGAGTGCGGGGAGACGGCCGCACATACCAAGTGGTCATTGGTATGCACCGGTATTATGATTTGACGTGGAACGACCAGTATACATATCCTCTGTTCACACGTGGCGGCCCCTACTGGCAGACCGCAAAGGTGCGTAATGGTAGGCCAGTCACAATGGCCCACAATAAAAACTGGTTTGACATTTCCTCATTTCATTTCTGTTTACACGTGGAAACATGTTCAGAATTTTACCTGTCATTGTAGCTTCTATTAAGTGCCACATATCGTCCTCTACTTTTTTACTTTACTGTAAATTATAAAATGCTGACCTAGATCCTCCTGCAAAATGCTGTCCTTTTAGAATATCTGATAACTGTTGTGACCATAATGCCAAGTTGTCCACTAACAGTTATCAACCACACTGTCCACTTCCAGATCCCGTTCTCCAAGTTCTACCTGGCAGCCAAGGGTCGCATCCAGGACAAGCAGGAGAAGATGCAGTTGGACAGAATATCATACGTTGGAATCACGTTGGCTGATGCCTATAATGGCCCCTTCAACCTCGAGGTTGATTACATTGGTTTGTATTACGACTCCAACCACAGTCAGGACTTTGCCTATGAGATGTATCAAGTGCCTTCATATATGATCTATTGATGGCTACAGACGATGACAATGACATTCTAATCGTGAATAAATCTAATAATTAAATAATGCCACACCGAGTTCTCTGCCTCTGTGCTAAACACGCCATCCAGCGTCTGACAGGTTGGGGGTGTAGTTTCAGTTTGGTCAGTAATAAAAGAAATAGCAAATAAACACTGCTAGTGGCATAAGTAATTTAATCACACAATTTCATTGTCAACAAATCAGCAGTACACAACCATCAGTCCAATTAAGGCCATAAAAGTGGCACTTTACCCAAAAACCACAACACACCAACACCAGCAGGCCAAACAACACAATTCACACCCAGCACAAACCAAACTTATAATTGAGCAGTTCATTGAGTAATCTCTTGGAAACTAAGGAAGTTCACAACAATGGCAGGTGAACTTCATCCTAACAGGAATTCTAATTCATAAAAATTTTAAGTTAAGACAACAATTATTATACAACCCGTGAAAACACTTGTAAGTTAACACGAATAATAACTAACCAAGATTGCACTTAGCTAGAGTTAGTGCATAACGTTGTACAACGGAGCTGACTGTAGTCTCCTGTATCACAGAGTACTTCACAGAAGTATTTTATAAGCACACTTTGTGCCAACACACGTCTGGCCTCTGGCAGTGACCCATGTTTACAATTGCATGTCTATGTAAACTTGAGTAACATTTCTTACATACTATTATGTGGAAGCCACCAGCACCACCGTTTAACATTTTCTCATAAGTGTAGATTTTCTTAAATTTGGTGATGTTGAAGATATATTCAGTGAGATTTTTAACAAGGCTTCTTTGTACTGTAGGAGATAATATAAATGCTGTCTGCATTTGTCAAGACATACAAATACCAGCTCACCAGCTGAACACATTTGACCTCATGAATGAAATGTTAGTCTCCATATGATGTTAGTTGTGCGCAATCAGCTGAGATAGAAACAACAGAACTCTTCATCAACGTGAGAAGCCAGCAGACATCATTGTGTCAGTCTGCCTTGTCAATCAGTGAGCGTGAATCCCATAAGACACATTTACGCCCCTTATATAAAGGCTAAGAAACAAATAAATGTTAGTTACCAGGTACACTGTAGTTAGTTGACACCGGTTCTCATTTCAATAAACAGTAACTTTTAAACATAACAATTTTATTATTTTAGCCTTTTTATAAACAAAGATTTCAAAACTAAATGCCATAAGCAAGCCACCTACTTAATTTATCTTAAAATATAATCCACGTAAAAGGCATGCATAAAAAGTTATTACACCAATATATTGCACAAGATGGCAAAAATAAAGAGTAACATGAAGTCACTACCTGGGTACTCCTACAATAGATGAACGTAATATATATTTTCCAACTATAAATTTATGTTTTGTCTACCTGGAAAAGGTACAGAGTTACAAAACATCTGAGATTCTAGATATGTAGCTATATAGTTTAAAGATATAATATCAGGAGTAACTGCAGTATGTTAGATGCACATGTGGGAGATTCAGCAAATTATTTGTGGATATGTTTTCACCCAGGCATGATAACAAATGATGTACTAAATATACAGCTCTTAAACTTATATAATAAATCTTTAGAGAATACAAAACTACAATATTGAATACAACTGTGAGTAGGTATCCATGGCAACGCTAAAAGACATGATTCTGATGGCTGGCAAGTCTAATTTAATACTGACCCATCATGGTGAATACTCAATAAATATCAACTACAAACTCGTATGTAGCACTCCATGATAACACTGTCTGGTCACTCCATCACCATCAAACAAAATACAAGACACATCGGATTATTGTTTCACACATGTGAAAGTTAGCTGTCACTGAACATTGTAACAAGAATATCAGAAATATAGCGAGATATTCATACGATCAAGACAAAGAACTCAGTGAATAACTACCACCCAGGCTGATTCCAGGCCATGAACCAAACACCCAATTTTTCAGATGAAAGCTAAACTTTCAAAGTGTGTCATCAGTGATTTGTGCATGACAATGCTTCAAACTAAAGTGACAGTGACTGTGACACTCTACAAACTTAACAATTGTTGCTTCAACACTCATAAAGAAACTCATTATATTATACATATTCAACATTTGCTCAGTTTGTCAACTGTCACATTACTACCAGTTGTTAATCACAGCTCAAAATTCTACACTTGTCTATGAGAAATGAATTCCATTAGACAAGTGAACATGTTCCTTCTGGTTACCCATGAAACAACGGGGCCATTTACAGCATGGACAACTCAAACTTATTATTGTCTCATTTGCTTTCCATTCACCATGGATAAGTAGCTTTTGAAATTTGTTTTCCCTCAACACAAGTTAACTATTTTATGTAAAAGTGAATTCTTTATTCTGCTTGTTTGTTGAACAAGTTTTGCCTCCTTTTAATGGACACACGTATAAATGGTGAATCACAACTGATGAAAACTGAACATCATTACATAAGCCTGAAAATAATTATAAATAGCTAGGCATCATGATTCTTAAATAACAGTTTCACCATATCTAATTAACTTATCAATTTAACTACCCTAGGGTAAGTATAATTCACATGAAAATCAACTGAAAATAACTGAATAATTTACCCTTTGTTTAAAACTGTGTTAATTTGTTAATAAAACCAATACCACACTATAGTTGATATGGTGTGTTGGTATAGATATGTACATGGCAGTTGCTAAAAGTCTGGCATGAGCTGTAGGTACTTTGTCTAGTCTTTGTACCGTTGTACCATGAAGAGTTGTCCATCTGGGGCGTAACCAAATGTTTCATAGAACTTGACATTCTCTGGCTTGCATTCCAGGGACATCTTGTAGCAGTCGACTAGTTTCCCCAAAAGCGTCAGTGTCTCTACCAATCTGGTGGTCAAAAATAGGTAAATTGATTAGTTTAATTTCAACAACTTTAACCAATGTCATGTAACCTAGTTTAGGGATTAAATGGGATTAAATTAAATATGTATTGCCAGTTTTCAAGATGACATTACCAATGTGAATGCAACAAGTACATATTACATGTTTATATAAATAACGTACAAGTGAAGTGTATTGGTAACTACTGTGAACTGTGAAGTGTATTGTTAGTTATTGCAAAATGTATTGCTAGTTACTGTCAACGTACAGTTTTCCGAGTTGTCTGCCTCTGTACTCTGAGTGCACCACCACATCCTCAACACGGCCTCGCTGCAGTGGACATGGTAAGTACACTATACATTGTAAGTACACTATACATTGTAAGTACACATGACATGGTAAGTATACATGACATGGTAAGTACACATGACATAGTAACTAATACTAACTACACAAGACATAGTCAATTCATGAGACATAGCACATACACTAGAGACACAGTAAGTACACAAGACACAGTAAATACATGAGACATAGCACATACACCAGAGACACAGTAAGTACAGAAGACACAGTAAATACAAAATAGTACACAAGACACAATAAGTACACAAGACCCAGTGAGTACAGATGACACAGTATGTACACAACACACAACTCGATAACACGGTTTAAGCCAGTTCATATTATTATACATAAACTTTGCACCAACAGGAAAAGTGTGAAGGTTTCTGTAACACAACAATGTTATAGCAATGACACCAAGAGTGATTAATCAGTTACTGCACCAGTTGTCTATAACTTACTAAGAAGAGATGTGAGAAGAGAACGACCCAGTCACATCACGTGAACAGTCTCACTGCTCTAATCACAGTGAGTGAGAGGAAGAAACTGACGCAGTAAAAGTGCTAATGTGCACTGACCGTGCCTGCAGAGTGAATAAACTTCTGTTCAACGAGTAGAGTGGCACACCCGATGAGTTCCTTGGTGCCTGTGTCCTCCACCACCAGGATGTAGTACGTGTCTCGGCACTGCTTCATCGCGCTGAATCTCTCTGAAGGTAAACATCCCCATGTCTAACAAATGACATAATGCATTACCAAACTGGAGGGTGTCCATTATTCTGTTTTAATTATGTTTTTATTGTTATATTTTATGGTTGTAATCCTGTCTGCTTGATTATTAAGCTTGTAACAATGTTCACAATTTGGAAGTTTCCACCATGTTTGTTATTAGTCCGACAGTCTTAATGATAGTAAATCTTATATCATCATCTTCAACACTGAGTATGAGCAAAGTTAGGAAAACATTTCACAACTGCTACAAAATACCAAACTCATTTTAATAAGAATTGTTTAATAGTCAGTTTACCTAAACAGATAGCTCAGACAATGCATATACACAACATTACTGACCTTTGAACTCATCAAAGCTGACTTCACCAACTAATGTAAGCTGGCCCAAAAGTTGAAGAAAACCTGTGCGTAACAGAAGTATGTAGTTAATGTATGTAAGTATGTCTTCATTTGTTGTTTTGTTGTAAGATGCAAACCACCATCTCTCCACTGGCAAAATGGTGGAAAGACAAACTGGATGAGTATTGGAAAGACAAACTAGATGAGCACGGGAAAGACAAACTAGATGAGCACTAGAGAGACAAACTAGATGAGCACTGGAAAGACAAACTAGATGAGCACTGGAAAGACAAACTAGATGAGCACTGGAAAGACAAGCTAGATGAGCACTGGAAAGACACACTAGATGAGCACTGGAAAGACACACTAGATGAGCACTGGAAAGACAGACTAGATGAGCACTGGAAAGACAAACTAGATGAGCACTGGAAAGACAAACTAGATGAGCACTGGAAAGACAAACTAGATGAGCACTGGAAAGACAGACTAGATGAGCACTGGAAAGACAAACTCGATGAGCACTGGAAAGACAAACTAGATGAGCACTGGAAAGACAAACTAGATGAGTACTGGAAAGACAAACTAGATGAGTACTGGAAAGACAAACTAGATGAGTACTGGAAAGATAAACTAGATGAGTACTGGAAAGACAAACTAGATGAGCACTGGAAAGACAAACTAGATGAGCACTGGAAAGACAAACTAGATGAGCACTGGAAAGACAAACTAGATGAGCACTGGAAAGACAAGCTAGATGAAATTCATTTTAGATAATTTTTTTACTTGTAATCAGAATTAAAAAACATTCTAAAATAATTTCTGCATGGTTTGTTGTAATGCCGAGTGTCAGCTAGTGGCTGTGACATCACTAAAGAAATTGCTTTATCATTATGCTTTGTGGTTGATGTTTCAGGCCGTTCTTGAAATTGTAATTCCAGAATGTAAAAAAAGTAAGAAGTCAATTAGAAATGCACATAGACACATTAGACAGTTGTAAATTTGTAACAGATTATCAGCCTTTACTAACAAGTCCTATTAAAAAAGTGAAAAGAACTGTTTAAATTACAGAAGTCATTCAAGCGCGACGACCCCTATAACTGGGAGAGGTACACACATCTGCTGTTGCGAGTGCGGGGAGACGGCCGCACATACCAAGTGGTCATTGGTATGCACCGGTATTATGATTTGACGTGGAACGACCAGTATACATATCCTCTGTTCACACGTGGCGGCCCCTACTGGCAGACCGCAAAGGTGCGTAATGGTAGGCCAGTCACAATGGCCCACAATAAAAACTGGTTTGACATTTCCTCATTTCATTTCTGTTTACACGTGGAAACATGTTCAGAATTTTACCTGTCATTGTAGCTTCTATTAAGTGCCACATATCGTCCTCTACTTTTTTACTTTACTGTAAATTATATAATGCTGACCTAGATCCTCCTGCAAAATGCTGTCCTTTTAGAATATCTGATAACTGTTGTAACCATAATGCCAAGTTGTCCACTAACAGTTATCAACCACACTGTCCACTTCCAGATCCCGTTCTCCAAGTTCTACCTGGCAGCCAAGGGTCGCATCCAGGACAAGCAGGAGAAGATGCAGTTGGACAGAATATCATACGTTGGAATCACGTTGGCTGATGCCTATAATGGCCCCTTCAACCTCGAGGTTGATTACATTGGTTTGTATTATGACTCCAACCACAGTCAGGACTTTGCCTATGAGATGTATCAAGTGCCTTCATATATGATCTATTGATGGCTACAGACGATGACAATGACATTCTAATCGTGAATAAATCTAATAATTAAATAATGCCACACTGAGTTCTCTGCCTCTGTGCTAAACACGCCATCCAGCGTCTGACAGGTTGGGGGTGTAGTTTCAGTTTGGTCAGTAATAACAGAAATAGCAAATAAACACTGCTAGTGGCATAAGTAATTTAATCACACAATTTCATTGTCAACAAATCAGCAGTACACAACCATCAGTCCAATTAAGGCCATAAAAGTGGCACTTTACCCAAAAACCACAACACACACCAACACCAGCAGGCCAAACAACACAATTCACACCCAGCACAAACCAAACTTATAATTGAGCAGTTCATTGAGTAATCTCTTGGAAACTAAGGAAGTTCACAACAATGGCAGGTGAACTTCATCCTAACAGGAATTCTAATTCATAAAAATTTTAAGTTAAGACAACAATTATTATACAACCCGTGAAAACACTTGTAAGTTAACACGAATAATAACTAACCAAGATTGCACTTAGCTAGAGTTAGTGCATAACGTTGTACAATGGAGCTGACTGTAGTCTCCTGTATCACAGAGTACTTCACAGAAGTATTTTATAAGCACACTTTGTGCCAACACACGTCTGGCCTCTGGCAGTGACCCATGTTTACAATTGCATGTCTATGTAAACTTGAGTAACATTTCTTACATACTATTATGTGGAAGCCACCAGCACCACCGTTTAACATTTTCTCATAAGTGTAGATTTTCTTAAATTTGGTGATGTTGAAGATATATTCAGTGAGATTTTTAACAAGGCTTCTTTGTACTGTAGGAGATAATATAAATGCTGTCTGCATTTGTCAAGACATACAAATACCAGCTCACCAGCTGAACACATTTGACCTCATGAATGAAATGTTAGTCTCCATATGATGTTAGTTGTGCGCAATCAGCTGAGATAGAAACAACAGAACTCTTCATCAACGTGAGAAGCCAGCAGACATCATTGTGTCAGTCTGCCTTGTCAATCAGTGAGCGTGAATCCCATAAGACACATTTACGCCCCTTATATAAAGGCTAAGAAACAAATAAATGTTAGTTACCAGGTACACTGTAGTTAGTTGACACCGGTTCTCATTTCAATAAACAGTAACTTTTAAACATAACAATTTTATTATTTTAGCCTTTTTATAAACAAAGATTTCAAAACTAAATGCCATAAGCAAGCCACCTACTTAATTTATCTTAAAATATAATCCACGTAAAAGGCATGCATAAAAAGTTATTACACCAATATATTGCACAAGATGGCAAAAATAAAGAGTAACATGAAGTCACTACCTGGGTACTCCTACAATAGATGAACGTAATATATATTTTCCAACTATAAATTTATGTTTTGTCTACCTGGAAAAGGTACAGAGTTACAAAACATCTGAGATTCTAGATATGTAGCTATATAGTTTAAAGATATAATATCAGGAGTAACTGCAGTATGTTAGATGCACATGTGGGAGATTCAGCAAATTATTTGTGGATATGTTTTCACCCAGGCATGATAACAAATGATGTACTAAATATACAGCTCTTAAACTTATATAATAAATCTTTAGAGAATACAAAACTACAATATTGAATACAACTGTGAGTAGGTATCCATGGCAACGCTAAAAGACATGATTCTGAGGGCCCTGGCAAGTCTAATTTAATACTGACCCATCATGGTGAATACTCAATAAATATCAACTACAAACTCGTATGTAGCACTCCATGATAACACTGTCTGGTCACTCCATCACCATCAAACAAAATACAAGACACATCGGATTATTGTTTCACACATGTGAAAGTTAGCTGTCACTGAACATTGTAACAAGAATATCAGAAATATAGCGAGATATTCATACGATCAAGACAAAGAACTCAGTGAATAACTACCACCCAGGCTGATTCCAGGCCATGAACCAAACACCCAATTTTTCAGATGAAAGCTAAACTTTCAAAGTGTGTCATCAGTGATTTGTGCATGACAATGCTTCAAACTAAAGTGACAGTGACTGTGACACTCTACAAACTTAACAATTGTTGCTTCAACACTCATAAAGAAACTCATTATATTATACATATTCAACATTTGCTCAGTTTGTCAACTGTCACATTACTACCAGTTGTTAATCACAGCTCAAAATTCTACACTTGTCTATGAGAAATGAATTCCATTAGACAAGTGAACATGTTCCTTCTGGTTACCCATGAAACAACGGGGCCATTTACAGCATGGACAACTCAAACTTATTATTGTCTCATTTGCTTTCCATTCACCATGGATAAGTAGCTTTTGAAATTTGTTTTCCCTCAACACAAGTTAACTATTTTATGTAAAAGTGAATTCTTTATTCTGCTTGTTTGTTGAACAAGTTTTGCCTCCTTTTAATGGACACACGTATAAATGGTGAATCACAACTGATGAAAACTGAACATCATTACATAAGCCTGAAAATAATTATAAATAGCTAGGCATCATGATTCTTAAATAACAGTTTCACCATATCTAATTAACTTATCAATTTAACTACCCTAGGGTAAGTATAATTCACATGAAAATCAACTGAAAATAACTGAATAATTTACCCTTTGTTTAAAACTGTGTTAATTTGTTAATAAAACCAATACCACACTATAGTTGATATGGTGTGTTGGTATAGATATGTACATGGCAGTTGCTAAAAGTCTGGCATGAGCTGTAGGTACTTTGTCTAGTCTTTGTACCGTTGTACCATGAAGAGTTGTCCATCTGGGGCGTAACCAAATGTTTCATAGAACTTGACATTCTCTGGCTTGCATTCCAGGGACATCTTGTAGCAGTCGACTAGTTTCCCCAAAAGCGTCAGTGTCTCTACCAATCTGGTGGTCAAAAATAGGTAAATTGATTAGTTTAATTTCAACAACTTTAACCAATGTCATGTAACCTAGTTTAGGGATTAAATGGGATTAAATTAAATATGTATTGCCAGTTTTCAAGATGACATTACCAATGTGAATGCAACAAGTACATATTACATGTTTATATAAATAACGTACAAGTGAAGTGTATTGGTAACTACTGTGAACTGTGAAGTGTATTGTTAGTTATTGCAAAATGTATTGCTAGTTACTGTCAACGTACAGTTTTCCGAGTTGTCTGCCTCTGTACTCTGAGTGCACCACCACATCCTCAACACGGCCTCGCTGCAGTGGACATGGTAAGTACACTATACATTGTAAGTACACTATACATTGTAAGTACACATGACATGGTAAGTATACATGACATGGTAAGTACACATGACATAGTAACTAATACTAACTACACAAGACATAGTCAATTCATGAGACATAGCACATACACTAGAGACACAGTAAGTACACAAGACACAGTAAATACATGAGACATAGCACATACACCAGAGACACAGTAAGTACAGAAGACACAGTAAATACAAAATAGTACACAAGACACAATAAGTACACAAGACCCAGTGAGTACAGATGACACAGTATGTACACAACACACAACTCGATAACACGGTTTAAGCCAGTTCATATTATTATACATAAACTTTGCACCAACAGGAAAAGTGTGAAGGTTTCTGTAACACAACAATGTTATAGCAATGACACCAAGAGTGATTAATCAGTTACTGCACCAGTTGTCTATAACTTACTAAGAAGAGATGTGAGAAGAGAACGACCCAGTCACATCACGTGAACAGTCTCACTGCTCTAATCACAGTGAGTGAGAGGAAGAAACTGACGCAGTAAAAGTGCTAATGTGCACTGACCGTGCCTGCAGAGTGAATAAACTTCTGTTCAACGAGTAGAGTGGCACACCCGATGAGTTCCTTGGTGCCTGTGTCCTCCACCACCAGGATGTAGTACGTGTCTCGGCACTGCTTCATCGCGCTGAATCTCTCTGAAGGTAAACATCCCCATGTCTAACAAATGACATAATGCATTACCAAACTGGAGGGTGTCCATTATTCTGTTTTAATTATGTTTTTATTGTTATATTTTATGGTTGTAATCCTGTCTGCTTGATTGTTTATTAAGCTTGTAACAATGTTCACAATTTGGAAGTTTCCACCATGTTTGTTATTAGTCTGACAGTCTTAATGATAGTAAATCTTATATCATCATCTTCAACACTGAGTATGAGCAAAGTTAGGAAAACATTTCACAACTGCTACAAAATACCAAACTCATTTTAATAAGAATTGTTTAATAGTCAGTTTACCTAAACAGATAGCTCAGACAATGCATATACACAACATTACTGACCTTTGAACTCATCAAAGCTGACTTCACCAACTAATGTAAGCTGGCCCAAAAGTTGAAGAAACCCTGTGCGTAACAGAAGTATGTAGTTAATGTATGTAAGTATGTCTTCATTTGTTGTTTTGTTGTAAGATGCAAACCACCATCTCTCCACTGGCAAAACGGTGGAAAGACAAACTGGATGAGTATTGGAAAGACAAACTAGATGAGCACTGGAAAGACAAACTAGATGAGCACTGGAAAGACAAACTAGATGAGCACTGGAAAGACAAACTAGATGAGCACTGGAAAGACAAACTAGATGAGCACTGGAAAGACAAACTGGATGAGTACTGGAAAGACAAACTAGATGAGCACTGAAAAGACAAACTAGATGAGCACTGGAAAGACAAACTAGATGAGCACTGGAAAGACAAACTAGATGAGCACTGGAAAGACAAACTAGATGAGCACTGGAAAGGCAAACTAGATGAGCACTGGAAAGGCAAACTAGATGAGCACTGGAAAGGCAAACTAGATGAGCACTGGAAAGACAAACTAGATGAGCACTGGAAAGACAGACTAGATGAGCACTGGAAAGACAAACTAGATGAGCACTGGAAAGACAGACTAGATGAGCACTGGAAAGACAAACTAGATGAGCACTGGAAAGACACACTAGATGAGCACTGGAAAGACAAGCTAGATGAGCACTGGAAAGACAGACTAGATGAGCACTGGAAAGACAAACTAGATGAGCACTGGAAAGACAGACTAGATGAGCACTGGAAAGACAAACTAGATGAGCACTGGAAAGAAAAGACTAGATGAGCACTGGAAAGACAAACTAGATGAGCACTGGAAAGAAAAGACTAGATGAGCACTGGAAAGACAAACTAGATGAGCACTGGAAAGAAAAGACTAGATGAGCACTGGAAAGGCACAAGCTAGATGAGCACTGGAAAGACAAACTAGATGAGCACTGGAAAGACAAACTAGATGAGCACTGGAAAGACAAACTAGATGAGTACTGGAAAGACAAACTAGATGAGCACTGGAAAGACAAACTAGATGAGCACTGGAAAGACAAACTAGATGAGCACTGGAAAGACAAACTAGATGAGCACTGGAAAGACAAACTAGATGAGTACTGGAAAGACAAACTAGATAGTACTGGAAAGACAAACTAGATGAGTACTGGAAAGACAAACTAGATTAGTACTGGAAAGACAAACTAGATAGTACTGGAAAGACAAACTAGATGAGCACTGGAAAGACAAACTAAATGAGTACTGGAAAGACAAACTAGATTAGTACTGGAAAGACAAACTAGATTAGTACTGGAAAGACAAACTAGACTAGTACTGGAAAGACAAACTAGATGAGCACTGGAAAGACAAACTAGATGAGCACTGGAAAGACAAACTAGATGAGCACTGGAAAGACAAACTAGATGAGCACTGGAAAGACAAACTAGACTAGTACTGGAAAGACAAACTAGATGAGTACTGGAAAGACAAACTAGATTAGTACTGGAAAGACAAACTAGATAGTACTGGAAAGACAAACTAGATGAGCACTGGAAAGACAAACTAAATGAGTACTGGAAAGACAAACTAGATTAGTACTGGAAAGACAAACTAGATTAGTACTGGAAAGACAAACTAGACTAGTACGGGAAAAGAATAGCAAACAAAGCCCTAGATGAGCACTGGAAAGACAAACTAGATTAGTACTGGAAAGACAAACTAGATTAGTACTGGAAAGACACCATTTGGCAGAGAATAGCTCAAGATAGGCAGATCTGGAAACAGCTTCCTGAGATCTTCACCCAACCATGGCTGCATAATTATGATGACAAACCATAATGCAATATGCTTGTCAAATCTATGTTATGACTCCTAACTTCTGACTTGTGCTAATACAAACAAATGCATATAAATGTGTTTAATATATATATATATATATATATATATATATATATATTTATATATATATGTCATATATGTATTAACTGTCCTAGTTAGTTAACTATCTGCACAGTTGTCAATGTTAATTCTTTACAAATATTTGAATGCTTTCATATTTTCATATTTCACTAATCTAAAATATTTGCATTTAAATTTAACAAAACATCAATCACACTGACAAGTGTATTATGACACAGCATATGTCATTGTGGCTAAACTGTGTTTAGCAACCAAAAAATTTAATGTATGAAGTACCAGAGGACAAACCATGTTTGAGAAATGTAATATTGTTTTGTCTCAAATAATAAAATTGTATGATTTACCTCGGTGGTAATCAGAGAGACGTAAAGGTCTCATCTCGAGTGAATCGCCTGGACTAGATGGTGAACACCCATTCTTGAAGCTGGCTGTCTTGGCACTCCAGTCCAGCCGGGTCAACATCTCCGGGTCAAAGAGTGATACATCATCATCACAGTTGTTCTGTGACAACAAATATAGCAATCTTTATAATTCACCGTAATTTTGTTATACTTTTACTAGTGTAACTTTCTCATCAATTTTAAAATTATGCTCTTCATATATTTTGTTAAACTGCTTTAAACGAGTAACAATGAAAATTATTTTTTACTGAATGCTGCACACAAATTTCCCTTCATGGGAAAATAAAATTTTATTGTACTGTATAAAATGAAACTGCCAGATTCCTGGGCTTCAAGAAGTAAGTGAAACGGTGTATCGTCATTGTCAAAAAGTAAAAACAATATAGAGTATAGACCATTCTTGGCAAGATCGTACTGATGAAAAATATGTACCAACAAATATCAAATGTTTATGAATATAACAATATGACTCAACGTTGCATATTAAACTGAGTTTCTAAATATCTTAATTGGCAGTAAAATACAAAAAAACTCCAGATTCTACTCAATGCAATTTATATTCCACTGCTCTTATTACAAGCAAACCAATTCCAATTAAAGGTCTACATTCAAAATGATCGATTCCAATTCCAGATTTGGAATCAGCCTTTAATTTTGATTCCAATGACACTTTCAAAATGATCGATTCCAATTCCAGAATCGGAATCAGCCTAAAATTTTGATTCTGAAACCATTCCTGGTTTGATAGGTAGTATACTATATAGATCTATACATATATAATATATAAAATTATATTATATATATACATCCACAGATTTTAAATGTTTAACCGTGAATTATCGGTCAGACAGTACCAGTAAGTAGCAAGTTCTATACTGATGCAGTAAACTATGAAATGTTCCCAAAAATTGTGAAAAAGTTTGAGTTTATTTGCAAAGTAATAAACTTGGCACCTCAGGATAGCACAGACATGCTGTGTCCCAGTGCCAATGACAATTAGTGTCTGCAAAAGCAGATCCATGGTTACCTGGGGACACTTAAATTAATTTTATTGCCTCCCTCCCCACCCACTCGTTTCACCATAGTCCGTAAGTATGGATTTTTACACTGATCATCTGATCTGATACAGTTGTGCTGTGCCATATTTGAAGGTGTAAAAAAGTGTATTAAAACTTCAAAGAGCACGTATGAATGAATGAATGAGTTGCACAAGTAAAAACATGGCTTAGAAGTGTGAAAACAACCGCTAGTCTGAATGCATGGATGGTTGAAGATAATAACACATTCTGTGAGGGTGTTCCACCAGAAGGCAATGCGTGGAAAGAATGAATTACTGTAAACCCGAATGCCAGCTGGGACAATTTGATATTATATTTGCATGATATAATGTCTTGTATTGGTGGGGAGCATAGATGTTTGTGGCAAGGTAGTGGTTAAAAACTGGTTATCATTTATGGCAATATGTCCACGCTACGCCTGCTTCTGCTTGATCCGCCCATGGTGTATGTGCGACTATGTGGGCGTGTGACTGAGTGGGTGAGACGTCATGCAAAGAATAACAATTATCATTGACAATGTGAATGTCACCTGTCATCTTCACGACTGTCATAAACTTGTTGACAAGTTTGTAAAAATCGTTTTGATTTCACCCCTATTAACTTCAAGTAATACAATTTCGTTTGCCATCACACCTTGCGTAAATGTGATATGTTCTTATTCGAAATATCAATTCCTACCTCCATTCTAAATTAAAGCATGCAAGGGGCCAGCAAGTGCAGACGGTAAGCGGAAGTTGTTGTCGCCATAAAAAAGTTATAGCCTTAATCCAAACAAAAATGACGTGTAATTATAGAGTATGAGCAGCATAATCTAATTTATAATTCTAACTGAAATTATTTATAATGTTACTAATAAAAAAGTAGTTTAACGTTTCATAATTAGCTAGATAAGACATTTTAATTTTTGGTTATTGAGGCTATGAATAAATATGGCCGCGTCCATGAACGGCACCTTCTGCGACCGCTATCCTTTGGTGTTTTTTTTTATGTTGTCTCCTAATTGATGTGCCAGATGTAGACATCATGTTCTTCAGTATCGCAAAACAATGCACCGTTCGTAGTGTACCATATGCATTTCTCTCATATAATGCCAAAGTTGTGTGCACTGTTTATCCACGTTTGTGCCAAGAATGCGCCTCGCCCTCGCCGGCCTATCGTGTGCCGCTGCTGCCTGTATCGTTGACTGTACCCGGCTTTTGGTCGCCGCATCGCCAAGCACACACATCACCGTCGCTTGTATGCTGCCATCTTCCTGAATGGTGTGACAGTTATCATGCTAGAAAAACGGTGTTGACGGGTTCATTATGTGGCTGTGGAAATGTCACCAGCCCTGTACGGTTCCAGACAAGCAGACATTTCCACATGGACAATGTCAACAGACATGCTAAGTTCAAAACACACACAAGTTTTCCAGATGTTCACAAAACAACTGAGCATATACAGAGAACCAAAGAGAGAGTCAAAGAAACTGTGGAAGAAAGAGTTCGGGGATTTGTAAAGGTTATTAAGGATCTGTACATCTTATTTTTATCTAGTTTTCTATATAGGTTGAACGGGTCGGTTGAACTAATGAAACAACCTTAAAATCCCATCACACTTTATTTAACCCATTGCCCTAGCACTGCATATCAGTATTTATTAGGAAAGTATTTAAATACAAATACTTTTAATTCCGAAACTTCAAATACAAATACTTTGAAAAAAGTAATTAAATAGTTTCAAATACAAATGTATTTGACCCCATGTCTGGTACAATCAGTTATACTGCTCATTAGCATTATTAGTTATAATGTGCTTTTGCAATTATCTAACTTATAGCCTTATTTAATCTTTATCTACACATTTGTACCATATTCATTTTTAAAGGTTATTTTGTATATGTATCATCTATGGGTTTTTATCTGAAATAAATGTATTCATAGAATTATTGCATGTATGTATTTCTTCTGTCTTATCTGTGAAGTTTTATGTGTATCTGAATCCTGGGATATGTTTCAGAGAGAAAATATTGTCACAGTTCCAAATATGCTGACCGGCTTACGAATTGCTATGACGCCATTCCTTGGTTACTTGGTTCTACAGCAGTGCTATCCCATGGCTTGTATCATCTTTGTCATCACAGGAATTACAGATGTCGTATGTAACTTTTCCGCTTGTGTAATTGTTGTAGAAAATAAGAATGCAAAAAGTGGTGTAATTTATTCATATAGGGTCATTCCATGTCAAATTGACAACTTTTCTGGCAACTTTTCATCATATGTACAATCTTAAAAAACTGGCTGATTTTTTATATATAAAAATATGCATAACAACTAGATTATCCTTAAAATTTGAACTTCACTTGACAATTTAAAATAATTATTTGTATATCTAAAATATAACTTATTCGATTTGTCACAACAAACTAAAATACCATTTTCATGGGTTCACATAAGTGTAAATATTTAACATAAAGCGCAATACTGTGATGATGCTTATTTTCAGTCTGGTTGATGTTCCAAAATAAATCAGGACTCTTGCAGTGTGTGCTTGCATCACACATCTCCAACAAAATAGAAAAATCATATTTTAGACCAATACAAACATGGTCATAAGCACAGCAAGAGTGAGAAATTCTTTGAGATGTAGACATTTTTCAGTTCAGAAGATGTGATAATCAGATATCTAGAGGTGATTTATAAACCGAGCAGTCACAACATTGTGCCAAGTTTTGCACGACATTTTACACAAATTACTTGAGCAGAATCACTAGCACACTCACTGAGTGTAGTTGATATGTCTAAGGGATGTGTTTCAGTTGGAGTGTGGTCGATGTGTCTATGGGATGCGTGTTTCAGTTGGATGGATGGCTTGGAGTGTAGTTGATGTGTCTATGGGATGTGTGTTTCAGTTGGATGGATGGGTTGGAGTGTAGTTGATGTGTCTTCGGGATGCGTGTTTCAGTTGGATGGATGGGTTGGAGTGCGTGTTTCAGTTGGAGGGATGGGTTGGAGTGTAGTTGATGTGTCTACGGGATGTGTTTTTCAGTTGGAGGGATGGGTTGGAGTGTGGTTGATGTGTCTACGGGATGTGTGTTTCAGTTGGATGGATGAGTTGGAGTCTGGTTGATGTGTCTATGGGATGTGTGTTTCAGTTGGATGGATGGGTTGGAGTCTGGTCGATGTGTCTATGGGATGTGTGTTTCAGTTGGATGGATGGGTTGGAGTCTGGTCGATGTGTCTACGGGATGTGTGTTTCAGTTGGATGGATGGGTTGGAGTGTAGTCGATGTGTCTACGGGATGTGTGTTTCAGTTGGATGGATGGGTTGGAGTGTAGTTGATGTGTCTATGGGATGTGTGTTTCAGTTGGATGGATGGGTTGGTGTGTAGTTGATGTGTATATGGGATGTGTGTTTCAGTTGGATGGATGGGTTGGAGTGTGGTCGATGTGTCTACGGGATGTGTATTTCAGTTGGATGGATGGGTTGGAGTGTAGTTGATGTGTCTATGGGATGTGTGTTTCAGTTGGATGGATGGGTTGGAGTGTAGTTGATGTGTCTAAGGGATGTGTTTCAGTTGGAGTGTGGTCGATGTGTCTATGGGATGCGTGTTTCAGTTGGATGGATGGGTTGGAGTGTAGTCGATGTGTCTACGGGATGTGTGTTTCAGTTGGAGGGATGGGTTGGAGTGTAGTTGATATGTCTACGGGATGTGTTTTTCAGTTGGAGGGATGGGTTGGAGTGTGGTTGATGTGTCTACGGGATGTGTGTTTCAGTTGGATGGATGAGTTGGAGTCTGGTTGATGTGTCTATGGGATGTGTGTTTCAGTTGGATGGATGGGTTGGAGTCTGGTCGATGTGTCTATGGGATGTGTGTTTCAGTTGGATGGATGGGTTGGAGTCTGGTCGATGTGTCTACGGGATGTGTGTTTCAATTGGATGGATGGGTTGGTGTGTAGTTGATGTGTCTATGGGATGTGTGTTTCAGTTGGATGGATGGGTTGGAGTGTAGTTGATGTGTATATGGGATGTGTGTTTCAGTTGGATGGATGGGTTGGAGTGTGGTCGATGTGTCTACGGGATGTGTGTTTCAGTTGGATGGATGGGTTGGAGTGTAGTTGATGTGTCTATGGGATGTGTGTTTCAGTTGGATGGATGGGTTGGAGTGTGGTTGATGTGTCTACGGGATGTGTGTTTCAGTTGGATGGATGGGTTGGAGTGTAGTTGATGTGTCTATGGGATGTGTGTTTCAGTTGGATGGATGGGTTGGTGTGTAGTTGATGTGTCTACGGGATGGGCGGGATGTGTGTTTCAGTTGGATGGATGGGTGGCTCGGACCTTTGAGAATCAGACGTCAGCCTTTGGAAGTTTCCTTGATCCTCTTGCCGACAAACTGCTCATCAGTGTTCTCTTTGTCACCCTCACAATGGTCAACCTGATACCTCGTATGTATACCCACATTACACCCTCACTGGTCAACGTGATACCTTATATGTGTACCTGCATTACACCCTCACTAGATAACATTTGCAACAAACTATGATGTAATCATCACAAGACTGTCCACACTGCAGTCTGTAACACAAAAGACTGTCCACACTGCAGTCTGTAACACAGAAGACTGTCCACACTGCAGTCTGTAACACAGAAGACTGTCCACACTGCAGTCTGTAACACAGAAGACTGTCCACACTGCAGTCTGTAACACAGAAGATTGTCCACACTGCAGTCTGTAACACAAAAGACTGTCCACACTGCAGTCTGTAACACAAAAGACTGTCCACACTGCAGTCTGTAATACAGAAGACTGTCCACACTGCAGTCTGTAACACAGAAGACTGTCCACACTGCAGTCTGTAACACAGAAGATTGTCCACACTGCAGTCTGTAACACAAAAGACTGTCCACACTGCAGTCTGTAATACAGAAGACTGTCCACACTGTAGTCTGTAACACAGAAGATTGTCCACACTGCAGTCTGTAACACAAAAGACTGTCCACACTGCAGTCTGTAACACAGAAGACTGTCCACACTGCAGTCTGTAACACAGAAGGGGGCAATAATTGGCTGATGCCAGTCATAATAAAAAAAATCTTCCTTCACCTACGATGTAGCCGGGCACATGGTCCTTCACAACCGGGTAAATTCCCAGGGTCCCGGCTCTTAACAAAACCCTGATTGGGCATACCCCCTCCATGTATGGCTGATATCACATGCCACCATTTCAGCCTTACTGGTTAGCCTGATACCTCAACTTGTAACCTTGTATTTGTACAGTATTATACAAATTCAATAAAATATTACAACTCACCAGTCACAGCCACAGTTATAGTTGTGTGTTGTAGACAGCAATAATGAGGACATTAAGACTTCAGTAAACTGATGCTTCCTATGTACAGGTGTATCCACTTTTATTTCTTTTGATAGTGTAATCATTGTAATTTGATAGCACAATCACCCCAGAATATTTGGATGGGGTGCTATATAAGAAATAAATTATTATTATTAAAAGTGACAGCAAGGTTCTTGGATATTTTTTAGTTTACTGTTTCTCAGAATTCTCTCAGATGAGGCTTCTATTAAAATGATTCGTGTGGTTTGATGTTGGCGCCAGTTCATGTGCAGACTGGTTGGCTTGTTGCAGTGCCACTGACAGCCATAGTAATAGCCCGGGACATCTGCCTCATAGCTGGGGCCTTCTATGTCCGCTATATCTCCATTCTTCCACCAGTAAGTACATGCACAACAAAGGATCAATGGGACAGCTAAGTGCTTTATGTTTTAATGGCAATACTTCAAGTTTGTAAACTTTAAATGCTGACATATACCAAGTAGACTGATCTGTCAGTGCATTGCAGCAGTCGGTGTGTGACAGGGCAGTACATTTAGTTATCAATACAGTGTAGGTATATATATATGTACTAACCATTGATTGTGACGAGGGAAGGTTGGCCACTCTGGACATTTAGGCATATTGCACTTTCAGACAGTTTTATACCTTTTTAGCCAACATAACAGTGGCAGTGTAGAACTGTTTTGCACTTTTTTTAGTCAACAATAGTGGCAGCATAGAACTGTTTTGCACTCTTTTTAGCCAACATAACAGTGGCAGTGTAGAACTGTTTCTTTTATGATGAACATAACCAAATTTATAACCTTTTATGTTTTTAACATGCACTCTCTACCCTCTACTGCAGTGTTACTGTTGAATACGCAGTGCACTCCTCTCTACTCTCTACTGCAGTGTTACAGTTCAATACGCAGTGCACTCCTCTCTGCCATCTACTGCAGTGTTACTGTTGAATACTCAGTGCACTCCTCTCTACTCTCTACTGCAGTGTTACAGTTCAATACGCAGTGCACTCCTCTCTACCCTCTACTGCAGTGTTACTGTTGAATACGCAGTGCACTCCTCTCTACCCTCTACTGCAGTGTTACAGTTCAATACGCAGTGCACTCCTCTCTACCCTCTACTGCAGTGTTACTGTTGAATACGCAGTGCACTCCTCTCTACTGCAGTGTTACAGTTCAATACGCAGTGCACTCCTCTCTACCCTCTACTGCAGTTTTACTGTTGAATACGCAGTGCACTCCTCTCTACTCTCTACTGCAGTGTTACAGTTCAATACGCAGTGCACTCCTCTCTACCCTCTACTGCAGTGTTACTGTTGAATACGCAGTGCACTCCTCTCTACCCTCTACTGCAGGTGTTACTGTTGAACACGCAGTGCACTCCTCTCTACCCTCTACTGCAGTGTTACTGTTGAACATGCAGTGCACTCCTCTCTACCCTCTACTGCAGTATTACTGTTGAACATGCAGTGCACTCCTCTCTACCCTCTACTGCAGTTTTACTGTTGAATATGCCGTGCACTCCTCTCTACCCTCTACTGCAGTGTTACTGTTGAATACGCAGTGCACTCCTCTGTACCCTCTACTGCAGTATTACTGTTGAATACGCAGTGCACTCCTCTACCCTCTACTGCAGTGTTACTGTTGAATACGCAGTGCACTCCTCTCTACCCTCTACTGCAGTGTTACAGTTGAATACACAATGCACTCCTCTCTACCCTCTACTGCAGTGTTACAGTTGAATACGCAGTGCACTCCTCTCTACCCTCTACTGCAGTGTTACAGTTGAATACACAATGCACTCCTCTCTACCCTCTATTGCAGTGTTACTGTTACATGAATTTGTTTCCCACCTATGAATATGTTCTCTTCCTAATTTCATTTCTTAATACTACAGTAAATGTGCTGTGAACGTTTACTCTCTGCCTGCTTGTTAATTAATAAGCCTGAAACAATGTTAACTTTTTGTAAGTTGCACCTGAAAATGTTCATATTGTTAAAAACACATTCAATTTATAAAACTTTGGTGGCACTTATTGCATTTTGGCAGTTATTGCTTTGAAGTTGGCTAAATTCCACACACCTGACTAAATTTAGACAATGCATTATGTACAACATTGATGTGGCACATAATGACCACCTTCATCCACACTCACAGTCTCACACTGTAAGCAAAATAAAATAATCACAACAATGCAACACAGTGGGATTATGCACATGTTTAGAAGAAGAAGAAGACAGCTTTTAAAACAACTTTCATTGCATATGTCTGTGACTCTTTAAAATGCTCGAGTTGAATACACAATACACACCTCTCTACCCTCTACTGCAGTGTTACTGTTGAATATGCAGTGCACTCCTCTCTACTGCAGTGTTACTGTTGAATACGCAGTGCACTCCTCTCTACCCTCTACTGCAGTGTTACTGTTGAACACGCAGTGCACTCCTCTCTACTGCAGTGTTACTGTTGAATATGCAGTGCACTCCTCACTACCCTCTACTGCAGTGTTACTGTTGAATATGCAGTGCACTCCTTTCTACCCTCTACTGCAGTATTACTGTTGAATATGCAGTGCACTCCTCTCTACCCTCTACTGCAGTTTTACTGTTGAATACGCAGTGCACTCCTCTCTACCCTCTACGGCAGTGTTACTGTTGAATATGCAGTGCACTCCTCTCTACCCTCTGCTGCAGTGTTACTGTTGAATACGCAGTGCACTCCTCTCTACCCTCTACTGCAGTGTTACTGTTGAATATGCAGTGCACTCCTCTCTACCCTCTACTGCAGTGTTACTGTTGAATACGCAGTGCACTCCTCTCTACCCTCTACTGCAGGGTTACTGTTGAACACACAGTGCACTCCTCTCTACCCTCTACTGCAGTGTTACTGTTGAACATGCAGTGCACTCCTCTCTACCCTCTACTGCAGTATTACTGTTGAACATGCAGTGCACTCCTCTCTACCCTCTACTGCAGTTTTACTGTTGAATACGCCGTGCACTCCTCTGTACCCTCTACTGCAGTGTTACTGTTGAATACGCAGTGCACTCCTCTGTACCCTCTACGGCAGTGTTACTGTTGAATACGCAGTGCACTCCTCTCTACCCTCTACTGCAGTGTTACAGTTGAATACACAATGCACTCCTCTCTACCCTCTACTGCAGTGTTACAGTTGAATACGCAGTGCACTCCTCTCTACCCTCTACTGCAGTGTTACAGTTGAATACACAATGCACTCCTCTCTACCCTCTATTGCAGTGTTACTGTTACATGAATTTGTTTCCCACCTATGAATATGTTCTCTTCCTAATTTCATTTCTTAATACTACAGTAAATGTGCTGTGAATGTTTACTCTCTGCCTGCTTGTTAATTAATAAGCCTGCAACAATGTTAACTTTTTGTAAGTTGCACCTGAAAATGTTCATATTGTTAAAAACACATTCAATTTATAAAACTTTGGTGGCACTTATTGCATTTTGGCAGTTATTGCTTTGAAGTTGGCTAAATTCCACACACCTGACTAAATTTAGACAATGCATTATGTACAACATTGATGTGGCACATAATGACCACCTTCATCCACACTCACAGTCTCACACTGTAAGCAAAATAAAATAATCACAACAATGCAACAGAGTGGGATTATGCACATGTTTAGAAGAAGAAGAAGACAGTTTTTAAAACAACTTTCATTGCATATGTCTGTGACTCTTTAAAATGCTCGAGTTGAATACACAATACACACCTCTCTACCCTCTACTGCAGTGTTACTGTTGAATATGCAGTGCACTCCTCTCTACTGCAGTGTTACTGTTGAATACGCAGTGCACTCCTCTCTACCCTCTACTGCAGTGTTACTGTTGAACACGCAGTGCACTCCTCTCTACTGCAGTGTTACTGTTGAACATGCAGTGCACTCCTCTCTACCTCTGCTGCAGTGTTACTGTTGAATACGCAGTGCACTCCTCTCTACCCTCTACTGCAGTGTTACTGTTGAATACGCAGTGCACTCCTCTCTACCCTCTACTGCAGTGTTACTGTTGAATACGCAGTGCACTCCTCTCTACTCTCTACTGCAGTGTTACAGTTCAATACGCAGTGCACTCCTCTCTACCCTCTACTGCAGTGTTACTGTTGAATACGCAGTGCACTCCTCTCTACCCTCTACTGCAGGGTTACTGTTGAACACGCAGTGCACTCCTCTCTACCCTCTACTGCAGTGTTACTGTTGAACATGCAGTGCACTCCTCTCTACCCTCTACTGCAGTATTACTGTTGAACATGCAGTGCACTCCTCTCTACCCTCTACTGCAGTTTTACTGTTGAATATGCAGTGCACTCCTCTCTACCCTCTACTGCAGTGTTACTGTTGAATATGCAGTGCACTCCTCTCTACCCTCTACTGCAGGGTTACTGTTGAACACGCAGTGCACTCCTCTCTACCCTCTACTGCAGTGTTACTGTTGAACATGCAGTGCACTCCTCTCTACCCTCTACTGCAGTATTACTGTTGAACATGCAGTGCACTCCTCTCTACCCTCTACTGCAGTTTTACTGTTGAATATGCCGTGCACTCCTCTCTACCCTCTACTGCAGTGTTACTGTTGAATACGCAGTGCACTCCTCTGTACCCTCTATGGCAGTATTACTGTTGAATACGCAGTGCACTCCTCTCTACCCTCTACTGCAGTGTTACTGTTGAATACGCAGTGCACTCCTCTCTGCCCTCTACTGCAGTGTTACAGTTGAATACACAATGCACTCCTCTCTACCCTCTACTGCAGTGTTACAGTTTAATACACAATGCACTCCTCTCTACCCTCTATTGCAGTGTTACTGTTACATGAATTTGTTTCCCACCTATGAATATGTTCTCTTCCTAATTTCATTTCCTAATACTACAGTAAATGTGCTGTGAATGTTTACTCTCTGCCTGCTTGTTAATTAATAAGCCTGAAACAATGTTAACTTTTTGTAAGTTGCACCTGAAAATGTTCATATTGTTAAAAACACATTCAATTTATAAAACTTTGGTGGCACTTATTGCATTTTGGCAGTTATTGCTTTGAAGTTGGCTAAATTCCACACACCTGACTACATTTAGACAAAATATAAAGGTAACAAAAATTAGTGCCTGCAATTATGTAACTAACGGAACAGACAAACACTTTTCAAACAAGTTAAATATTTACCACGAAAACTTTTGACATTTTCTATAAAACGTGCACATGATTGTATACTTTGTTTCGTTTGTGGATGTGGTGGATGTAAAATCCCACAAAGAAACCACTTCCTGTTGGTTTGTTGTAGAAAACACTGAAGAAATATTTTGATGTGAAGAAAGCCACAGCTCAACTGCAGCCAACTGTCGTCAGCAAAGTGAGGTCATTTCTATAATAGGTTTAGATTTTAGCACGTTTTCTTACATTATTTTTTTGTTTAATTTCACTCTGAATCAGAGATGGAGTAATCGTACTCGTGTACTTGTACTCGTACTCGAGTACGAGTACTTTTTGAGGTACTTGTACTCATACTCGAGTACGAAGGAAAGTAATCGTACTCGTACTCGAGTACATTACCAAAGTAATCGTACTCATGATTACTTCTCACGATTAAATTTTTTTCATATGAACAGTTGCAAGCAAATATATTAGGCAGTTAAAAATGGCAATATTAGAAGTAATCTATTAAATGTAATCATAATCAAGGTATTCATTTTCTATTACTGTTGAGCATTTCAGTTAAATAAATATTCAGTCAGATTTCCCTAATTAATACCTTTTCTTCCCAGAGAAGCAACATCTCCTCACCCTCCTGCTTAGTACAAAGTACAAGTTATATTGTGACAGTCCCTGGGAAGCACTGCAGGAGATAAGCATCCTGTAACATCTTGCTTTGTAATTTTAGAAGCCAGGCCACAGCCCCACCTGTACTGTTTGCTCTGTCAGTGTGGTGTGAATGACTGGTCATATTTCCAACATCCAGAATCCTGACTGGGTCTGGGCAGTTAGCTGCTAAATCCCTGTCTATTATGTTTAATTAAGTGCAAACTGTAAACCTGTCTAAATCCACAACCATTCTGTGTTTGTCCCATCCAGACACGGGGTCAAATACATTGAAATGTATTTAAATACAAATATTCTTGAGGGATTACACATACTTTTTAAATATAAATGTATCTAAATAGGAATACATTGAAAAGTATTTCAAATACTTGTTCATATATTTTGTTTTCAAATACTTTTCATTTTGTATTACTATGTAGGTAAAAGAAAAGCAACACATATTGAGACATTTAGTTTATAGGCATAATTAGTGTTTTGCTCATATGATGACAGGCAGACCAGTGCTAGGGGGTATTGTTATTGCTAACTGCATCACAGTGACAACTGACTGAAAGAGGTAAAGGCCAAAATATATTGTTTGAATGTTAAGCCAGGAGGTCCATAATAATATAACGCCTATGTTGCCCTCAGAAGAGACACTGTTAATCATTGCTACCATGCTGTGAGGAATGCTCAACTTCAAAGTCAGCCAGGAAACCAGAATAACCTGGTGCCAAATTGAAGCCTGACTAAACAACAAAAGGGGATATTGACCTATGGTCACTGTTAGGTCCATCCTCTGACTCTGAGCAAACACAAGTTGTGGTCACTGCAGGGCCAGGGGAAGCCTGCTGTTAAGTGTCTTCATCAGTAATTAGCACTGTTGGGTGAAGTTGCAGTGTATTAAGGTAATCAGTTTGGCAGGTATTACATGTGACAGTGAAAAAGAAATGTTGATACTGACAATGTATTTAAAAAAAATATTTGAACAAGTCAAATACTTTAGGAAAGTATTTAAATACAAATACTTTTAATTCCTAAACATCAAACACAAATACTTTAAAAAGTATTTAAATACTTTCAAATACAAATGCATTTGACCCCATGTCTGGACCCATCTGATATACTACTCTTGAATATGCCCCCCTGGTTTTGAAGTGTTGTTATTGTAATGCATTTGATCATGTGTATTTGAAATTTAAAAATGCCTCCTATTTGTATTTGATTCTGAAACCATAAATTAAATTATTAATCCAGCATTAAATGATTCATCCAATACCTGAGAAAGGCGTCTAATTATTAATAATAATAACACCTGGACAGTGGATAGCAGTAATCAGTTAGAACATTAGTGACACAACAACAGAACAAGAATGACACCTAGGGATTCCACGAAAGTCGCCTTTATGTTAGAAACAGGATATTCATTAAAGTAATCATGAAAATAATCATGAAAGTAATCATGCTTACATTCTAAAGTAATCGTACTCGTACATATTGTAAAGTAATCGTACTCGTACTCGAGTACATTTGTTTTCTGAGTACTCGTACTCGTACTCATGCATGTTCAAAGTAATCGTACTCCTACTCGAGTACATTTGTATTGTACTCACTCCATCTCTGCTCTGAATCAAACACGTCTTGATGAAGACATAAGTTAGAGCAGATTCAATGGATAAGTCATTTGTTCAAGTATAATTTGTTTAAATTAATTATGCTTTAAATATATGATTGTTCAAGTAGTCAGCCACTGTATATTTCCTTGTAAATATGTTTAAATTAACCCACTCAGTTTGGTTGGATTGGATTAGTCAGTGATTTGTTCTTGCGATACTTGCAATCTCTTCATTGAATATGATTCAGTCACTTTCAAATATAAATGTACTATATATATAATGACAGAATACCTATTGATTGGTATCATGCTACAAATATGTTTCTGTCAAATCCGTCATGAGGAGAACAAAACGTAAACAAAAATGTAACTTTGGTAACTGTCTTGACATATAGACGCCATGAAAGAGCTAAGGACACTGCATAATGTGTTATGTTTATATGTATTAACATACCTGTGCTGTTAAAACACATTGTATTCAGATTTGTCAATAGCGTATGTGATGTAAATATAACAGTAGATAATCTCTATTCTTGTTTATCGTCCAAATATTATTAATGTTACTTTACATTAATATTTGGACATATTATTTTATGTAACAATGAAGTATATGAAACTGTAATAGTTAATATGAGCGCATCATTTGTGTGTTTCAGGTGAACACGGCTGTTCAGTTGTCGTTAGTAACATTCAGCCTTTGTGCCCCCGTCTTCTCCTTCACCGACCACCCCGCGATGCACGCCCTCTGGTGGGTGGATTTCTTAATAAATCGTCACATATAGCTGTATCTTGCTTCTACTCGAGGGCTGAAAAGATATTTCATCACAATTGTTGGAGTAATCGAACCTGAAAATGTTAGATATTCCTTATGTAATTGTTTACGACAATTTTATTTAAAACATGTTATACAATTGTTTATTATTGTCTGTTTCTTGCTTGATAATCATTGTTTTGTGTGAGAATATTGATGTGTGCATGCGACTGTTTCCTGTGCTGCAGGAGCACACAAGGACATTTTCTAATTTGGTGCATACTTTCTGTGCAGGTTTCTCACGGCGGGCACTACCATAGCCTCTGGCATTGGATACATCTTTGCCAAAGACACTTTCAAGATTTTACAGCAGACCAGAAAGACTGGCTTATAGTAGTGCTGGTGTCTGCCACTAGGAGCACTGCCGTGCTGCAACTGCTATGACAAAAACATTGCTATTGGATCAATGTGAACACTGTGTGTAAAGTTTCATTTGTAGGCTAGGTGTGTGTTTGTTTAAATAGTGTGTTTCTACTGATGGAACAAATAATGCAATATGTAGAAGGAATATATAGTTGAGTTACCCTGTAGTTTTTAACGAGTGACTAACTGGATTGTTATTTAACTTTGTGTAAGGCATAAAATGGCAAAACGATTACATTTTAAGAAATGTTAGCTGATGAGACAGCAGCTTTATTGGCATCAGTAAAGAGGAAAGGTGTATATTTGGTTAATCATGAATGCCAAATTTTTTTGTAATGCTCCTGCTTTTATAACAGAACACATTTGACAATATGACACTGCCGTTGTTTTGTTCATTGTAGAATGGTAGACAAAAAGAAGGATGTGTTTTTATCCTATTTAGTGCCTTGTGTCGAGTCAAGAGCTAGAGCAGCGTACTGAGGGATCATCCAGGCAGCTCCGTCTCGCAGAGATATGCTGAACTGAAGACAAGGCAAGAGTAACAATTTCCATCAAGACGTCCTATTCTGAAATAAATTTCTTTTTCTGAAAACAACTCAAAAATTGCTCAAAGTTGGCACACACAAGAATAAATGTCATCAATGTAAGTTATTTTACTACCAAGTAAATTATGAATACCTTGTAAGCACTATTCATCCCAAATTTGTGTATCTAAACAAAGTGTGTGCTTGTGTGTGTATGTGTCTCCCTGAAAACTTTTTACCATTGAAACTGCCGTTTTTGGGAGAGCCCTACGAAAAAGAAACAAAACTCCTTCAAGAAATTTCCATGGCTTCCGAGGATGCCTTGTATGAATTAACTAGTGGTCGTTGTGGATATGTTGCCCACTTATACACGCTCGCTGGCATTCGCGTAAACGTGCGCACACACATCACATACACACCATCCTTTTACTAACATCGTTTTATTACCTGTTCTAATTTATTTTTTTACTCATGGGAGATGAAAAACGCATCAGCAATGTGGCTTCCATGCAGCCTTCACTAGATGACGTCATAGTCTACGTGGGATATCTTCCCTTTATGTATCATCCGAGTTTCTTCACTGAATGTTTTAGTAGCAATAAATTTTTACAGGGTAGGGTTGTTGGCCCTTTTCCAAACCACCATCTTTTCACAATCTGGGCTTTGGACTAACAATAGCAAATGACACATGGGTTTTTACTTCTGCTCTTCACATATGTACATATTCGAACGACAAGACTTACACTGGCCGCAAACCTGTTTGTAGATAAGGAAATGTGTGTGTGCGTGTGGTGTATAATTGTGTGGTGCGTGCGTGCGTGCGTGCGTGCGTGCGTGCGTGCGTGCGTGCGTGCGTGCGTGCGTGCGTGTTGAATGTCATATATATTTATTTATTGTGCAGTCTTTACACACATTTTGACATACTTTCAAGCCGCACATTGCATGCCGATTTAAATAAAGAAAACGAGGTTGTCGAAATAATTGTCTTTCAGGTTTTATCTTTACAAAACTGCGCACGACACGGTCGTCGTGACTGGCTGTTGGCCGGTGTGTTGGAACTCGGTGCCGAGTCTCGGCACTCGCTACTTGACGATGTCGTCTGTGTAGACGGGAATGCGCATGCGGAAGGATATCCACAGCCAGACGGTCGTGAGGCTGTACACAGCCAGCATGCAGCGGTCGACGACGACGGCCACCTGCTGCCAGTCCTCTCGGATCATTCTCGCCAATTGCCGTTGCTTCGCCTGATCCTGGAGTTCCTTAGTATAACAGTGAACACTGCTTTATTCTCGCATACAATTGCCTCGCACAACATGAACGGACAACGAGACATTTAGGAGCCTTATGAATATAAAACACTTGCAATAATAATAACACAAAAGTAGGTGGATGGGTCAAGGAGCCATTTGGACTATCATTTTCTTTTGTAAAAAGTTTATTGTAGTTTATTACGTACTCCACAGGGAACATAAAATATTTTCACATGGTTAGTTTTTGATATAATGAATCAGTTGCAATTCACTGACATGTAATATGTTCTAACCGATTATTTTTAGTAGAAAGGATTGGGACCGGAAGTTTTTGTATATTTTCAAAGCCCCTTAGTTTATTTATAACGATGGTTTTATAACCTGTTTTTTTTTATCAAAGCTACACTACACAATCACTTTTGTGTTAGGTATCCGTGGCGTCATCTAGTCCTTATAACATCTTAAATCCAGATACAGCAATGCGTATATTAGTGTGACATTGTGCTGGGCGTGCGTGCGTGCGTGTGTGACCGAGGTTCTGAAGCAGTATGGATACGGTATTAGAGGCCTGTATGTAAAACATGCAGACGTTTGCTATATATAATAATATGTTATTTCATATAGCACCACATCCAATTATAAATGGTTCGTGGCGCTTTACAGCAGGTCGATCTGAACATACATACATATGGTCATTTAAAATGCAGTAACATCTTTTGGCATTATCCTAAAATATCAATATATATTGTACACTGGTGTATTATTATACAAACTGTCTTCAACGGGACTCGCGAGTCTCGCCTGTTGCCATATCGTTGTTATGCTATTTGACCATTTTTAATTATGATCAGGTCCCTAGTTATTATTTTTTTCATTCTTTGCATCTTGCAGTACTGTTTGACTATGAATACGCTTGCAGGACAACGAGGAGGGGCCGGCCCAGTTGTATTTACATGGTTGCCACCTTCCATAAGCCCTTACGGAAAAAATAAGGGACGTACCCTCGTTCCCTTTATAAAGGATGCAATATTCGTCTCGTAATTACGGAATATTCCGTATTTTAAGGGACGGGTGGCGATCGCGACCCTCGTCAAGTATCGCCGTCAACAACACGGACTATGCAGTGTTCTCGGTCACACGCACGCGAATAAATAGCTGCTACAGACGCTACTGACTATGTTAACACCATTTTACATACATGACTAATTATATGTTATTTTAGATACATTGACTGACATCACTCCGTCAATATAAATACACTAAAGCCATAATACACCGTACATACCTGCAAACGCTTGTGTAGCAATAATATTAAGATGGTCAAGTTTCCAGTTGGAAGTTCACTTGAGCATTTACCCAAGTATGTATCAAGATCGTATTTTTCGGATATCTCGTCTATATCAATTGTAGGGTTGTTTGATACGTCTAAATTGTAGGTCTTGTTTCCCCTCCTACTGTGGAAACCAATTACGTGGGTGTCATATATATATATATATATATATATATATATGTTGTGTGTTTGTCTATGTGTTTATATATATATATATGCGTGTGTGTGTCTGTGTATTTGTATATATATATGCGTGTGTGTGTGTCTGTGTGTTTGTATATATATATATATATATATATATATATGCGTGTGTGTGTGTGTTTTATATATATATATATATATATATATATATATATATATATATATATCAACCTGTTAATTACTGCACACATAACTACTCAATATTCACAAATCAGTCTACCAATGGTGTCTATCACAAGAAGGCGCTGGGAGTATATCATAATAATAATTGTAAAACTTCTATAGCGTCTATATATCCTTAACAAATTCAAGTTCAGAGGCGCAACAAACAAAACCATTTGGCTAGTCATACACGGGGACAGGTACAAGTTGTCATTGGAGCATGGAACCTCCGAAATATACCTAGTAATGATGAGGTACTAGACTCTACCGAACAACAACACTAAAAGACACTTGCATAACCCTAAAAACAAACATTTCTAATGGTTTGATCGTCTCTACAGAATGAATAGCGAAAAAGGTGTTGATTAGAGCTCCCAGACTGGAATAGAAAACGGGGTAGACCAATATCTACACGATGACGCAGATCGGACACCGATCAATTGAATGAGTTGACATCAACACGACAACACAGAATGGACATCGATCAAATGAGTGAGTTGACATTAACACGACAACACAGAACGGACACCGATCAATTGATTGAGTTGACATTAACACGACGACACAGAACGGACACCGATTAATTGAGCGAGTTGACATTAACACGAAGACACAGAACGGACACCGAGTAATTGAGCGAGTTGACATTAACACGACGACACAGAACGGACACCGAGCAATTGATTGAGTTGACATTAACACGACGACACAGAACGGACACCGAGCAATTGATTGAGTTGACATTAACACGACAACACAGAACGGACACCGAGCAATTGATTGAGTTGACATTAACACCCACAAAGGGCATCCCAAAAAAACGGACACCGAGCAATTGATTGAGTTGACATTAACACGAAGACACAGAACGGACACCGATTAATTGAGCGAGTTGACATTAACACGACGACACAGAACGGACACCGAGCAATTGATTGAGTTGACATTAACACGACGACACAGAACGGACACCGAGCAATTGATTGAGTTGACATTAACACGACAACACAGAACGGACACCGAGCAATTGATTGAGTTGACATTAACACGACGACATAGAACGGACACCGAGCAATTGATTGAGTTGACATTAACACGACGACACAGAACGGACACCGAGCAATTGATTGAGTTGACATTAACACGACGACACAGAACGGACACGCATGTACATATGCAATAATTATTATCTTAGGTGCCCAGAGACGCAGTTGTCTTAGGCTCCAACGGAATCAAGTCGGCTTCATTCACGCGTAGAACAAACACCAGTCACATTCATACGGTGATCGGGCAGCTTGTTCCATTTATGTATTGTTCTTTTGCAAGCTTTCTCACGTCACGTGAACAATGCTACTTCATTGCTTCGGGTTATCTTTGTCACAAATGAATAACGAAAAATCACCTAGCACTATACTTACCCTCATCCGGATTTGCACATAGAAGCGACCGGAATTACAGATGCAGTAGTGGCAATGATTGTGGCACGGCTGTCAGGGGTAACTTACCATCGCCGCCAACACGACGGCTGTTTAGGCTTATCCTGGGGCCGAGCGGGCGATGTGACATGAGTGACACGGGCCAGGTAGCCCAGGAAAAGTGTCCGCGCCCAGTTTGGTACCGGTGTCTTGAAGTTGCAGTGCAGATGTAAGACGACGATGCTCACTGTCTGTCGGGTGAAACATTGTAAGACGACACTGCCAGCCAGTCCATCAATGCTAGATCTTAGTACATATCATATATGAAATTAAGAATAATTCGGTCTGCATATATGAAATACGTCATTACTGTTGAGCTCGGTGATATGGAACAACGTTTGATGCCTCGGACCAATGCAGCAGCAGCATCAGCAGCAGCAAACTTACACTGCTGTTACAGTTACTACAGCTGCTGTCTATCGCTGGTCCCCCTACTACTAATACTAATACTACAACAACAACTACTAGGTATTACTTCTATTACTTCTACTACTACTACTACTACTACTACTACTACTACTACTACTACTACTACTACTACTACTACTACTACTACTACTACTACTGCTACTGCTACTGCTACTACTGCTACTACTACTACTGTTGTGTACGTATGTATGTGAACGGACACAAACAACGACTAGTCTGGAACTACACGTTTACTAGCCCTCGAGTACAACCGGAAGCCCCCTTAGCCCCATCCAAGTACGGTGGCCTTGAAGGCGCATAACAGTATAGTGTATGGTAGCCGCTAAGGCCATCAACATACATCTTATACAAAAAGGGTCCATCCATCCTGCATCACAGCGGTGGGTAATTATCAAGAATAAATAAATGTCTTACGACAGCATAATTAATTGTAACATTACGAAATTGGGCTGTGCATTTTCCCAATGTGTCTCAAAGTTGTATAAGTCCAGCATGTCTCTTGGCTTCACGGCACGGCAGGCTCGGGTACGGTATGCACTCTCATGTTTGTGGTGGCCCACATCAACACTGACCTCTGGACATGGACTGGCGGGCGTGATTTCTTCTGCCGGTTGTGTGACATCCGAGGTGTCCGCTGTAGTTCCATCGGCAGAGCTATAGGTTGGTATCATACCAACTGTTGGCATAGGAATGTCGTATCGAGGCGCGTCGGGTACAGTTGGTGCAGCAGCAGGTCGCAAATGTACTCTGTTGCGACGTAGCTCAATACCAGTTCGAGTATGAATGGTATAGGATCTAGAGCCAGCATTGCGCACAACTTTACCATATGTCCATGGATCGCCGCGATGGTGAGGTGGAGGTTTGGCATAGACATGAGTACCAACGTCAAGTGGCACGTGTTCTGGACCAGTTGTCTGGTCATACGAGTTCTTGCTCCCGGTTCTCTTGTGTTGAAGCTCCTACTAATTGTGCTGCGAGTATAGACTCGCACATAGGTAGCGTTGTACGAGTGCGATGACAGAACATTCGCTGAGCTGGTGAGTATGTATGTCCTGTCGGCGGTGTATTCCTGTAGAACAGCATAGCTTTGTCGTAATCATCGGATTTACGAAGTTGGGCTTTACAGACATTCACTGCGGCCTCAGCTCTCCCCTTTCCTTGTGAGTGATATGGTGATGATGTTGTGTGTTTGAAACCATAGTCTCTAGCATAATCCTGACACTCCTTGCTGATGAACTGTGGCCCGTTGTCTGTGTGGCAAACTTCTGGTACGCCGAATAGGAGCAGATTGTCCGTATGTCGCACAAGCAGTGCATGCCTGGCACATATCATGTATGGCCCTTCTCATGCCTGGCACATATCATGTATGGCCCTTCTCATGCCTGGCACATATCATGTATGGCCCTTCTCATGCCTGGCACATATCATGTATGGCCCTTCTCATGCCTGGCACATATCATGTATGGCCCTTCTCATGCCTGGCACATATCATGTATGGCCCTTCTCATGCCTGGCACATATCGATCATGTATGGCCCTTCTCATGCCTTGCACATATCATGTATGACCCTTCTTATGCCTAGCACATATCATGTATGGCACTTCTCATGCCTGGCACATATCATGTATGGCCCTTCTCATGCCTGGCACATATCATGTATGGTTCCTGTATGCCTGGCACATAGCTTTGGGCCTTCTCATTTGAAGTTGGGGACAGACATTATGGGCCCCTTCCCATTTTTCCTTTTGGATGATATGTGATCATGTTGGCCCTTCCATGCCTTGCACAATCATGATGGCCCTTCTGATGCTGTAGGGACCCTTATCTGTATGGCAACTTCTGTACGCCTGGGCACATTTTCATGTATGGCACAAGCTCATGCCTGGCACATATCATGTATGGCCCTTCTCATGCCTGGCACATATCATGTATGGCCCTTCTCATGCCTGGCACATATCATGTATGGCCCTTCTCATGCCTGGCACATATCGATCATGTATGGCCCTTCTCATGCCTTGCACATATCATGTATGGCCCTTCTTATGCCTAGCACATATCATGTATGGCACTTCTCATGCCTGGCACATATCATGTATGGCACTTCTCATGCCTGGCACATATCATGTATGGCACTTCTCATGCCTGGCACATATCATGTATGGCACTTCTCATGCCTGGCACATATCATGTATGGCACTTCTCATGCCCGGCCAGAAAAGCACTTCTTTCGCCATGCGTATGTTGGATTCTGCTCCGAGATGGTTAGAGCGGAATCGGATACTGTGAAGCAGTTCTGTGTGCATGGACGGAGCTATGAATGCTTGGAGACCTTTGTATATAATGCCATTCTGTGTTGATAGTTCATCCCTGTAGCTCCAGAACAGTAGTAGGCCAGGATCGAGAGGTGCTTTGTCGGTAGGTCAACCTTTTGTGATGACACTCCTCAGCTTGGCGACGACAGGGTCATTCTGTGTTTCTTTGAGCAGTCGCTGGCTTCAACCGCGCGTTCGGCTGGCAATCGTTTAACTCCAACCGAAGCCTGAAGACTTCGAAGCCTGTTACTTTGTCTTCCATTGGCGTGGATAGTCCAGCCCTCGACAGTGTGATCAGTGTACATCGGTTTTGCCGTACAGCCAGTGATCAAATTTGTGAAAACAGTTGCAAATTGCTAGGCATTCCTTTTCTATCTGAGAGTAGCGTCG